>CM053791.1:298706667-299256667 GCA_028749045.1 Cupressus sempervirens | reverse complement strand
TAATTGTCAAGCACCTATTGAACAACAAAATCCTAGCAGGACCCCAGTATGTCAGTTATGCAACAACTTTGAAAATATAGCAAAGTATTGTAGAATGAACAGAAAGAACAATGAAAGAAACTTCAAAAAAAAAAGGAACAATGAAAGAGACTTCAGAAATAGAAGGAACAATGAAAGAAACTTTAGAAATGATAGAAGGAATCATGAAAGGAACTTCGAAACTAAGAAATATAATGAAGATCAAACAAATGTAGTTAGTGAACTTTGAGAAGAACTTAATGAGACATTTGTAAAGGGATTAAATATTGGATCTGAAGAAAAGTTAGTAATTGAGTTCGATTCAACCATGTTGAATTAAGCTTGTTCATAGTACCAGAATTTGAAGCTTCATATAGAGATTGAACTATGAGTAGCGAGGTTGAGAGAAGATGTATCTAGATATGTTTAGATTGTAGTTAAGCTTATTTACGTTTTGGAGCTTAACGAAACAAGTTACAAAGGAAATAAGAGTTATTGTTATGACAGAGAAAGTTTATTCTATGAAAAAGGATGAAATCTATGTTGTTACAACAAATTTCATGGAGCAAAGTTTTGTGGAGCATTTTCATGATGAAAGGAAGCTATGATTAACCTCGAGTAGCATTTGAAGATACGACACAAGATTTTGAGCAGATATTTGATTTTAGAATGAAATTAACAACTTTTTGATTTGGAAAAGTACGCAATTAATGCAAGTTCAAGTTAGATAAATATATAGAGTATGGACTTGATTATTTCCACATTGCGATTATCTTAGAAGCTTAGAGCACTTAGAAGTGATTTGAAAAGGAGATTTTGAGCTAAACCCTACTTCGGAAAAAGGGTATTTTATTATTTTTTGCACATAATTTCTTTGGTAAATTTATATTTGGTGAAATCATGGATATGTCAGTAGTTCATAATGTTGAGGATGATGAGAGACCCAAGTTGAAGGTTACTCTTGTGAAACTCTTAGAAGCAAACCTTAATTTGGCTCTATCAACAACTCCAAACAACGTAGTATATTTTGAAGATGTAGGAAGTTCTTTAACTAGCAAGTTTGAAACTATTGAAAGTGAATTTATGAACAAGGATGTGGAAATTGTTTTCAACCATGATATGACTATGAAGCCTAGATTTGAACATCTGAAGGATTTAGAGTTATTCAGATATCATTTCTACCGTGAACTTGACAACAAAGAATGGACTCAGATCATATTGAGAAAAATTCATAATGGAAAGTTATGGATGAGAGATAATGTAGTTGACATTTCAGCCAACCTTATTCATGAGGTTACTGGTCTTAGCAAACAAGGCAACATACCTATTGGTGAGAAATTAGTTAAGAAAAAGGTTGAAAGTTATACTAAGGCAGTTTATAATGGTAAGGCAATGGTGATCAGCACCATCAGACAACATGATGTGAGATTCTTGAGTAGAATCACTGCATATTCTATTTGTGCAAGTTCTAAGAGTGATGAGTTGTCAGTAGGCTTTATCTATGTAGCCTACAAGATTTGTGTTGAGAAAGAACAAGTAAATTTGAGTGAGATTTAGAGATTACAACTCCTTAAGAATTTGGAGAAGATTAAGAGAACCAAGAATGTTGTATTCAAATTTTAGTCACTAATCAATCACATTTTCTTTCATGTAGTTAAGAGATTTCCATTTCTATTAGTCACATAGATTATGAGTAGTGAAAGGTGTACTATAGATAAGATAATAGATGTATGCAAAAGGCATCTTGCAGATAAAATCTTGGACAGTGGAAACTTGATTATGAGAACATTCTAGAATGAGATGAAATAGAGATTTAGAATTTCACCTGTAATTGTTGACAGATTTAAGGATGACATTGTAGGACCATAAAACGGGATAATATCTAACATACTATGAGAAAATCACAAACTCAATAAGCATACATTGAAACCCTCTAGTCCACCATGAAAGCCAAATAAACAAAAAGGAAGCAACACAAAGTTAGAAACCCCCTCTTTCATTTGTAGCTCCCATGTCCTTCTTTCTGCTCCATATGATGTAGCTCAAAATTTCCTATAATGCACACAATTAGGAAGCAAAAGCCTAGGATAGTGATAATGCTATGAGAATACTAGAAGATGTGATTTAAGCTCAAGAGATAGAGCAAAAGACTAAGTAATTAGGGATTCAAGGACTCAAGGAATCAAGGGACCAAAAATGAGAGGAAGAATGCTCATTTTATAATCAATTCGCAAGATGAGAGCCTTGGATATGCAACTTGGCAAGAGATTCCTTTAAGAATCCATGACACATATGACACAAGATGCCAAATGTAGGATTGTATGATGCTTTGGAAGTCAAATGTGGCTATAAATGGAAGAGGATCTATGACACATCATATGACACCTCAAACCCACTTAAAGCCAAGAATCTATGACAAAGGAAGCCAAATATAGATATGTGTAAGGGAATAAGAATATATGGATTATGACATATCTTAGCCAAGTGTAAATGGAGGATCCATGATGTGTCATTCCCATGTGTCATGGTGATGTCAATATCATGTAGAATATTTGAGTTACAAATCCATTATTCTACACAAATAAAACTTAGTTAAAAATGGAATTAATGGTGGAAAATATGACTCAGGAAATTGAGAATTTCCATGGTAGGAATGATGAATCAATCAATTAATAATATTAATTAATTGAGGATGTTAGTAAGGAAGAATAATTACTAAAAAGACATAGGATTAAATTATGGGTTATTTAATCCTATAGAAAAAATTAGTAGATGATTGGCCAATTTGATTAAATAAGTTGACTAGGATGAAATGTGATGATAATGGAGGTTGACTAGGATGATGATGGATAGACCAAATATATGGTCAAATTGATTGATTGATTGATTGAAATTGATAACATTCCAAGGATACATGACATGAACTAAGGACACGTAGCCTTTAACTAACATTGTAAAATGCTATAGGATTGAGATTGTTTGATAAATAACATCGACAGACACTATCAATGTTACTAAATGGTTGAAAATGCTATGATCTGACACTAAGAGACTCAACAATGTCAAAGATTGGATGATGTGAATGATAGTTTGACCTAGCACTGAGAGCCATGACAATACTAAAGTCAGATTGATAAGATTTGATAGATTGATAGGTTTTCAAAGCATTGAAAGCCACAACAATACCTAGGATTGGACAAATGATGATAGATTTGGGATGTTTGACACGTTCCAGGTTGATTAAGACTAATTTTGGGTAATTACAAGTTGAATTGATATGATTCTGAGTTTATTTGATATGATTTCAAAATGATATGAAATTGATGTAAATGAGCATGTGAATGATGACAGACACTGTTGGGATATGATCAAGTTGGCCAAAAGATTGAAGTTAGCATAATGAGAAAATGAAATGCATTAGTATGAAAATGTGATGAAACCATAGATGTGAACCAATTTTTAGCATCTATAGATATATGCTTTATGGTAGATATAGATCTAACACATTTTGAAGCAGTAGAACCTTAGGAAACATTTCTTGATCCCTTAGGTTATGAGTTGAGTGATGATGTAGCTATTGGTTACATTGATCTATTGTTGAACTCTGGAAAGGACCAAGCATCTTATAGATTTGGAACATATGAGGAGATAGCTCAGTTAGCTTATCGGGCATCCTTGGAGAAAGCATCTCATAAGAAGATTGAGACTATAGTGAAGAAAGCATTAACTAAGGCCGATATGTCAGAAAGTGAATCATAGGTAGCTAGGTAAACTATCTTCAGACTAAAGCAAATTGGTGAACAAGGTGTGATTTATGTAACACCTCTAACAATTGGAAAAGCATCAGGTGTATCTATTGCATAAGCTCCTAAAGAGTAAGGTATTCCATATGCTATTGTATCAGCCGAGCAACCTAGTGAACCAAAGAGGAAATCTGAAAGGCTAGTAGAAGTAGAGACTCACAAATCAAAGAGATTTAAGCACCTAGCTACTGGACCTGAGAAAAGGAAGAAAACATTATTGACAATTGAAGACTCCAGTGAGGAAGATGATGAGGAACAAGAAGTTAAAAAGCCTAAAAAGGTTATTGTTTCTAAGTAGTTAGCAGGTAAAAGAAGGCAACCTTAGAAATCAAAGATAGAAAAGATTAACACAACCATTGCCAATGAGGGGAACTTTGTGCAAATGAATAAGTTTTATGATTTGTACAATGATATTGAGAAAGATTGGATTGATATCTCTACTATGAGATATATGATTCTTAATAACTTGAAATTTGAAGATATTGAAGGTATTGTAAATCAGAAAGTCTATGATAGATTTATAGAAAAGAAGGCACTAGCTAGTGAGGAAGACATGGAACTTTGAAAATCAATGATAAGGACTATATGTAAAACTGACGATGAAGAAGAAATCAAGAAACTAATGAAAAAACTAGCACCCTACTTAAGAAATAAGATGAGACGATTTCTATTTATGGGAGGTGAGAAGAATGTTATAAGAAGTGAAATAACTGTAGCCATCAACCATATGATGTTTGAATCAAAGGCAACACCTACCACATTAGAGAAAACTTTGAAAGTGTCAGTAAGCAGTGACACTATGCAAATTGATCAAACTAATGTTACTATTGACTTTGATGAGAATCCTTTTGAAAGCTTTAATTAGCCTGAGTCTTAGTTAAAACTGAAAAAAGAAAAGAAGAGGAGAGAAGAGGAAAAATAGAAGAATCTAGAAGAAGAAAAGAAAGAATAGGAAAGGAAAGAAAAAGAGAAGGAAGGAGAAGAGAGAAAAGCAAGGGAGGCAATAGAGAAGAAAATAAAGCATCCAACTCATCTACTCCACTATCTCTTACAAACCTTATAGGTGATGATGATGATCAATCTAACTTGATCTCATATTTGAACAAGTTAATTGAGAAGAACAGGAAAGTCAAGAGTCTACAAATAGCATTAATGGAGGTGACTAACATATTGCATAACACTCTGGCAGCCAACCATACAGAAGCAGACCTTGAATAAAGAGCCAAAGCTGTAGTAAAATCTTTTGATGATGAATTTACTAATTTGTTGAGTGTAGTAGAATCTAAGGCTCAAATTTCTCATGATGCTAATCTTTTTAGCACTGTGTGTCAGAACATAAAGAACGATTTGCTAAGTCCTGATACTTATATCAAGGAACTCCGAAGATGTCCACAAGATAGCAAGGTAATATACATCAAAAGTACTTTATCTCACAAGTTGACTAGAGTTTTGGACAATAAGATGGAAGGGAAGCTGGGTGAGATGGAAGCTCTGACAAGTCAATTACAACAACCCTCTAGTAGAGTTGATGATTCTAGAGGACAAGTTGCCAATGTTCACTCTGACATTAGGAAATTGCAACTTGAGAAAGAGTTAATTTTAAGAAGATTATCAAATTTTAGAGAATCTATAGCTCTGAAAATATCAACCATTAAGAGACAGTTGGAGGAATGTGTCAAAGAAAAGGACACTTATTCAAAATTCATATACTCCAACCTTAATGCAGTTGATTTTACATCATATGCCTTATGTGAAACTCTCACTTCTGTTGAAGCAGCCAAGGACACATGGGAGAAAAGTATGGACAATCTAAAGGAAATTTTTGATGATTGTATGAAGATGCTATCAACTTGAGGTAGTGAGACAACAAATTTTGATAGTTTTTTGACAGCAATTAGACAAAAAAAATTGACGGTTTTGTGACATTCTGACCTTTGTCATTGATGTCAAAGGGGGAGAAGTTGTATGAGAAAATTGTAAGTAAGGTATGCATTTTGTAATCATGTCAAAAGGGGGAGCATTTGTAAGATGTAGTACTTGTGATAGATGGGAAGTAAGTTATGTTGTAAGTTTTGGTAAAGTTTTTGATACTAATCCAATTTTCCTACTTTGTTGCCATCAATGCCAAAGGGGGAGATTGTTGACAATTGGCTATATTAAGATATGTAAATATTGTCATTAATGGAAACACATGATGTAAATGCTTATAGTAAACCTCCGAAATAAAAATACTTAGCTTTTTGGTACTTAGAAATTTGTCTAAGTATGAAAATGGTTTACAACTATGTATTGTTTTATATGCAACTTATTGCCAACATCATATTATGACTAGCAAGGTTACATGGAGGAAGAATGAAGTGAGCTGAACATGTGGTTAGCACTGCTTGCATGAATACTAACTCTGACAGTTGTTATTCATGTTCTGGTGAATACAGTTATATGTTTATCAGATAGGAACAAAGAACATTATTTGAAGTATAACTTGTTTATATGATGTTATTTTTGAGAGAGAGGTTAGATGGAGACAATATACGCATTGGTGATGATGTGTATAACCTCAAACATAAATATAGACTGTACAGATAAAAGATATTCAAGATTTACAGAACATCAAAATGAAAGGTAAAGGAATTATTTTGTTTACAAAATAATTACTTCACCAATTAGGGATGACATTCTAGATGTTTACTCTACGTTGGAAAAGTATATTGTGGTCCTACCAACCTAACAACCATTTTTGAGAAGGCATAGTATATATGCAAAGACAACTTGAGAAGTTAAGAGCGAGAAGTTTGTAAGTGAATGTGATGGGAATGTGAAGTAATATGAATGCAAATTTTTGTATCTTATGAAGCAAAGTTTTTGAGAACTTGATTTTGTGATTCGAGATTGAACTAAGGTTAGAGATCAGCTAAAAAGAAGTTGCAAGGATTTATTCTTTTGTAATCAAGGAACTTAAAGGCTAATTACTTGTTTGGGAAATGAGCTCATCTTGTAATTAGAAGTGCATGTTTGGGCAGTGAGCTCTTCTTGCATACATTGTACTACAACTCCTAACAGGGTTGGAATCTCCTAACAGGGATTCAAAGTCTCCTAATAGGGACTCTTATGTATTGAATGTGTTTACAGACTCCTAACAGGGTCCATCCTCTAACAAAGAATATATATATATCAGTATATCTTTGTGGGCATCATTTTCACTGAGGTTTTCCCTTGGCCAGGGTTTCCCTAGTTAACAAAATATGTTGTAATGAGTTCTATTTGTGCATGGTTACTCTTACTGTTTAGCATTACTTGTTCACTTTCTTATGCATGGTTCAAAGTAATAAATAATATCTTGTTGGTGACAAAAGTTTGTAGAATACTGATTTACCCTCATCTCTCAGTATTCCCTATTCTAACATAGTATTGATAGTTCTATTATGGATAATACTATTTTGAAAACATTTAATGTTTCTATCTCCTTCTGCAAGTGATTTTCCCCTTGATTTTTGCCTCTAAAATTTTTATTCTTTTGCTAAAATTTCTTCATGCTTAGGTAATAGTTCTTTTTATTTATTGGATTTCTCATTATCCATGTCATTTTTAATAACTTCTTCATTTAAATTTTTGAGTTCTTCTTCCATCTCCAATTTTTCTTTGAAATATTGTTAAAGTGTGTTTTGTTCCATTTTAGTATTTTTAATTTAATCATTTTTTATTTTGATACAAAACAATACATCTTTGAACCTTTAAAATCACCTTCTTTCCACCACTATTTGATGTTTTCCATAAATTTTTTATCTAGGAACCACATTTTTTCGCACTTAAATGGATTCCTATTTGTTTTTATAGGTTCTATAAGTTCAATTTTAACTGAAAAATGATTTGAGCTTGTTGTAGGTTGAATATTAGTTGTGACTGTCAGATCCAACTATTCTAATTCTCCTTTGAAGAAAAATATGTCTAGTTTCTCTAGTATATAATTGAAGTCTTTTCTTCTATTATTCCAAGTAAAATTCCATTGCTGGTTGGAATTTCTAATAGTTTATTGTCCCTAACCTAGTCTCTAAAGTCTATAGTTACCTTTGTAGTTATTTGAGTTCCTTCAAATTTCTCATTGTGATCCAAGACAACATTAAAATCTCCACCAATAATCATGTTTTCATTAGGGTACAACCTAATGAATGCATTGATTTCATCCCATACTTTCTTCTTATTTTCTGTTTGTGTAGGTCGATATACATTAATAGTTACTAATTGGAGTTTGTGTCTATAGCTAATTACTTTTTTCCCTATCCAATTGTTGTTAGATTCTATAATTTTGATATCTATTGACTGCTTGTTCCATATGATTCCCATTCCTCCTTAAGCCCCATTTGATTCTTTCATTTCTATTTTCCATCTACCTAGTCTTTTCTTTAATTTGTCTCCCTCTTCTTTATTTAACTTAGTTTCTTGTATTAATATTATATCTGATTCAAATAAGCTTAGACTATGTTTTGATAACTGTTGCTTACTAGGGGCATTCAGACCCCTAGCATTCCATGTTATGATCCTCATTGATCACTGGGAAGGCTCTTCCCCTTCCCTATTTTGAGAACTTAAAATATCTTTTTCTACTCCTTAGCTTGTCCATCTACTTCTCTTAGTTCCTTTAGTGAATTCCTTCCTCTCTTCAATTTATGTTTGCCACATTTTGGAGTACTGAAACCTTCCTGGTTTATAGAAATTCCCAAGTTATCTATTAGGTTCTAATTGATATTTAGGTTAATATCTTCCTCCCGATATTCATCCTCATCTATTAATTCTTTAATTATCTATTCAACTAATTCATTATCCTTTCCATTACTCTTTTGTTCTTTTTCTTTGTTGCCCTTCTCTCTTTCCTATGAGTTAAGTGTATCATTCATTATCCCAAATTCTTCCCAGTTTTGGTTATTGCCAATGTGCTTTGCCTATGAATTTTCCTCTACATATGTAGATATGTTCTCCTACTCTTGAAATTCTATAAAGATTTCTACTTCTAAGGGATTCAAATGTCCCTCTGTTCTACTTAGGTCTATGTTTGATTCTTGTCCAAAGATGTCTTTCCCATCTGTCGGTGTCTGCCATAATTTATAACTCCTTTTCTTTGTTTTCTTCCGAATTGTTATATTGCTCCAATGAGTTGAGTCAACTAATGGTATTGAGATTCCACCTTCCTGATGTTCTCTTCTCTCTTCTATTCCACTGCAATCTTGACTGCAGGGTTTTGATACTATATTTTGATCAATAGTTTGATACTAGTTGGTTCCTTGTCTAAATAATATTTATTTTTCTTCACTTATTTTCTCTTGATTACTTACTTCTTGATTATGAATTTCTCTGATTCTGCTTTATTCTAGAGATTCTCCTCTAATCTTGCCTCTTAAGTTCTTCCCCTTTAGTTTTGAATCAGTTAGGTCTTTCTCTTTACTTTCTATCTCATCCTATTGTGGTCTGAACCCATGCTCAAATTGGTACTGTTCACCTATCATAATTTGGTCTTTAATGTCATTTTGTAGTAATAGGATATCATGAGTCATTTTATTTAATTCCTAAGTTCTCTTCTTTGTATCCTCCAAAGCTTTATTCTCTCTTTGGAATACCTTACATTCCTTTAGAGTGGTAAATCTGACATGAATTTTTTGAAGATCTTATATTCTCTTTTCTATTTACCCATTACTTCCCATATCTCTTTGTTCTATTCTTTTCTCTTCTATAATTCTCTCTATTGAATGATTATTTTGACTTCCTTTTTTGTTATATATCCTTCCTGCTTACTTTTACTATCCCCTACTTTCTTTTCCTTTTGAACTATTGATGCCTTTGTTCTTTCCTTCTTCTTATACATTCTTATGTTGTGTGCTTCTTTTATGTTTGATGTATTGTAATCTATATACAAATTGGGTGTAATTATTCTTGTGATTTCTCCCTCATACTTTATAAAATCTAGTGTGTAGATAGATCTGTTTGTTATTAGTTTTTTGTAGTTTTTAATTCTTCCTGACCATACTCCATTTCTATTAAAAAATTGATATTTCTAGATTGGTTATATTCAACTTCAATGACTAATAAGTTCCCTAGGGATTTACCAATTTTCACTAGGGTTTGAAGATGTTTAATTTCAGGTGGAAATTTTTTACATTCTATCTAAGAAGCTACTTGCTTAACGTTTGATCATTCTAGTTTGGTTCCCAAGCTAAAAACTTAACTAAGAATCCTTTATAAAAGCAATTCAAAATTGAAATTAATCTATTCATGATTTCCTTATTTTTGTAGTAAATGTAAAATGAAGATTTTGAAAAAGTACTAATACATACCTATTGCTTGCAAATATTTTCTAATCTTTTTAATAGATTTGATATATACTTGGACTGCTCCAGTATGCATATATGCCTAGCTCTGAGCATTCTTTCCATTTGTCTTCTACATACCTATCACTTATGATTAGTATTTCAAAAAATGATTTGTGATTAGATGACATCTCTATTGGAGGAGATGGTCCTTTATCAATGATGCCTTTATTTTCATCTATTCTTTTATGCAGAGGAATGTATACTTTCAGGCTTTGAGACTTAATAGTGGAAACCCTAATTTCCTCTCCAAGTATTGAATACTATTGGTTTTGACCTAATAGGATACAATTTGCTTCTAAGGTTTTGAAAGGCTTAAGTGTCTTTAGAGTGTTATCTTCGTCAAAATTTACTATGGGTGGGATCCGATCGATGGCCCTAGCTTGTTTCTTTGCATATCATGTTTTGCCGAAGAAATGCTCTTGTCTACTGATGAATTCTTCTATCTGTATTTTGTTGATGCCATTTATTATTATTTTTGATGCGTCTTTCTTCTCCTATTCCTTCTTGATTTTACTTGTTTCCAACCCTCTTCTTCCTTTGAGATTATGTTTGGGTTTCCTTGCATTTTGATAATCTCCCTATGTCTTGCTTCATGTAATTTGACTATGGTTTTGAAGGCATCTCCTTTATGAGCATTATCTCCCTTTTTTTTTGTTTGACAATATTGCGAATTTTTTGCTGATATGAAGAAGAAGGTGCGTTTGTCGATCATTTTAGTTTCCCTCTGAGAGATACAGAGTATTCTAAGTAAACATTTTAAATTTTTTCCCTAATGTTTGATTATTGGGTTCGACTATCTTGTTTATGAATATTGCTTTTTTCGAATAGTCTGCTTTGTTTGCATATTCTACTTTTGTTGCCATTTTTAATGTGTACTTTTATTATTTAGAATCTAATTTCTTAATTATATTATACTATTATATTACTTCTACAACCTGAGTTGGCCTAGTGGTGGAGAACTTGTACTCTTGAAAGAGAGGTCACAAGTTCAAATCCCACTGGGGGGTAGGGTATGTACGCCTCGTTTGTAGCGCCAAGCGCCTCTCGAAAAAGAGTACAAGGTAGTCCCATATCACAGTCACCATATGTAAACCCAAAAACTATGGCATAGTGTCGTGGATTATAAAACCTACTTACTTACTCTCTTTTTTATTATATATATTCTAAATATAATAATATTATATTATTTAATTAAAATAATAATATAGAACTAAGAATATATAACATGTTATTGTCATTTAATCTTAAAAAAATTAAATGCTTACATTTATAAGGGTTATTTTGTGTTTTAATTAATTTGATTTAAAATGTGATAATTAAATATCTTAAATTTGGCAAAAATAAAAATAAAAATCTATTTACTATATTATTATTTATCTTAGGAATAATACTAATTATGATTTTACTTGTAACTTACGAACTACAACAATCGATGCTTATTTATATATCTAATTATTATTAATAGTAACTTAGTATCCATAATCCAACTCCTAATCAATGAAACGGTCTAATTTAATTTCACTTATTTATAGTTTTGTGAAATACAATTTTGTTATTATTATAATAATATACTAACAATTAATATTATAATTATTATTATGTCACAAGTGTTAATATAATAAAGGGGATGCCCTGACTAATGTTGGATGAATAAAGATCAAGGGCTTGAGATGCATTTTGGGCCAATTTTGACAATACTCAACTTCTTTTCCTAAATGACCCTAGAGAGAAGACACGTAACATACATGTATCATGCATGACTAATCACTATTCATTTAGATGTGGTAAATAACATGGTGACACAATGTTAGCGTCATTTACATTGTACCAGAAAGGGACACATTGACCACCATTTAATCAACAAAGATCAATGACTCCACATGTATTTTGGGTCAATTTCGACAACAATGAACTTATTTTCTCAAATTCTTGCAAAAATAAGACATGTGGCATACATATATCAAGTGAGAAATTGGGTTGTTGGTTGTGAATATTATTATATTTATTAGAGGTGGACTAACATGAAATCTAAAGAGGTGACAATTAATGCGTCAACCACCATTGGATCATCAAGGATCAACAACTCGAGATGTATTTCGGGTTGATTTTTGCAAAAGTCATTTTTTTTCAAAATTTCCCCAGAAAAGAAGTGTTTAGAAAGAAGTCTCTGACTCTTCTGAAATTAGCAATAATTAATAAAGTTAATCACAAATTATACTATAACATCACATGTTTCATAATTAATTATAATACCAGCTATATATTGTACAATGTACATAACAATTAATATCAACACAATATTGACTCTCTTAATTGTACAATTTATAAAAATTTCTTTTTTGTAGACCATAAGGTTTTGTTTTCATTTTTAAATTTTGGATCTTTGCACAAATTACCAAGATCTTTGCAAAAGCATTGGAGAATCACTGATAACAAAGGGATTACAATTCACAAGTGACAATGCAATCCAAGTCTTCTAAGAGTCAAGACAACACACAGACTACAATAATCAATTTAAGTATAAACTTTCTAGGTAATATCTTGAACACATTTTTCATACCACATTATTTTACTGTAAGTGTAATATTGGTTGTAGATTTAGGGTTTAATTGTGAATTTATCACGCATTGTAAGCCTAAATTGTTTACATTATAGCATGTAGGTAACTTGCAAAGTTAAATAACATAATTACACTTTAGGGTCTAAATGTTAATCATGCCTATAAATTATAATTTATGTTTATATAGTTCTGTAAAATTTTCAACAATAACAAAAACATACAAGAGGAGGGACACTAACATTGGCAGTGGAAGCACAACCCAAAATAAAATAAAGGGTACCGAGAAATTCTATTTTGACTTGTACAAATTGGTCAAAATGCCAGGTTTTACTGATGAATTCCACAATATTTTTGATCTTGTTTTTTATGGAAGGAGAATGAAGACAATCAGATATGCAATTGAAAGTAAGTGGAATGATCCACAAAAGGAATCAAAATATATTAAAAACAACCATATGATAGGGTCCTTGATAAATAAATTTGCAATATGGATTGTGGGATCAACTCACTTGGGGTTACGTCCAACATTACCTTGTCCAGAATTTGTTATGGTTTGTGCCAAAAACTATGGAGCACAAAACCCAATCCACATTAACTTGGAAAAAATGGCAGAAACAAATGAGAACTTATTACCAGATAGAGAATATTCATATATGAGAGGATTAGTAGATGGATTTAATCTTCCTCAGGATCATAAACCATCTTATGAATTGGATATTTTTCACAATGGGTTCAATATACTATATATGTGCTATCAATGTGTTTAGTTTTGGAAAGTAATGAGAAAGTAGGTGCAAACATTCTAGAAATGATTTTCAATATTCATTTTCTACAAGTTCTAGTACAATATAATTATATTGAGCACATTGTTTATTGCATGCAAGAACACTTGTTAATGATTACAAGAGGTTCAAATTCACACTCACAGAAGACATTTAGATACACAACGTACTTGTGCTATCTTTTGTTATCAAAGCATCATCAAATATTTGAAACAAACAAGTTTCAAATTGATTTTGGTAAGCCAATATTTGAATGGATACCTATGCTTAGGATGAGTGATCCCCAAGGGGACTACAACCACTTTGCAGACTTCTTTTTGGCACCCCTTTATCATAAAACTATAGACACTTCAATGCCTATATTGTCTATGTCTTGTAAACAATTTATTCAATTGGGAAGTCAAATTCAATTGGCCACTATTACTTTATGGAAGAGTATATTGTATTAAGGTTTTATGGTTCAATGGTAGAGCACTACAAAATTCCAATATATGTGACATAGAGGGTTTTTGCATTGGAATATGTATGATAGCTGGAAAGCTCAAATGAACATTTTAATGGTTAGCAAAATAAAACCATAGTTCCTTTCTTTCTTGTCACATGGGGAGGGTTCACATTTGAGAGAAGATCATTCAATGCGGCATAGAATTTTTTTACAATTTTACAATTTGATGTTGTCAAGAACTGGCAGTATGATCCACTAAACATAATTTGTACAAAGCTTATACATAATGCGAACTCTACAAGAAAACATCAACACGAGAATATGCCATTAATTGAAAAAATTAAAAACATGGACTCCTAGGAAGAATATAAAATAAAGATGGAGAAATGTGCCAGTGAAAACAATATTTCAATAGAGGAATTGTCAACGCAATTAAAGAATTGCACGGACAAAAAGAAAAAGTCCATCCAATGAAATCCTACAATTTCCACCAAAAAGTGAATCATCCAAGTAAAAAACTATTCCAGACACCATAAATAAAGACTGTGTAGTTGCACATAAGTGTCAATAAAACAAAATTTATTTTTGGGAAATGAGGAAGAATCTTGGTGACCGTAAGGCCTCAATAGGCTCTGACGACTTGGCTAAGGATGAAACATTTATAAAATTATGGGATAATGAGCATCTATATGCATTAGCTACACAACATGATGTTAAGGATGAATACATTAAGTATGAGGTTTCTAAGGATCCTACATCTACCACCGCCAACACTGATTCCACTAAATCCGCTCCCCAAACTACTATTAGTAGTACATTTCTAGATCTTACACCTAGACCATGTGTTGTATTCAATCAATAGACAAGGGAAACTTATGGCAGGGAGACATTGATTCTAAAACAAATGGGTTATTTAGGTGATGGTGGGATAGCCCCAATAGGTTAAGGGCCTTGGTATTCAAATCCTCTACTAGAGCCACCAAAACTTGGTCATAAACCAATCATTGGAGGTGACCTATCTGCATCATGTTCATCAAAAAAAGGTGATCCAATCCAACATTGTTCATCCCATATTCAACTCCAACTACCACTTCAATAGCCACTGGTAGGGATGTCTTGGGTAGTTATAATTGTACAAAAAGGATTTAAGAGTGTACTTTAAGGAAAATATTATAACAAAATAGAAAAACATTACTGATACAATGATAGTCATAATTTCCTTAGTACAAAACTCTCATAATAGTCCACAAACTCCACTTGTTAGTGGTAGTGGAGTAGAATTAGGAAGGGATGATGTTATTGGTAATCCTTAAAATGCAATTATTACAACCTCAGGCATTGGTGGAGACAAGTACAATGTTGCAAGTTCTCTTTCTCCTTTCAAACATCGCATTGTGCTAGTAGAACAAAATTTTGAATTCAATAATTTTGTAACAAAAATTCAAGAAACCAAAAAAATGAATAGAAAGGATAATAAGGCATTCAAGAGTGATGTACTTGTTGTGGCTTGTTCTGAAGAACTTGCATCAAGTAGAATATTTCTAATATATAACACAAATAAATTAATTATGGAGTTCATGTTTGTTTCGCCCCCTTAATTAGATAATAATATACCTGAGAGTGAGATAAACCCACTAGATTTTAATATTAGTATCCTATCAATGGATTTCTCCAAATTAAAAAATATGGACAGAGTTAGCGTGACAAAAAAGACCAACTCTTTGATCTGCAATTCACTGTTTGAGATGGAGAGAGAGAAATAAGGGTTGGAGAAGACAATTGAAAAGTTAAAAGGAGACCTGGAAAAATGCAAAGGAAAAGAAGAAAGTAGCAGATAACTGATGCAAATAAATACAAAAAAGGATAACAAGGGCTTCCTCTCAACAAGAAATTGCACAGCTAGAAAATATGGAGGCAGAAATGAAAATTCTAAAGAAGCAATAGGAAGAAAGAAAGAAAAAAGCTAAGTGATGTAAATGTGGAGAGAGAAGAACTCAAGAAGTTGAAGGAACAATTGGAAGAAATAAATTAAAAACTTAGTGATACATTGAATCATGTTAATATGGATCCAGATGTAAAATTCAAAGAACTTAGGGATAAATTACAAGAAACTAATAAAAGACTTGAGGATGAAAGAGCATCTGCAGTAGATATTTTGAAAAATTTGGAGTCTAGTGGACATACAACTAGTAACTTAAATAAGGAATTGAACAATGAGGGGGAAAAAGGATGGGAAGAGAAAGCAGAGGAAATAAAGAAATGGAGTGAAAATCAACTGTCACAAATGGTGCAAGAGCTATAGAAGGCAAACAAAATAATCACAACCCATGAAAATTGAGTCAACTGAAAAGTCATGTCAAGCAAATTAAAGAAAAAATGTGGGGGAAAATTATGACAAATGTTGATAGGTTGTGTGATTGGATTGAATCACATCAAATTATTTGAGCTATTTGTGGGAGTATCAAAGAGAAGATTGAGAAGAACAAAAACCTTTTTTAAGCTCGAGAAGATTATGAGATAAATTATACACAAAATCAACACAAACAGTGACATGTATATGGTCAACAATGGAATTCATGACCACATTTGTGCATCAATGATTTAATAAAGTCATCATCTATCATTCAAAAATGCCAAAGTATAAGGGAAAGAGAGGAATTTTTTGACTCATTTGGGAGAAATCTCACCAAGATGGATGACAGAGAAAAAATAATGATAAGTCTTGGTTTGCCTAATCCTTGCCCTGGTAACTTATCAATGAAATTTGTTGGAAGGGAAGCTTACCAAAAATAAGTTGGAGGCCAAAATGAAGTTTGAAGTAGACAAGTTTCCTCAGGATGCAACTCCTGAAGTCATTTTGAATTGCATCAAACCATTGGAAATTATGAATGCACTATTGGATGTAGCATTGCTTTCAAATGAATATTCCAAACATGGATGTCTAACGAAGTTGCAGGTCATCTACTATAGCATGACAAATGTTCAAACTCCAAACAAAGTAGAATTCAACATCCTAAACAAGTTGATTGAATCTTCAATCATCTCATAAGACATCAATTAGAGTATGTGAAACTTGCAAAGTGCTTTTAATCATCTTTGTAGTGTTTAGTTTATTTCTATTTCTAGCCGTTTGATGAGTTTAAAGTTTGAACTTTATTTCTTGAACCATATAAATGTAATAGAATCCAGACATCATTTTGCTAAATAGGTGTCAAAGGCAAAGGAAAAATAAAATTTGATACTACTCTAAGACTCTTCCCATTAGGCAAAATGACCTAAAGCTATTGTTGCTCCCTTATTTTTATATTTCTATAGAAGGGAATTTAGGGTCATTTGTTAAATGCAATGGTTGTAAAGGTAATACTTATAACTCATGATTGTGAAATTGGGTATTCAAATTTAACTTTTGCAACATGAATTCATTGAATTGTATCAATTATCACATGCAAATAAAGTAATGATAATGAATATGAATTTTATCATTTGAATTGCTATATTTTCATTAAAATCATCAAGGATTATACCATAACAATGCATCATATGAGCATAATAATGCAAATAAAAAATAATAGTAATGGTAAAAGTTGAATAAATCATGACTTATGGTATCATCTAACATAAAATGTACATGTCTGTTTGACATTATACATTTAGAAAATGATATAACTTATTATGCATGATAAATTAATCATGATGAGATTTAAAGAATAATGTCCAGAATCTAGAATGCAGGCTAATTATTAATAAGTAATAAATCTAGAGTTAACACATCATACCATAACTGTTAGAGTTTCCACTTCATCTTGTCATCCAAATCTTTGGATTCCTCGTCATCAAGTTGAAACAATCCTTCATTATGCTCCACATTTTCTCTAGTCTAGATACCTCTACATGCTTGATCTTTAGCTTCAACATCAATGCTACCAATAACAATACTTAAGTTAGTGATCTCAATGTTTGAAATGTTTCCCAAACCTCTTCTTTGATATTTCTTCCTCTACAATTTCACTATCCTTTCATAAGGAAAATTATTGACTTCATTTATGGATGTATATAGCCTTAACTAATTTTCCAAATTCTTATCTAGTTTATTTCTTACCTTTAATTTTAGGAACCCCAAAGCACTAAAAACTCTCCCATCCTCCATAGACCCCAATATCATGGTCAAACATAATTCAAGAAGCTTGAAAAATTCTAATATTAAATCCTACATCACTTCAATATGAGCTAGATTTCTCCAAAGTTTGGTTATTAATCCTTCTTCTCTGGGGTTTTGCATAAGATCATATTGCTCCTTTACTATAATGACAAAACAACGGGACTGCTCTCTCAAACGAGATTTATATAAAACTCCATTTATAGTTACCCCATCGATTTCTTTGGTTTTGTAAAATTAATCTATCAAAACCAATAATTTATCTCTAAAATCTTTTGGAATTATGAAACTCCAATAATTGGGAAACACAATACTCATTGATTCAAGTAATTTGCATCGAGGCAATATTTTCTAATTCATGAGAAAATCTCATAAGAAATGTCCTTTATACAATCAATTATAGACTCAACAATTTGTTTAAACACTTCCTTTGTAATAGTTAATTTGGTTGTGTGGGTTTCTTTCCTTTTCTTGTGGACAAGAGCCTTCTATAGCAGTGCATCGGTATCTTAACACCCCATATATTGGCACATAACTCCTCCTTTGCTTCAATATTTTAAAATTTATCAAGATTATTCAAATATGTGATTCTCATCCACCTCAAAATGTTATCATCCACAGAAAATAAATCTAGATTTCTATATAGATTATGAAGGGTCGTGCATGCCAGTTATTCTACAATATACATAAATATTTTTTGGATCTTCTTCATTATATTTATCATTTCCTCTAGCACGGGGAGAATGGTTGCTAACGTTAAGAGTGTATCTATGTTACTTAACCTTTCAAGTAGTTCACCATATTTTTATTGGCCGCTCTGATCATCATGAGTTGACTCCATTATACCAAGCAATGATGGATATTAAAAAAAACTCAACGAGTTGGTCCATCCAAAAAGATCCATCTGGTATCATTGTCCTTAAGAAGCTTTCTCGCATTGAAAAGTCCATCGACAAACTCTTGAAATTCCTTGAATTATTTAGGACTTCGACAAAAGTGTTTATAGATCTCTTTGATTAAAACTTCAAATTTTTATATTTGTGAAGTGTTGCTTACAATTTCAAAAGCTAGATTTATTTTGTGGGCCATGTAGTGAATGCCAACAACGTAAGGTGCCTACAAATATTTTAACTTTGTGATAAGACCATTCTTGTGGCCTTGCATAATTGAAGCTCCATCTACTCCAACACAAACCAACTTTTGGGAAATCATCATTTGATCTATATCTCCATATTCAATTAGAGAACTCTTTACTAGTTCAAATATTATTTTCGTGATTGAATTATCCTTCATTTTAACAACAATTAGTAGATTGCGTTGGTGGACAAAATTGTGTATAGTATAGACATGCATGCATACCTAGGAATTATTTTTCATTGTTGTCACCTCATCTAAAGATGATGGAATAAAATTTGATTATTTAATTTTTTATTTGATATTTTCCTTTTCAACCTCAACAAGATAATTTGCCCATTCCCATCCACTATTTACTAACCAACAACTCCTCAAATAATAACAAACATTTAGAAAGTGTAATAAAGAACTCATTGATGGATAGTCTATCATGGCATACCCTTTGCTCAAAATATAGAAGACAAAACTCAACTAAAGAGCTTTACCCATTTCTTCAACTTCCATCGCTTTTCCAATAAGAGATTCAATTAAGTCTTTTACTTCAATATGCTTCATCTGTATTTTCTCTTAAAAGTCTAAGATTTTTGCATTCTTAACATGTTGACATTCCTCCTTGGTTTTCCATCTTGTCATTGATTTTTTCACTCCATCTTTGATATTTTTCTCATAAACTTTATCTATATGCTTTTCTATGGTGTCAATTTTTTGCTACAACCTCTTTTCATTTTTATTAATCCTTGCACATATCATACATTTGCATTCTACTATAGGCTCACCTTCTATTGGATTACGTACAAGTTCAATGAATGAATACTTTGAGGTCCATTCTATTTGAAAATTCTTGATAGATAGATCCCAATTTTGATCTTTTGTGGATTTCACATCATTTTTCCCTTTCTTGGTCGTGCATCATTATTATCACCATCTTTGGAATTCTCATCCAAGTTGATTATATTATTTTGGCTACTCTAGGTATTGACCTGAAGATCTTGGCTACTTTGGATATTTACCTAAAGATCTTCTCCAAGTTCATCATGATTAGAGATATTAGGTTTTCCAACTTCTTCAATATGTTCTAGTGACACTAGTAGTGGCTAAGAATCTTATAAATCTACTTGTGATTTTGTAGCTTCTTGACTTTAGCCACTAAAATATGATAAGAAGGTTCTGCGAGTGTGTTTGGCTAGCCTTTCTTGGCTTGCACCACATGTAGGACTCTTACACTTGTTTGTTTTTGACATCCTCAGTTCTCTAAAGAAATATAGGCCACCAAAAAAATCAACCTGTTCAAAAAGTGATAGTCGACTATGCATATATTTATCTAAATAGGATTCATTGGTTGTATGACCTACACTATAAAATATACATGTCCTAGGTTTCCTTGGTTAATGGATGATTTAGTAGTCACCAGTCCTAGGTTATAACTGACCACTAACTATCTAACTTGTAGCTACTAAAAAGAATGAACTAAAATTATAGAGTCCATAGAGATAGGGTTTGAGTTACCCACCTTTGCCTAAATTATAGTTGTCACTTGCTAATGCTCTCGACAGTTTGAGAAATTGAGACTTCGCTCTCAATTGGAATGTAGATAACCTATTGGTCTATGAATGTATTTATAGCTATCCTTTTTGGTGAATTATGCCAGAATATTATAGCATATACAAAATAATTGGTGAAGCTTGCATAATAAAAACATATCTTATGTAATTTCCAAGGCAATTATGGTTTGTCCAATATATGACCATGCATAATAGAGTTAGTGAAATTGAATTAGTGTGGGACATGCATTCACTTATTTGTGGGGTCAAGCTCCTATTTTTCTTTAAACCATGGGTGAATTGACACCGTCCAAAAAGTACCCTTCAGAAATCATAGATGAATGTGTTTAATTTTTCGTGTGCAAAAAATATTTTTGATTGGATATATCATGTGAAAAGGAGAGCCGATGGTATAAATCTTGTGGTGATGGGCTTGGGGGTGTGACTCATTTTTGGTAAAGTTGGGGAAATATGCTATTGGAAATACAATAGGGAAGTAAACTCTTAGAGGGGGGGTTGAATCAACACTTAAAATTTCAACCTCTAAAAATATTCACCACACATCCATCTCACAATCTATGCATATAAACTAAAATAAAAATTTAAACATATACATCCATAGCATAAAAGTAAAATATTCAACACATGTATGACACAAGATATTTGGTTATCCAGAAACCCTCCAATGAGAAGGTAAAAATGGGGTAGGGATGACACCCACAAATCTTCACTATTGTAGTAATAAAGTGTATCCAATGAATGTTACAATGTTTGACCATGAAACATGATCTACCCTATGATAGGTCTACCTTGTTAAAGGCTTACAAGATTGTTAGATCCTACTGTGTTAAAGGACTTAAACACCCTGCTAAAAGTGTGCCTGGTAAAAGGACTTTAACTTACAATGAAGCAACTAGCCTGTTAAAGGATTTACAATAGCTTGTTAAGACTACTCTATTAAGAGATTTAACTAATTAACTTGTTAGAATGTCTCAGTGATGATCCTTCGGTTAGCACTCTGTTGCTTGATGTCAGATGACCTCTATACCGATGTGTACTTGATCCTTTTTTATTAGATGTATCTTTGTTGTCCTCTAATTCCTTTCCTCTATTCTCCTTTAACTAATTTTGCAATGTAACTCAATTCATAACACCTTAATCACCATGAATGCTTTGGTTGCGCATGCAAACCCAGTTCAATTCTCCTTAGCATTTGTTAGAAAGTTTGGGTTTACCTTCCTTAAGAAGACCTAGGTGACTTAGGGTTAGGTATGAATCAACGGTAGTAATTCACCCATATTGCCACTTCAACCTTCCCTTTTTCTGATTGGATGCATGTAATGCATAGGGATTCACAATTAAGATTCTTCCTTATAAAAAAAGATCATAAATCAATCCTTTAGTTGGCCCAAAAATGGTTTACATAGAAGTTTGTGTCATTACAAACAACAATGTCAAAACTATGTAACTTGACACTTGAAGTCCCTAATTCTTGGCATCAACTACAACTTCAATGTTGTAACTCGGCCTCTAAATGACTCAACATCTATTGATCACTCGACATCTAAATAGCTTGACACATACCATCTGCTCAACACTTGAGTGACTCGATACTTACTAGTTACTCGGTTCATGCTAAATATCTGTTGCTCAACATATACTATCTGACAACTTATGCTCGGCACGTATTACTTTTTTAGCATGAACTAAGTAAATAACTTAAGTATATTGTTACTCCTATGTCAAAACCAATATGAGATTAACAATCTTCCCCTTTGACATGAGTGGCAAAATACTTGATCATGTATGAATAACCTTTAGCCTTTCAAACATAACTCAGATAATATCCTTATACATACAAAATTTCAAAACTTCAAAACTTTGCAAAAGCTTATGACTAATCAGTACCTCAAAATTCAATAACTCCCCCTGAGTTGATTGTGTTGTTCTGTATCTGAATTCCAAATTATTCCTCTTACTAAGTAGATTTGTATTAGCTGATCGGTGTATTGCCCTAAAAAATATTATCTCCCCCATACCACTTATTTTTCCCATACCTTATTTCTCCCCCATTTTGACATTGATGTGAAAGGGTTATACACTTAGAGTGTGTTTGTCCAAAAATGATTTGTGGACCTCAAGCATGATTTTCAATGTTGCATCCCAGTTATCACAAGCTACCTCCAATGCTTTAATTTGGATGGCCCACTCGACAGCAAGGTGAACTAAGCCATCATGAGTAGAAATATGTGGTTCTTTCTTCATGAGTGTTTTAGCAAATGCTAGTTCCTTATGCAATATCTCCATGCGTAGAGTCAGAATTGGCTGGATGCTTATCAGTTTAGCCTTGATGTTTGCTTCAACTGTGTGTAACACTACTAACTAACTTTGGGAGATGAGGAGATTTCTAAAATGTTTCTCACTCTGAGCTAGAGACTTTGGCAGAGTTATACCAAATTATTGTATATGACTCTCCAAAATTAGAATATGACTCCTTATTTCTTGTGTGAAGAGTGTGGGATAACACAATTTGGTGTATAAAGAGAAAATTTTCTCTAGTACCTTCTTCACACTATCTATTTTGGTTTCTAACTCAACCTATGATAGTGCAATAGCACTTGATATCCTTTCATTAACCTTATGTTGGAACTTTCTCTGAGACCATTCGAGTAATTTTACATTTGAATCTAGGTCTATGTCATTTAGCTTCTCCACTAAGCTAGTTAACTGTTCAATTATCGGCTTGTTTTCCTCTAGAGCCAGCAGACTAAATGCATCAATGAAAATGTCCTTGATATCTTTCAAGGCTTGCTTTTACCTATGCTCATGTCTAAGAAATTCTTGATTCTTCTTCTTTGCTAGAGCTTCTTGGAGTATGCCCATCTTCTCAATAGTGGTAGTTGCATAATCAAACTTGGGCAACTCAATCACCCTCCTCGAAGTTCACATTAACAAATGATGTAACTTCATCTACCTTAGATGTGCTTGGGCTTGACTGTGATGATTGTAGGGGTATAGCTTCTATACTCAGCCTATGAAGAGCTTGACTAGGAGGAGTAGTAGATACTAGTAAAGTTACTAGTGTTTGTATTACTAATTTCTCCTTAAGTTTGGTAATCATGCCTAGCTCTTTGGTCTTATCATTTCATTCTCTATATTCATAAATACACCTTTCTCTTATGCTGTAGGTGTAGCAGTATCTACCTAGCCTATTTGAACTTGTGTTCCTTTACTCTTCTCTATTTCATCTTTATGCTCTCCAACTATCTCACCCTTATCATGTTCACTTTCCTTTATAGTGACTAAGATTGGAGTACTTTGTGCCAATGTACCGATGGTAGAAGTATCTAGCTTCTTGCTTTGATATACCACAAGGGGTAATGTAAGTTGTATAGTGGAAAATTGAGAAGGGGCTATAGGTGTAACTTGTTTCTATACATCCTCCCCTATAAATACCTTGTCTGCCTTCTCAATCTCATCAATACTCACCAGTACAAGATTCTCACAAAGTTTGGCCTGGGTAGTGGATTCCAAAAGTATCTTCTTCAAGTCATCCTTTGTGAGAGGATTTATGTTCTGAGCGATAGTATCAGAAACATCCTTTATCTTTACATCATCATTTTTTGTGTTCACTTCATGTGGAGGATTGGCACTCGACACTAGTGTATCTAGTACACTTTGTTCTATTTGTTGCTCATCCTTAACTGGTGCCTGTGTATCTACATTTGTTTCAATGTCTTCCTCTTATGTAACTGGTTCAATATCAACTATGGTTACCTTAGTTACATATTATTTCTCTTCTTTGTCCTCACCTACTTTAATAGGTACTTGCATTATTGCCTTGGGTGTTGTCAAACCATATAGTGATTTCCAAATCAAAGTGGGGTTTTGTACAACATCCTTAACTTTGTTTTGCAATATGTTGAATGCCCTATATTTTGGTACAAATTTTCTAGTACGCTTCTTCAATGCCTTGGCTAGTATCTCTCTATCCAGTTCTGACATCACTATGTCAAGTGTAGTCTGTCTAATTTGTCTTTCTATATTTAGACTATATTGCCACTTTTGCTCAACTCTATCAGATAATTCCTTTGAGAGAGTTGGCAATCTCAATTGGAGTTTGTTTAAATGTTGCCATCATGGCATAAATTTAATCCTCTACTTGGTTCATCTCAACTTTTCCAAGTGTATCAAATTAATATGTGTGAGACCAGATAAATCAACATTATTCCTTACATTCTCACATATACTGTCTATATTTGAAGAAGGATTGTGACTTACCACTTGAAACTGGTTGTTGTCATCAGTTTTTGTCTTCTCTTCATTAGATTCAACTATAGCAACATATTTTCTCCTCGGTCTCTTCTTAGGCTCCTCTTCATTGTTAACTGGTATAGCCCTCTTCTCTTTAGGCTTGACTGCTTCTTAAGCTTTCTTTGTAGTAGCCCTTGTGCTTGCTCTTATAGAGGGAACTGTAGGCTTAGGTTTTACAACCTTCCAAGTAGATGGTGTCTTAGCTTTCCTCTTATTTTTCTCAAGTGCTTCATTGGCTTCTTCTCCCTCGACACCTCCTTCAATTTCTACTTCTTCTACTTGATCTTCTCCTTGACCTTGAGTTAAGGCTAATGGTGCTTGAGCTAGTATATCCTCTTCTTCTTCATCATCTTCCTCATCTTCTTCTTCTTCATCTGCTCCTTTACCAAATTTCTCTTTTAACTTCTTCACAATTTTGTTCTTCTTCCTAATGACTGAGGTAGTCTTCAAATCCATTGTTATCTTAGATTTGGCCACATTATAGTTTCCAAAGGTAGTAGCCTTAGCATCTACATCTTCTACGAGTAATGTTGTTATTGTTGTAGAGGCTTCATCAACACTAATTTCATAGCCTAGTGGCCTTAGTCACCTTACCCTTAGAACAACAACTTGAACATATGTAAAATCAATGCTAATAAGAAAGAAAACATCATTGAAATGTTTCTCAACTAGTGAAACGTGTATCGTTAGTCTCTTCTTCATTGATTGTTTGAAGTCCTCAAAATAGCTTGTCATAACTGATTCAAAATTGTTCCCAAGTTGCTCAATAAACTCATCTATCTGCACTATAATAGATCTGCTTATTTTCCAGGAAACTTTACCGAATGTGGGGAAAATGTTCTGTACATAAAAGAATATACATACAAGAATTGAGTGAAATTTACATTGTGCACTTTTGGTCTTCCTTATAGCTCCCAAATTTTTTGACAATTGTTGCGTCTGCAACTCAACAAGGTCATAGGTATGATCCTTCATAACTATCATATAGCCCATGTCAACAACAATACATGGTACACTATTTAGCCTACTTGATTGATAGAATTTATGTGCTATTATTCTCACTACAAATGCAATTAAGGGATCTAAGATAATAGCAATTGTCATCCCTCATTTGTTCCACACCACCCCTATATTCTTCTCAATGACCTCTTTAGATTCACTTCTCATTCTTTTAGGTTGGTCAAGTGTTAGATACCCTATTACTCTATGTACAATTTTCTTGGTGATCTTCACTAGTCCATTATCCAACCATATAGAATTATCATGAATTCTACTTAGGACTATCTTAATCCATTCAATCTTGAAAACATTTGGAAAATCTAGGGCATGGGTCAACCCTTTCCTCTATGATTTTAAATTCATCCTTCAATGTTCCATTTTCACATAATTTTCCATAGGTTTCCCTAATTTCTACGTCTCCTATGCTTCCAGCCTTACATGTATAGCAACATCTTACATCTCGAATCATCCAAACTCTCAGTGATATCATTGATAATGCACTAGATGGATCTTGCTTGTATGCGATATCAAGTATGGCTCTAAAGTTTGGTTGTCTGATCTCATTACTTATCAATTGCACATTCATCAAAACTTCTTTACCCTCTATAAACCTTAGTAGCTAAAGAACTAGATGCCATAATGTAAACTAGGGTTTGCAAAAATTCAAACCGCGTAGCTCGACACACGATAAATACCTTTGTGAATCTGTTGTGATGGTCTTGAGTGACTATTA
Source organism: Cupressus sempervirens (assembly GCA_028749045.1). NCBI lineage: Eukaryota > Viridiplantae > Streptophyta > Pinopsida > Cupressales > Cupressaceae > Cupressus > Cupressus sempervirens. The sequence continues at coordinate 299,229,823 of CM053791.1, read as the reverse complement.
TATTCGACTTGCAAACACTGGTATGATCTCTTTTAATTTTGCCTTTTTCTCTTCCTACTCTTCTTCAAATTCAAATGATGTCAAATGAGTATAAATTGATTATATATACCTCAAAACCTTGCATTTAATGCTTAGTGCTTACACAGCTGTAAGCTTGGCTTCAATAAAGATTTTGATTACTTAGCTTCCATGAAGTTTCCTTTGCACTTGGAAACCATAGGAGCTTGGTCAACACTAACAACTTTGATAGCTCAACATCAACTAACATTTCACTTAGCAACCATAGTGAAACTTTTCATGCTCGGTAGTAACATGAAAACTAACAAAACTTAAAGATTTCTTCTAGATTCTTAACAACGCGTTGCATCTTTATTCATGCATACATAATCTTTTCATAACTAAATCCTTGGAACTGATGTATAGTATATCTTTTAGATATCAGTCCCACGTACCTCTTGATTGCTTAATTTGAGGAAGTGTGATCCCCTGACCAATTGGGTGAAGTGATCCCTTCTAAACTTGATGTGCTGCAATCTTCCTTTCTCTTCCATGTCTTGTTCATCACATCTCTGAAATTCTCAACATCTACCTTTCCTTTGCCTTTGTTGAACTTTTTGCTTGGTGTCTTTGACCTTGTTAGACAATTTCTGCTTATGTGACCAGTCTTCAAACAACTAAAACATGTGGTTTGACTCAACTATCTAATGTAGTCACTTTTGAAATGTGTTCTTATGCAATTTTTAACAACATGTTCATACTCTTGATAGTAATGAAAACTATACCTTGTATTATAATCCCAATTATAAGAGTTTCCATTGTTCTTTACCTTTGTCTACTTGTTTCGTGGCCATTTAGGCTTGATCTACAATCATATGCTCCATGTCTATACTTCAGACAGTTATAACAATATCTGTCAAATCTTTGTGTGCTTGTGGTCTTGGTTCTACATTCATGTGCTTGATGTCCTTGTTTGTTGGCAATGACCCATGAACATTTGCTTAGGATTTTGATTTGTACTCTTGCTCTTGCAAACATTAGCAATATGACCCATCTTACCACAATTATGATAAGTAGGTTTGGAGTTCTTAGCTTTGTTACTTCTTTATTCACCACTTTTGGATGATTCTCCTTCTTTGGTACTAGTGTATCCCAATCCAGGAGTATCACTATTGGATCTAGGGGATCTCATCAATTGTTCAAAGTACTTGATGGCTTCACTAGGTTTGTTGAAACTATCAGCAAACTCTTTTTCTCTTTTCAGATCATTTCTTAGTTGTTCATTCTATAACTTCAATGTTGTGATCTCAATATCCTTTGCATTTAGTTCATGATTTGAAATCGTCATTTGACCCAAAGTTTCCAATTGCATGTTAGCAATCCTAGTTGCCTTTGATGTTTTCTCTTCCAGTCCATTGGTCAAAATCATTTTTTCATCTTCAATCATGACTTTGTTCTCTCTAGCTTTCTTTTTCTACTCAGTCACCTCACATAGTAATACTAATTGGACCTCTTGTTCTCTCTTTATATTTTTGACATCTTCAATTAGGATTCCATTCTTTTCCATCAAATTTGCAACTATTGCATCAAATTCATTTGTGTTTCCTTTAGCAAATAATTCAATAGTGTCAATCTCTTGGTATTGTGTGTCATTTTCTTCAATAGCAACTTCCTTCCTTCTCTTCAGTGATATCTTCAAATCATTTCTTGCTTCATTCAACTGATGTAAGGAAAGTTGTATTTCAATCTTCTAATTCTCAATAATCTTTCCCAATATGTAGACTTCCATCTCCAAGATCTTTCCTCAAAACTGCAAAGCTTTACTTTCAGAGAACTTAGCTCTGATACCAATTACTAGAAATACAATAGGGAAGTAAACTCTGAGGGGGGGGGAGGGGGTGGGGGGTGGGGGTAAATCAACACTTAAAACTTTCAACCTCTAAAACTATTCAACACACATCCATCTCACAATTTATGCATATAAGTTGAAATACCAATTTAAACATATACATCCATAGCATGAAAGTAAAATATTCAACACATGTATGACATAAGATATTTGGTTACCCAGAAACCCTTCAATGAGAAGGTAAAAATGGGTGGGGATGACAACCACAAATCTTCACTACTGCAGTAATAAAGTGTATCAAATGAAGGTTACAATGCTTGAAAATGAAACATGATCTACCCTATGAAAGGTTTGCCTTGTTAAAGGCTTAAAATATTGTTAGATCTTACCCTGTTAAAGGATTTAAACACCTTGCTAAAAGTATGCCTGGTAAAAGGACTTTAACTTATAATGAAGTAAGCACCCTATTAAAGGATTTACAACAACCTGTTAAGACTACTCTGTTAAGAGATTTAACTGATTCACCTGTTAGAATGTCTCAACAATGATCCTTCAGTTAACACTCTATTTCTTGATGTCAAATGACCTCTATACTGATGTGTGCTTGATCCTTTTTGATAAGATGTATCTCGGCTATCCTCTAATTCCTTTCCTCTATTCTCCTTTAACTAATTCTATAATGTAACTCAATTCATGACACCTTAATCACCATGAATGCTCTATTTGGACATGAAAACTCTCTTCAATTATCCTTCGAATTCATTAGAAATTTTAGGGTTTATCTTCCTTAATAAAACCTAGGTGACTTAGGGTTAGGTATGAATCAACAGTAGTGATTCACCCATATTATTGCTAAACTTTCCCTTTTTTTGATTGGATGCATGCAATGCATAGGTATTCACAATTAAGATTTTCCCTTATCAACAAAGATCATAAATCAATCCTTAAGTTGGCCCAGAAATGGTTTACATAGAAGTTTGTGCCATTACAAACAACTATTTTAAAACTGTGTAACTTGACACTTGAAGTCCCTGATGATTGGTATCAACTATAACTTCAATACTGTAACTCAGCCTCTGAATGACCCATCATCCACTAATCACTTGACATCTGAATAGCTCAACACATACCATCTGCTTGGCACTTGAGTGGCTCAACACTTACTAGTTACTTGGCTCACACTAAATATCTGTCGCTTGACATATACTATCTAACAACTTATGCTCGACATGTATTACTTGTTTGGCATGAACTAAGCAAATAACTCAAGTATATTGTCACTCATATGTCAAAACCAATCTAAGATTAACACATGTCATACCACATTGTGGAAAAAATTCACCAAATTGATGTGGTTGATTAGTAAAATTTACCAATTGACGAATATTTGCCACTAAAGTAAACATTGTTGCCATCTGTTGGTGTAAATATGTATTTACTATTTACACTTTACTTAAGTTTACTTAGGTTAGTGCATTATTTTATTATTTTGCATTATTTTATTATTTCTCTTTATGAGACACTTAGGAGTCTATGCATCTTCTACAGTTGTCATGTAGACAACATAGAAGTATGCAACTCTAATTATGCACATGGTGTTTACACCACAGGAGGTTGCATCATTCACTGAGTTGTCATGTAGACAACACAATTTTTTGCACTCCTAATTTTGCACATGTTGTCTACAACACTAATGTGTGTGTTTCACCTTTGTAGGCTTATCCTCTCATCATCGCACTTACTTTCATGTATAATGGAGGATAACCCATATTTGGTGGACATGTGCCTAGTTGTTGGACTTATCATGATGCTGATTCCGAGGGATTCTAGATGCATCTCAAAGGCCTTTATATTGAGGCACTCCTAGTGTACTTGTACATAGAATTGAATACTATATAGTTATTCTGATCATACATTGGTCTAATTTGTGCTTGTGTTTTGAGTTCCTTGGTCTTGGGTAAATTCTGCCCTAAGGTAGATTCTTACATGGTATCAAAGCTAAGGGAGATACTCGTCACATAGTCATTGGAGACCTCGTTGCTTCATCTCTTTAAGGGACTCAATTTAGATATGGAGCATCAACTACAATTGAGAGCGTCTAGAGCCAAAGCGAACCTCGCTATTGCGCCCAGAGTGAAGATTCGAAGAAGATTGACTATAAATTTGCCTATTTTAGGCTATAGTCAACTAGGAGGCAATTTTTTTTTGCAAATCAGAACCCGAAGGCCCGATCTGCAAATAGGGGTATGATCATTTGGATCTGCAATTTATTTTTCAGATCAATATTAGTTTAATTCTGTTATTCATTTCTCTATAATTTTTTCATATTTTTTAGAAATATTTTTTCGAAATTATTTTTTGCCCTATTGGGTGTACGGAGAAAATTTTATTAGTGTGCCCTGCACACTATAAATTCAGTGAGGAATATACTCTTTTGTAGAGAATATTCTCTGTGTATACTGGCAGAACAAAGGCGAACATCGGTGGCAATTTCAATTTCTGTTCACAAATTTAATACCCCGGCCGATCAAACCTCGCACCAGACGGCAATCACACTTCTTTCGGCGCAGTGTCTGTGTTTATTTTAAAAGCGAAGCGACTTGTTTTTAAACAAGTCTACAGTCTGCGCATAGGAAATGTGGGACTAAACCCATGAAACCTCGACAATCAGACACTAAGATCCCGACGCTTTATCCACCTTTCTAATGAACAAAACTCAGTTGCTACACCCACAAAGTTCACGACACGTGTCAAAAGCAGAGACAGACACGCGGCTGAAGACACCACCTCAACACTGAGGACAACTACACTTGAGCAACATCATCAGCACATTACACAGAGGAAATGTCCTCCTCTCGCTAGCAATCCAAACACGACATGTTTTAGGAAAAGCATAGACTTTGCCACGTCTATCACTAACAGAGACCCTTACGTAGCCACCCCATCATCAGACATACCCTGACATGAAGGTAACACATCTGCATGGTCTGTACATATCTTTACACAACACATCATCAACCGTACAAAGTGACATCATCACTGGCTCGAGAAGATGTTGACATCATCAATTTGACAGCTGTTTAACGGTCATACCAAGGCATTTTTCAATTGCTACGATGATCATTTGGACATCAAATTTAACATACTATTTTCCTCTGCAGACCCCTCTTCATTTGTAGTTTTTATTTTGGAGCCCGACTTCAAACAGCCATAACTTGGTCATACAGACTCCAAATTAGGTGCAATTTTTTTTTTTTTTTTGTGTAAAACTTCCTAAATTTTTTAGTGGTACAATTTGTTTCTAGTTTTGGTGCACGAATTGGTCAAAAATCATAGTTTTTGTCGACTATACCGGTCTAATCCTACTTTTTGCAACTTCAAACGCATCGTACAGGCTCATCTGGACTCCTTTTCAGGTTCCATTTTTTTTGAAAGTGTATATTTTTTCGTCTAATTTTTAGATCTGTAGTTAGATTGTAGTCTTATTTGGACAAAAGTATCACTTTCAGAGATAGATCTTGTTTTGCATTGTAATACTTCACAATTGATGTAATTTTGAGCTACATTGTAATAGTCTAGATTTGAACTCTATATAGAGGTTGTAATCAAAAAAATTAGAAAGTCCACTTTGTCCATTTTGGCAAGTGGCCCATTGTAAACACACTATATATAAAGTGCCAAAATCTTTTTTTTTTTTTGGGGGGGGGGGGGGGGAGATTTTTTGATTGAGTGAAAAGGGGGGGTGTGTACTGTGTACTATGTCTCCTTTATCTTGTGTTCTTGCATTATGGGTTCTTTTTCAAAGTTAACTCCACATAATTATTCTACTTGGAAAGAAAACATTAAAGAGCCATTGGTAGAAAATGGTTTATGGCGTTATGTCATTGGTGCAGCCAAGAAACCTCTTGCTAATGGTGATGAAGCTCATAAAGAAGATTGGGAATCCAAAAAAGAGATGGCCTTAGGAGCCTTGTTGAAAAATATCTTTGATCCTGTCAAATTTCACATTAGGAAGCTTACAGATCCAATAGACGTTTGGGATAAACTAGAAGCTTTGTGTGGGATAGTAGATGAAGACATGGCTTACACAATAGAAGATAAACTTCTCAAGTTGGATCCTAGAAATTTTGACACAATTAAAGACTATCTTACCCAAGTAGAAATGTATAGGACATAGCTGAAGGATTGTGGTGAACCCATTAAAGATGGAAAGATGATCGAACCCATTAAAGATCGAACACATCATGACTCATCTTCCACCTGAATATGCTCCTTTTGTTTTTAGCTTTAATACACACAAATTAACAATGGGTAGTGCGTATGTTAAGCCTTCATTCGAGAAATTTTCAGAAATGTTGATCCTTGAACATGACAATCTAGTAGGTATGGGAATTCTCAAGTCTTCCAAAACTAAAGCCTTGTTAGCAAATGAAGGTAATTCAAGTGGAAAAAACTCAAACAAGAAGCAAAAGCAATGGAAGGCTAAGCCACAAGACAACACACAACAATCCTCCTCAAAACAACAATCTTCCACAAGTCAATCTTCTTCCACTCAACATTCTTCTTCACAACAAGAAAAGTCTTTTTCCAAGAACAATAAAAAGGGGAACAATTCCAACAAGAAGGAGAAGAAAACATGTTCCTATTGTAAGAGGAATGGACATGAAGAACATGAGTGCAAAGATAAGCAGATTGATGAATTGGTTAACATTATGAGGAAACACAAAATTGATGTTCCTAATACATACAAAGACAAGGGTTCTTCAACCACTTCAAAGGGCAAGGGCCAAGATTTAGTTGCAAGTACAAATAATCTGGAGGAATGGGTTTTAGATTCACGAGCATCTCATCACATGGGTGCTTCAAGGGAGCAATTTTCCTCTTTAAAAACTTCAAATGTACCTTACATCTATGTTGGCAATGATACTCAAATTAAAGTAGAAGGTAAAGGGAATGTTGAGTTAGAGAATGGCATCTTCAAGGATGTACTTCATGTTCCTAGCCTTAGCACCAACCCTCTCTCCATCTATCAAATCACTCACTATGGATGTGGCAACAAAGTAGAGTTCCTCCCCGACACCGTAGTGGTAAAGAATCTCAAAGATGGTTCAATGGTGGCAATTGGAAAGGCTAACCATGAGACAAGACTTTATTCTTTCTCACATTTTGTGCCTAAGTCCACATCTCTTGCCTTGTTGACTCATTCAAATACTCAAAGTAAACTATGGCATGAAAGATTTGGACACCTTAATTATCACTACCTTCAGCAATTAAGTAGCAAGGAAATGGTCATTGGTCTACCTCAAGTCAAGTTTTCAGAGCAAGTATGTCTAGGTTGTGAAGCAGGTAAACATCCCGAAGAGAAATATGACAAGGGGAAGGCTTGGAAGGCAACTGCTGTTCTAGAATTGGTACATAGTGATGTAGCTGGCCCCTTTCTAGTACCTTCTTTTGGTAAGGCCTGCTATGTTCTCACATTTATTGATGACTTTTCAAGGTACACTTGGGTATTCTTCCTTGGTCATAAGAGTGAAGTCTTTGACAACTTTATTACATTCAAAGCTCAAGTTGAGAAGAAATTTGGGAAAGCCATCAAGATACTAAGGACAGATAATGGCAGAGAATATGTCAACTCTAGACTTATAGACTATTGCACACATGAGGGGATAGATCTTCAACATTTAGTTGCATACACACCACAACAGAATGGTGTAGCTGAAAGAAAAAATAGAACCCTTAAGGAAATGACTACTTGCATGCTTTAACACAAGTCTCTCAATCAAGTGTTTTGGGCTGAAGCCATGTGCTGTGCCAACTACATTCAAAACAGAAGTCCGCATAAGGCCTTAGATGGAATAACACCTTTTGAGGCATGGTGTGAAAGGAAACCAAGTGTCAAGCACTTTAAAGTTTTTGGTTCTCCAGCATGGGCAAGGATACCTCCACAAAAGTGAAAGGCATTAGAACCACAAAGCAAACCATGCATATTTGTTGGATATCCTAATCTCTCAAAGAATATAAATTAATGGATCCAGAGACTCATGAAATCTTTTATGAGAGGAGTGTTCATTTTGAAGAAACATGTCCAAGTTTGGCTTCTTCAACTACTCCTTCTTCCTCCTATGTGGATAGTGATCATAGTGATGAAAGTGACTCGGAAGATGAAATTCCTCCAACCTTGACTCACAGGACACCACCTTCGCAGGGTCAACAAACAGTTGAGGACATTCCTTCATCTTCCTCCACTAAACCTCATTGGGCACAACAAACTCTTGATGTAGTAGGTTCATTAGTGGGAAATCCTTCAGATACTCGAAGAACAAGGTCACAACACAAGTCATTTCCACATGCATACATAGCCATTGCTTCAGATCCATAGTCTTTTAAGGAAGCATCAGGGATTCCAGAATGGGATACAACTATGGAGAAAGAATACAATTCATTGATGAAAAATAACACATGGGACTTAGTTCCCCTTCCTAAGGGAAGAAAAATGGTTCAATGCAAGTGGATCTATCGAACCAAATTTGCAGCGGATGGAAGTATTGATAAACATAAGGCTAGACTAGTTGCCAAAGGTTTCTCGCAAGTTCTAGGTATTGACTATACAGAGACTTTTGCACCGATTGCCAAAATGAACTCCATTCACCTAACACTAGCAATTGCTATAGCTCAAGGATGGGTTGTACATTAGATGGATGTTAAGAGCACATTTTTGAATGATGACCTTCATGAGGAAATTTATATGGAGCAACCACAGGGGTTCGTACAGGATTCTACTATGGTTTGTAGATTAAAGAAGTCTATTTATGGTTTAAAGCAAGCTCCTTGGGCTTGGTATGCCAAAATGGATTCATTTCTCCTCTCAATAGGTTTCAAAAGATGTCATTCAGATTCAAATGTTTACATTCTTCAAAAGGATGACTCTCACTTGATCTTAGTGCTTTATGTCGATGACTTGATCATTACAGGGAGCACTGCATCCATCATAGCCAGTGTCAAGACCTCTCTTCAAGATAGATTTTCCATGACAGACTTGGGTTTGCTACACTACTTCCTTGGCATTGAGATCATACAGTCTTCAGCAAGGATTTCACTTTCACAGCCCAAGTATGCTCTTGATTTGCTTTCTCGGTTTCACATGAGTGACTGCAAGCTTGCTCCTACTCCCTTCTTATCAGGTGTCAAGCTAGAGGCTAAGTGTACCACTCCACTTGTTGATGCGACATTATACAGACAGTTAGTTGGGAGCCTTATCTACTTGACACACACACGCCCTGATATTGCTTTTGTAGTTGGTATGGTTTCACGCTTTATGCAAGAACCTCATGAGCTTCATTGGAAGGCTGCCAAGCACATTTTGCACTATATCAAGGGAACATATGCACATGGGATTCATTATGCAGCAGGTACAAGGCTTCAGTTGATTGGATACATAGATTCAGACTATGCAAGAGACTTAGATTCTCGAAAGTCTACTTTAGCGTACACATTTCACCTTGGTTCAGACCCTATTTGTTGGCAAAGTAAGAAGCAGAACAATGTTGCTCTTTCTTCAATAGAGGTTGAGTATCGAGGGGTTGTCAATGCAGCTACAGAGGCTCTTTGGTTACAACACATCTTGGAGGAGTTTGGATTCGATCTACCTAAGCCGACAGTTCTTCATTGTGACAATCAAAGTGCCATTGAAATCTCTAAGCATCCAGTTCAGCATCAGTAGACAAAGCATATTGAGGTTCACATGCACTATATTAGAGAGCTAATAAATGAGCAGATCATTGCACTTCAGTACTGTCCTACAGTAGAGCAGGTCGTTGATATTTTCACCAAACCCTTTACCAAGGTCAAGTATACTCATTTACGAGATCTCTTGGGGGTTCGAGATGTTGCAGATAGGGGAGTCCCTTGACTTCTCTCTTCTTCTTCTTCTGGGAGGGATTTTTTCCTCTTATGAGGTCTTCTTCTCTCTCTCTTTTTCTCTATTGTACTTAGCTCTCTTTTTGGAGGAGGGTTTTTCCCATGAGGTTTTCCCTCTTTCTCTGCTTTATGAGAGATTATGTTGCATCATTGCTTTTGTACATGGGTACCTAACATGGCCTAGTAGTCGGGACCCATTATGCATTAGTGAGCTTAAGTGCACTCCCCTAAGTTGCACTTAATGGGGGGTGTTGGAGTAAATAGGTATTTACTATTTACACTTTACTTAAGTTTACTTAGGTTAGTGCATTATTTTATTATTTTTCATTATTTTATTATTTCTCTTTATGAGACACTTAGGAGTTTGTGCATCTTCTACAGTTGTCATGTAGACAACATAGAAGTACGCAACTCTAATTATGTACATGGTGTCTAAACCACAGGAGGTTGCATCATTCACTGAGTTGTCATGTAGACAACACAATTTTTTGCACTCCTAATTTTGCACATGTTGTCTACAACATTGATGTGCGTGTTTCACCTTTGTAGGCTTATCCTCTCATCATCACACTTACTTTCATGCATAATGGAGGATAACCCATATTTGGTGGACATGTGCCTAGTTGTTGGACTTATCATGATGCTGATTCTGAGGCATTCTAGATGCATCTTAGAGGCCTTTATATTGAGGCACTCCTAGTGTACTTGTATATAGAATTGAATACTATACAGTTATTTTGATCATACTCTAGTCTAATTTATGCTTGTGTTTTGAGTTCCTTGGTCTTGGGTAAATTCTGCCCTAAGGCAGATTCTTACACCATCTAATTGGTCATTTTAAATATAGGGCATTTACTCTCAATTATGTACTAGAGGCTCTTCCTCTTCATCCCCTTGTACATAAGACTTCAGTGCTAGGCTATACCATGGGTTTTCTTCCTCGTTCTTTTTCTCCTAGTGCCCACACTTTGAATGAGGTAAAATATGTAAATATTTTTTAAAATTAATAAAATCTGGCAATCACCTTCTACTAATAAAAAAGGTTAGTTAGATTTATATGGGTATAAGTTTAAAAAACTGATGAGCAAACTACTATTTTATTAGTACTAAAAGCATAAATAAAATTTAAAATATTTATGTGTACCATCTCTTAATTTTTTTAGCCTTACAACATGATAGTTCTACATTCAAGCATGTAGTAACATAAAGCAACCATTTACACAAATTGAGGTGGAATTTAATCCCAAAAAACCTCCCAAATAACATCTCAAAAAATTGCATATGTACATCAAACACCAAAAAAATACCACATAACCACCTAAAACTATTTATATAGTTACAGACTATGAGTATATACAACTATCAAATGAAAGGATGGGGCAGAGGGAATGATGATAAGAAATGCATTGTCCTTGCACCATCACTACCCAAAAGTTCACCAATCTTAGATGCACTACCACATGACTCCACTCAAGTAGAATAAAGCCCCCTAGAGGCTTCAACAATTGCCAAATGGTCACTGTTAGCACCCACATCCAAATGCAGTTTGCACCCACAAGCACACCTCTTGTGAGGAGTACGTTGACACCTTTAAAACCTACCATATCCTCTACCACCAAGATTTCCTCCCCTACCTCCAACATCTCCATGTCAACCTTAGTTTCACCTTGCCCTTCTCTTCTCCCTTTTTTGGTCTTCCATGCCTTCCCATACTCTTGTCATGCACAACCTGAATAAGTGTGGAAATATCTAGTTTCTAGAAATTCTAGTAGTCAACTCTAAGTCTCAATCATGTACAAAGTCCACTGAAAAGACCTGTGCCATCCTCACATTACTCTTCCTTGCAAGTAGATCTCCTATTCTTATTTGAAACAAAAAAGGATGCAAATGGGGATGATAGTTAGGAAAACCTAGTCAATCTCTATGAGCAACAACAAATCCTTTTTGAGGCACCATGTAATTTTGAGAATTTCCTCCAACCCAACTCTCCACTTTGACTTCACACCTTTCTACAATGTGTTTCACCTACTCCTTAGGACCAAAATGTAACCACCAAGAGAGAAAAATGGAGGCAATATTAGAATTTGTCCTCCACTTGAATTCTGAGATTATGTACATATGAATCCCAATAAAGCCTAGATGATGTCGACGAAGAATAAATGGGACAAGGTGAAACATTCCTCAATTTCTCTTTAGTTATAAGCCCTTTAAAGGCAATATGTTATTTTCTAGCCCCTAAAGAGAAAGTGGCCTCCATTTCTTTTCTTTTTTCCTATTCGAATTACTTTTCTCCATTCACAGACCATTCAAATGATTGTAAAAAGCAAAAAAATGGAGTAAATAGCATACATTCCCTGCAATAAATGCATATAGAGAAGAATGTGCAATGTAGGATAACTGAATTTTCTTGTGCCACCTTCTCACAAAATTTATTTCCAAATCTATCTGTTGTCATCTATCAATGTGTCAACTAGCTCATCAAGTTAATTCTATTTACAACACTTTCAATGATGTCACCATATTTATCTTATTATGTAAGTTCCATGTTAGCTACCAACTTAGGTAGTGGATTAACAAGTGTGTTTCCCTCCTAATAAATGTGTTCAAATTTTGAAATTTCTATAAATGGCATATTTTTTCCCGATAATGTCAACTGCTCTCTACAATTACTACACATGCATCTTGTTAGTCAAAATGACATTTATAACAATATAAAATCTCCTTCTAAATGCAAGCTCTTAATATGTAACCTTTGTACCAAATCAACCTCAATAAAGTCACCTAAACTTTTGCATCATTATTGGTTCCTACTCCCCATGTTTTATTCTTTGTGGCAATAATATTGTAGTCAACATCCTTTGCCACACATCCCACCCTTTTTGGGCTCAGCTACCTTTAGCAGCTTTGTTGAAATTCACATTGATCCATCCCTCATTTGGAGCACTCCATTCAACCTTTTCCCTACACATCTTTTGGAGGTTAAGCTTTATACACACAATAATAGGTTGAGTACAAATAAATTATATGTAAATTGTTAATATTGAAAAAAATTTAAAAAATTAAAATTAAAAAATGTAAATTATATAATGTATCAAAATATTTAGCTTTAAACGTTAAACATTCCAAAATAAATGCCTAAAAAATGAGTATGGCTAAGAAAGTCCACAATTTTTTTTTTTCACATCTTGTGTGTCTAAAAAAATAATTTAAAAAATAAATAAAAAATGATGTAAATACTTATTTAGTAAATAATTTAAATATTAAAAAAATGTGAATTTTGAAAAAACTAATTAAAAAAAAGTTCACATTTTGCACTTCTATGGTTTGATGTATAAGAACAACATTATGAAATTTATAAAATTGCAATTAGTCAAGATAGTTCCATTTAATCTTTGGTTAAAGAAAATTTACATTGCAATAATATCATCCCTATCAACAAGTACTGATATAATCCAAAAATATTCTTAAGAATTCATGCCTTCAATTTTCTTCCATCATATGGCTTAATATTTCTATCAGCAACTTTTGATTAAATTTGTGACAACCTCTGATTGTTTAATCTCTTAATAATTGTTAGTCCCTGCCTTATATATAAGGCATGGAACTAATGTTTTAGTTTGAACCCCCTAAATTTCTTTTTTTTCACAATAAGTAAGCTTATTTCAAAAGTTTTAGGCTGTATATTTTTTAATTCATTTATGAATACTAAAATCTTTTTTCCTGATTGGTAGAAGGCTATTTTCCTAGGCTTTTATTAATTTTTCCAAGTATAAAAATAAAGATAAAAAGACAGAGTCGGTGAGATGGGATAAGACAAGAATCAATGTGCATTTAATGCAACTAAAAGTTAGGAAAAGACAATTCCCGTAAAAAATATGACCATTTTTTAGGTGGCATCAATATTTAATTAGCAATGTCTATAAATTCAACATAAAATATAGGATCATTATAGGTTTATTATATACCAATAGTTGTGGATGGATGTCCACTCATTGATTCTAATTTTCAATTACTCCGTTTGTTGATTCTAATTTTTAATTGCTCAGAGTACATATTTTGCTGAGTGATTCATATACAGAGGCAACCACAATGATTTTCTATGTACACCATGATTGTTTGTTTGAGAATTTGATTTATTTGTAATATTTATTCAATGGTTAAATGGAGGATTTAGTGTTTGAAAAAGAAAATATGGCTTCTTTGGTTACTACTATTTTATTTACATCGAAAGAGATGAACATGTTTTAAGTTGCATTTACTATTTATAATTCAATTTTTTTATTCAATATTAAATGTATTTCTCTTTACTATTTTATTTACATCGAAAGGGATGAACATGTTTTAAGTTGCATTTACTATTTATAATTCAAAAAATAAATTTTATTTTTTATTCAATATTAAATGTATTTTTCTTTATTTATTTAAGATTGAAAAATTGTTAATTAAAGGTTATAACTGCATGTTTTAATTTTCATTTAAATTTCATAAATATGGAGTTCAATTTTTTCGTAAGTATATTTAAATAAGTTAAATTTGTGTTTTTTTTTCAATTGGATAATCTAAATAAATCTCCATCATTAAAATATAAAATCACAAAAAAATTATGTTGTAACATGGGTCTAAGTAGAAGTTTTATTTTTTAATTTTATCATAATATAAGATGATGACAAACAACATCTAGTGTTTATTAGAAGCAAAAATTTGAAGTACAAGGAAATTTTTCTCTTGTGATGGACAACTTGTAGATAAAAAAATTTAAACTGAAATATAAAATTTCAAACAATTATCAAATTAAATAAACTTTAAATTCTTATTCAAAATGTATATTTAACTTAAGATAATTTATAAAGTAGATATTAAGAGATTAATGTAACACTTTCACTGATTATTTTAAGGATTTGCAAAATAATTTTAATGTTTTTCCCACATCAACTAGTAGCCATATAGAGATGTACAAAACTGATTTGAACTTGGAGTACTTAACATCACTACAATCAATTTTTTTTGCACAAATGAATACATAATTCACACTGTCATGAAATATGGAAAACACTACAAACTTGTATCTAAAACTAATCCATTTACAACCTTGACACACTAGAACACATTCTTTCTCACACAAACATTCCAAGATGATTTCCTCTCTAAGCACATGCTGGCAACTACAATTCCCACCATGATTCCAAAAGGCAGTGACTCCTACTCGCAAAGAGCTTTTTTTTGCCTTTATTTGGCTGATCATCGCAATAATTATACTCATGCACAGGGTACTGCTTTGATGATTACCTCATTACCATTAATGATTTATACTTTCTCCTTTAAGTAAATAGATTGATTATAGATATCAATCTCTACCACTAAGATTTTCTATAATTGTTCTATTTACCTTTGATAAGTGCTCATTTGCCACTAAATTTACCTATTCAGTATGTGGCGTTGGGAGTTTTCTAGCTTGCAAAGTGTTTCCTTAATTGCTATTTGGTATGAGTGCTTAATTATTTGCTAAATATTAATCACCACTGTCCTCCATGAGTTATTTCATCACATATGTGGTTGATACAACCTCAACATCTCACTTTCATTCCTTTGGCTTATATTTCTATCGATCTTTAACTTGCTATAATCACGATTAAGGTCTATTAAATGGGTTGTCAAAATAAAAACAAAATAGACTTTTTTGATCATGGTATTATTCACATTTTCTGTTCTTGAGTTTTGGCTATTATTTCATATCTTTCTATGCAAGTATCAACACAATTAAGAATGCAAAATATGGAGCTTGGTCCTTATAACTTCAAGGTTCCCCTTTGCATTCAGGCTTGGGAGGAGCCCTATGAGGATGTTATTCTTCCATCTCAATTTAGCTCAATGTTTTTAGTTTATTGTTTAATGTGTAAGGAATGCATTTGGAATTTACTTGGCAATTATGTGTTGTCTCCATCCTTTTTGAGGATTGTTTTTCCATCTCAAAAATTTTCAGTTTTCCTTTCTTATGTGCTAGATATCTCTCGAGAAATCATGGAGGGTTCTTAAGATAATTGCAAATAAGGTGGTTCATGAACATCACCATTGTCATGACTCAAATTTTGACATGCTTTTTATTCAGACTTATTATGTTGATTGAATTTTTGACTAAGACTATGTATGCCTTGATTTGAGTCGAATACTTTTATGTTTTTATTTAAACTTTATTAGTCGATGATATAAGATGGATACATTTTACTTGTTGTCGATATCATGATGTTGTTTTATGTTCGACTTTATGGTTTGCAACATAATGGTTAAAATTATGGTATCATTTACATATTTATATCTGATGATGTATTTTGAATATTTAAAATACATATGTAAGATGTTATTTGATTATCATGATGATGAAATTATTGACTTAATGGATGATGTCGAGTTTGTGAGTGTACAAGTATTGAAGGTGGAGGAGTGGTTGAGGTAGAGGAGTTTAGCTCCTCGGTAAGGTTGGTCCAGAATTTTTATGGTGTAGTCACACACACACACACACACACACACAATGTATTTTAATTTTGAATAAGTCATTTGTTTTTGAAATATAAAGCAACCAAAACAAGGGGGTCGATCCTTACAAAAAGAAAGTTGGTAACCAATAGACTACCAACAAACACCTAGAGAAGAAATAGGAGGCAACATAGCCACAGACTATACTAACCAAAAAACTCCAGCAAGAAGTAAGCAAGTCTAGCAAATGCTTGTAATGAACAAACAAACTAATATTGTTTAGAATAAACACTATTGGCTAAAGTAAGCCAACCCAACCCATAAACAACACACAACTAGTAACATCAACATCTAAACTACAAAATTAAACAAACTATAAAGTTTCGAATAAATGTTTTTTTGGCTCAAACAAACCAACCCAAGTCTTAGTAACATTTGTAAACCAACAAACTAGGTAGCTGCAAAAAGAAAAAGAAACTAGGATCACTAGATCCCCCAAAAAAAAACAAATTATTTCTCATTTTTCCCCTTTCCTTTCCTGGCTAGAAGAAATCGAGCCCAATCATCAACAAGAAACTTATAGAGGAGCTTATTATCTTCCATATCCATCCCTGAATCATCCTTCTCCTATGCCAACAATTGGAGGGTGGTAGTAGCTGCATGAGTGACCTCCAGTGCAAATTTAGAGAATGTGTAGAATCCCTCCTCCAAGGTTTTGACTCTTGTTTCTAGTTGTGCAGTCTTTTTATTTTGTTCCTCTTCTTTTTCCTTTCTTTCTTTATCAACCTTTCCAATCCCCTTATTAGTTTTTGTCAGTTGGTTTTCATCCTGCAAAACTTGAGGGTTAGTAAAAAAATTACATTTTTCCTTTACCAGAGAGGAAATTGTGATGGAGGAAGTGTCCACTTTGTTACTGTCTTCATAGAAAGTAATGGGTTGGAGGGTGAAGCTGGCTGACACGAGTCTCAGTGGTAATGTTCTTACCAACTGGCGCTTGGGTATTACCAGCAGACAACTGGGTATTATCCACCGAGTTCTCACTTTTTCCTTTTTTCCCTTCCTCTTTTTATCTCTTGGAGTCACATAAATTCTCCTCCTTCAGCTCCCTTTCATTATTCTCAAAACTCTCCTCTTCCTCCTCTTCCACCCTATATCTTTTGGACTTTTACTTATACCTAGCCTAGGTTTTAGCAAGCCTTCCCAACCTTCTCCTACCCTTTCCTCCTCCCTCCTCTTTTGAATCCCCAATTTCCACCTCCACTAGTTTTTCAACCTTAATTTTTTTACAACCCTTTTGTTCAATGGCCAACTCTAATTTTTTCTTTTTCTTATTATCTCTGCCAGGGGATGGCTACAGGGTGTAGATTTTGGTACCTATGCTAGTACTTGAGGGGGAATTCTAATGGTGGTGCTAGTTTTCAACCACTATAACCTTAGGGGGGTAGAGGAAAAGATGGAACTGATAGAGTCTAAAAATAAGGCCTTGGTGGATAATGGTAAAATTTTGACCCTTACTCATTTTTTCCCTAACATCACTAACCATATCCTCCAAAGAACATAAAAGAAAAAATAGAATAGAAATGAAATCCCTCTTTCTAAAATGGTTGAGCAAGGGAAAGTGATAGTAGTAGTAAACTCCAAACCTACCTTCAAGTGTAAGGTATTTCATGATCACTAGGCATACATCATCCGATAGAGCCGATAGTTTGTCCTTCCTGAATCCTCCCCTATAATGCACCGATTCTTCATCTTCCATAAAAAAATTGATCATACTGGCCTCGTCCACCATTTGCATGACCTTTCTCTAGTTTTCCCCTTCATGGACATCCCAATGGTCATTGTGATTACTTTCTCATTAACTTGGAAAGTAATGCCATTTATAGTAACCTTGAGATCATTCCACCCATTCACAAATTGGAGTGCACAATTTTTGTCATATCCCGCCATCACCTGCATATAGGGAATAAATCCCCCAATAATGTTCCTATTATAAAAAAAAAATAAAATTAAACTTTGTAATGGGCTGATTGATTTAATTTATCTCAGACCCATTTTTAATTTTGTTTTCACAGAATGTGTCATCGTTGGCTATCTTTGTACACCCTTGGAATGGTTTCCCAATGGGTATTTAAGCACGACTGTAGGTAGTCTGTAGGCATGCTTCAGATTATATTTATTTGTACTGCAAATTCCTATTGGAGTTTGGGAGTGTTCACCATTTTATAAGTGAAAGATCTTCCCTATTTGGACGGTGAAGTTTTGGTGGGATTCAACCCTTACCCTATTCCATTGTTGCATGTAATTATTGTTTGGATTTGGAAAATTAGAGCATTCTCTTCTACAATTAATTATATTTGAGTCTCTATTATTGTGTGGATTTCATCAACACTCTCTATATATGAACAAGATTGTGTTTCAGATCCCTAATAGTGTGTTCTCTGTGCTGCTCATTCCCCACATCCATGAATAATGATCATTCATTGTTGCATTTTGTGGTATCTTGACATCACCGTACATTCACCTTCATTCATTGTTGCATTTTGTGGAAGTGAATGCAAGCTTATACTTGGAGGAGAAGATGGAATAACCCTATTGATAGATTGGCAGATCATTAGGATCCTACGACAAAACTCATGGATCTTTTAAGACAGCTGAACATAAATCAAATGAAAATCAATGAAATCCAATAGCTTATGGAGGAAACTTTACAAAAATTGGCCAAGGGAAAGACAACAGGAGAGCAAAATGGGCATAGCAACGATTATATTTTGGGAAGGACAAAATTTTAACCCTCCCACTCTCGACCCTCGATACCCATCTTCCTTCCAAGGACGAAGGCATCACACAAAGGAAGAGAGCCCACTTTTCAGGAAATGCAAGAACAACTTTGGGAAGATTGGTGAAATGCAAATATGGAAGGTGATATATCTTTCAAAAACTATGTTGATCTAAGAATGAGATATTTTGGTGGAGGAAATCATGATTATTTTAATCATGATCTCAGGAGAAAGATTAGAAAGGTAAACTTATTGCCATTTGATGGATCTAGAGTCATTATTGCACAATCATGGGTCCTAAAGGAAGACACCTATTTTCAACTCAATCTAATGTTCAAAGAGGAAGCAATCAAGTTCGCATCACTTCATCTAGAAGGAGCAGCACATGAGTGGTGGCATCATGGACTGGTCACTCTCAAACACAACCAAGCAACCTCTTATACCAAGTTCATGGAGAGACTCATTGATCATTTCGATGGGAAGGATCTTGAGTTGAACTTCAAAGATCTAGCCTAGCTTAAGCAAATAGGCACGGTAGACAACTATGTCACTGCATTCCAAAGGTTGTCAGTGTTAGTCACAAACATCTCTGAAAGATGTCAAATTATGTTATTCATGGATGGGCTGAGAGAGCCTTTGAGAGGCTGGATCAAAGGGTTCAACCTGTGTTCACTCAATGAAGCTATTAAGAAGGTGTGTGACATGGCCGCATCTTCCTCCAAAACTCACGTAGTTACACCAACACCATCCCCACAAGAAGAAAAAGACAAGGAGCCAATTCTTAAAAAAAACCTCAATTTGATGAAGATTCTTGGCAAGAACTCCGGAGGAAAAAGCTCTGTTTCATGTGCAAAGAACCATGGGGTCTTGGTCATTGCTTCCTTGGGAAGGGAAAGATTCACTACATTGAGGTGATGCCTGATGACAACAAAGAACAAATACCTATAGCAATTGACGAAGAAATTACCTAGTAGGAGAGAATAAGTACCTTGATACAAAAAGGGGGTTCCATTGCTACCCTCACTACACTGACTGGTGGTGGTATCTTTAGAGTTTGTGGCACACTTCATGGAAAATGAGTCCCAATCATGATTGATAGTGGCGCCACACTCAATTTCATCAATTCATTTTTGGTCACTAGTAAAGGCTTGCATGTAGTTGAGCACAGAGGGTTTGAGGTTAAGGTTGCAGGAGGAACCTTGTTACCTTGCACTCATGTGATCCCATGGCTAAAAATTTCCATGGGAAATTCTACCTTGGCAGATGATTTCTTTGTCATAGATCTAGTTGATACAGATATTATTTTGGGCATCTAGTGGTTGGAAACTCTTGACCAGTACACACAAAGTTCCAAAAGGATGGAATTTTTATTTGAGACAGATGGTAAGAAGGTTTTGCTAAGAGGAATGTCAAATAAAGGATCAAAGGAAGTCACAATCAAGAAGATGGAGACAATTTTAATATAGGATTTGGCCTTAGATGCTACAAGTAAAAACAAGATAATCAACACCTCACCACATTCTATGGATAATTGGTGGGCCCATCTATTGGCTGAGTATTCCAAGAACACTTTTGCATGTGAGTTGATGTATGGTTATGTACGCGATGAAAGATATAAGGTTATTGATGACATCATTTACTTCAACGGGAAGATCTACTTAGTGCCTGACTTGAAACTGAAGAAGCTGATTATAGAAGGTTTAGAACTAGTTTTGTATTTGCTTGAGGATAAGAAAATTTTGGGATGGGAGGACTGTAATGTTCCCGTTATAAAATAAATAATAAATTAAACTTTGTAACGGGTTGATTGATTTAATTTATCTCGAACCCATTTTTTAATTTTGTTTTCGTAGAATGTTTCGCCGTCGGCTATCTTTGTACACCCTTGGAATGGTTTCTCGATGGGTATTTAAGCACGGCTATAGGTAGTCTCTAGGCATGCTTTGGATTATATTTCTTTATACTATGAATTCCTATTGGAGTTTGGGAGCGTTCACCATTTTGAAAGTGAAAGATCTTCCCTATTTGGCCAGTGTAGTTTTGGCATGATTCAACCCTCACCCTATTCCTTTGTTGCATGTAATTCTTGTTCAGATTTGGAAAATTGGAGCATTCTTTTCTGCAATTAGTTGTATTCGAGTCTCTATTATTAAGTTTATTTCATCAACATTCTCTATACATGAACACGATTGTGTCTTAGATCCTTAATAGTGTGTTCTCCGTGCTGCTCATTCCCCACATTTGTGAATAATGATCATTCATTATTGCATTTTGTGGTATCCTAACATCATCATACATTCACCTTCATTCCACATTTTGTAAATTATTCTCACCCTGTCACTTTACTATCCTTTCTCTATCTGTACAACCATCTTTCCATATTGTACAACTTCATGTAGCATCCGTACAAACATCCCTGTCATATCATACGGCTTATAAATTCAAGTGTTCCCTTTCACCGTATGACTGTTCCCTTCCTACCATACAACCTACACCACTTCCACCATATGACACATTTAATAGTAGTCGTATGGCGTAACCAAGCCTCTTGTACAGACTTCCTGCATTGTCATTACTTGATACTGAGATCATACGAATCCATACATTCTCTCAGTAGGATATACATGACATTATTTTTAACATTATTTGATAATTAGGAGTACATGAACATTACAGAGCGGACGAGAACATTTCAATGGTATTAGAGTAGAAATCATCAGGAGCATATCTGAAACCATTCAAGAAAGTGGTTGTGCAACACGGGCAGTGGTCGCGCAAGACGGGCAACTGAGGCTGCGCAACATAGGAGCATCTTCGAAACCATTCGAGAAAATGGTTGCGCAACATGGGAAACAGTTGCGTAGCATGAGTAGTAGCTACATAGCACAGGAAAATGACATCACATAACACAAGTAGTGGCCGCGCAACATAGACAACTGAGGTTGCGCAACACAGGCTGAGGTCGAGTAGCATAGGAGCATCTCCTCATGCAACACGGGTAGTAGCCACACAACATGAGAAATTGAGGACGCATAGCACGGTCTGTGACTGTGTAGCACGGAAGCATCTCCGAAACTATTTAGGAAATTCTCTAAAACTTTCGTGAACATTACACCCTCCTCCTTTAATAGAAACCAGGTTGCCATTCTGTCTTAAAAATTTTCAACCTTTAATGGTTCCATTCTATTCAAGTCTCCACCCTTTTCTTCCCCACTAATTTTTGACTCTCCAACCTCAATAATTCACATTTGAACTTCCTTGCTATCAAGCTTCTTGTGAATATTAATCACCAACAACACAACAATAATACAAATAACACCTACATGGGTTTTAATCATCTCCCAAACCAATTTTTGGGACACTTCAAAATCCCAATCAATTTTATGATGGGATTCGCACGTACTTAGCATCATTATTCTAACATCCCTAAATTCACTAATAACCTTAGTACTGAAATTTTTCATACTTTCGAAAAGGAAGTAATTCAAATTTTGCATTATGTTACCATAATGGTGAAATAACTACCACCTCAAATCACCACCATTTATTATCCAATCAGTACGGTGTTGTCTTCTCAGCTTCCCCTTAAACTTTTTATTAAATTTAGCAAATTTTGTCTTCCTATGTATAATGTTGCCGAAATTGGCACTGACCTTTATTTGCCTAACCATACTTAACTTTTTCTCCCCTCCTTTTCCTTGCCAATCAAGGCCTTAATTTCCTCCTTCAGACTTTCTATGTTTCTCCAACACATCAATTCCTTTAATTCAAATCTTGTGGTGGCAACTACATATGCCACCATATTTCCTTCTCTGTAAATATGCTGCAAGTAGACTTTCTCCATCCCATCTATGATATGTCTTATATCCATGATAACATTATGGATATTCCAACCTGGCTTGAGAACTCCCTTCACCAAATCAAGGATTAATTTGGAATCACCTTCTATAGTTATTTCCTTTATCTACATTTCCCTTATCAATTACAGACCCCAAAGCAAAGCCATTGCTTCAACCAGATTATTACTTCCTCCTCCAACATTCCCAGAATAGACTAGTAGCACTTCACCATTTCCATTCCTCAGCACTCCACCCATCGCTCCTATACCCCCTTTTGCAAAACCATCAAAATTTAGCTTAAGCTGTGTTAAAGTTGGTGGATTCCATATTGTTTGTTGTCTCTTTAAACCTTGGAGTTATCAAAATGGTTAAAACCCCCTTGGATACCCCATCTTTTTGCTATTTGGCTTTCTTTTCTACATGGTTCTTCCTTTGGTAGCTTACATTTAGCAATCATTATATTTTCCTTCAACAGTTTCTACATAATTCCCATGACTACCTCCTCTGGTTTTTCCTCCTCTTGAAAGATTCTATCATTTCTTTCTTTCTAGATATGTGAGCAAATATATGTGGGACACTTTTCCAAAGGAGTATTAGCTTAGGGTGATAGAAGGGATAGTCCCAGTTTTCCACAAATTGACTTAATTTATCCTTCAACACCCAACATTGTCCCAATTTCTCGCATACTAGCTCCCAAATCTTTAAAGCATAAGGGCATTTCAGGAATAGGTGGGAGATAATCTCCTCAACTTTGCAAAGATAACATCTATTTGGTATAAAACACCACCTCCCCCCCCACTCTTTTTTTTTTTAGATTGTCCAATGTTAGAATTTTACCATGTTGAATAGTCCACCAAAAAAAAAAAGATTTTGGGAAGGAGATTACTTATCCAAACTTTACGCCATATTAGGGACTACAAGTCTTTGCTCCATAGATATTTGTAAGCCATTTTGATTGTAAAATTGCTACTAGGAGTTAAGTCCCATACCACTTTATCCTCCTGTATTAGGATTGGAATTCTTTGTGCTTCCATCAATTCTTCCAATTCTTTAAGAAGTTGAATATCCTCCTAGGAATACGTATCATTTTGCAATTTCTTCCACCTTCTTCCCAGGTCAATATAATCCACCACTCTCAGTCCCATTTCCTCCTTTAATTTCTCCATTAGTCTTCTAAATTTATTGAAAACCAACGATTTCCCTCCCATCTAGTTATCCTCCCAGAACCTAATGTTATGCCCATTTCCCATAATCCATATTACCCCTTCCTTTAGTAGATCTCTACTCCTAACAATATTCATCCAAAATTTGGAACCTCTAGGGAGATCATTATTAAAGAGATTATGGGTGAATAGGGAGTTTGAGAGATATTTAGCTTTCATGATATTGCTCCAATCAATATTGTCTTCTCCCAGTCTCCATCCAAATTTCACAAGGAGAGACTTATTTAGGTCTCGAAGTCTTCTAACTCCCAATCCCCCCCTCCTTTGGTTTACAAACCTCCTCCCAGTTGACTAGGTTTAATTTGTTCTTGTCTTCCGTTCCTGACCAAAAGAAGTTCCTCTGTATTCTCTCTATTTTGTCAGTCATGTTTTGGTTAATTTTAAAAAGGGACAAGAAATAGATTGGAATGCCCTGGAGAGCCATAGAGAGTAACAGTAGTTTACTGACATTACTTAGAATCTTCCCTTTCCATCCTGCCAACTTCTTTTGGATTCTTTCAACAATAGTATTCCAAAATTCATTGGTCACCTCCTTAGTGGTTAACAGTAGTCCAAGATAGGTATCTGGGAATTTGGCCTACTGACAAGCTAATATGTTCCTTATCCTCCTTTGCATAATAGCCCCAGTTTTAAAAAAATAAAGCTTTCTTTTAGAGTAATTTATTTTCTATTCTGAACTATCTTCATAATTTCTAAGTATATTCTTCCATACCTCAACTTCCATTATAGAGGATTCACCAAATAGAAATGTGTCACAAATTGTTGTAACACTTCAATATTAGTAGTAGTTGTAGGTTTAATTCCTTTGACACATCCTGTATTAAAGAAAATGATCTCCCCAACACCTCTGCCACCATAATAAAAAGGTAAGGAGATAGCGGGTCACCCTGTCTTAGTCCTCTTTCTGCATCAAAATTGCCCCAAGGAGAGCCATTTGGAAGGACCGCATACTGGACCGTTCCCACCATCATCTTGATAAGATTTACGACTCTACCATTAAACCCCACTCTTTCAAGCACATCATACAAGAAGTCCCACTTTACCTTATCATATGCCTTAGAGATATCCAGTTTGAAAGCCATACTAGGGTTTTTATTCCTTTCCATAGAATGTATGATTTCATGAGTAGTTATCGTTGCATCTAGGATTTGTCTACCTAGCACAAACCCCTTCTATGGTGTTTGTATGATGCTCTTAAGGAAAGGCTTAATCCTATTGACCAACACTTTTGCAAATGTCTTATACACTATGTTACAGAGGCTTCTAGGTCTAAAATCTAGGAGACTCATGGGTGTCAGAGTCTTAGGGACCAAGGAAATAAAGGTTTTATTTATCCTTTTTAGCAGCTTCCCCATTTTGAATGAATCTCTGGTAGCCCATATCAGTTCACCTTTAACGATGTCCCAAAATTGTTGGAAAAATGCTAGGGGGAAACCATCAAGTCTTGGGACCTTATAGGCTTTCATGGAAAACACAACCCTTTTCACTTCCTCTTCCATGATGTTTCCTAGAATTTTATTATTTTCCACATCTCCCAACACCCATGGGATCATATTTATCAAACTTCTTATGATAACTTGGTTTCCTATACTATTATCCTTTTTATAAGCCTTACAGAAAAACTCTACCACATGTCTTCCCATCTCCTCTTGATCCTTATATTCTCTTCACCCTTTTCCTTCCAACCTATTGATCATGTTTCTTCTTTTATGATTGGAAGCTGACCTATGAAAGAAGGTGGTGTTCTTGTCTCCCTCAGTTAACCATTGAACCCTCGATCTTTGCTTCTAATAAATTTCCTCTCTTAAAATGGTGTCCTTCCATTTTTTTCTATATTCTTTCTCTTCCTGAGTAGTAGTATCCAGATTATTACGCTCAGCAATCTCCTTTTGCATCTTTTTAAGTTTTTCTTCCACTTCTCCTTTAATTTTGAACAAATCTTCAAAGGAACTTTTAGCCCAACCCTTAACGTTCCTCCTTATATTATCTAACTTTTGCGTTAGTCTATACATAGTGGTACCATCTATCCTTATATTCCACCATTCTTGAATTTGTTCTTTGAATTCTAGGTGGGATTGCCACATTATTTCATATCTAAAGGGTTTATGTCCTCCTCTTAAACCATCCTCACAATGAAAAATTAAAGGGGAGTGGTGAGAGGTAGTTCTTGTGAGATTCTCCAAAAGGGAATTACCCAACCGGTTCCAATTTCCTGACACCATTAGTCTGTCCAGTCTTACTTGGATGATATCTTTTCCTATTCTATTATTAGTCTACATGAATGGGTTCCCTCTTAAATCAACATAAATTAAATCCATTCTTCCCATAAAATCATGAAGATCTTGCCAGCTGTCAGGCCTATCTCTACTTCCCCTAATTTTTTTGAGTGATAGAGGGAGGTATTAAAATCTCCCATACACATTAATTGTCTATCCTTCATGGTTTCTATAATCCTTTCTAGATTTCTATAAGTTTCCTTCCTCCCTACATTGTTATTAGAAGCATAGATGTTTATAAGCCCCCATTTTTTATTACTAGTTTGGAACTTAGTTATTATAAATTTTTTGTCCTTCCATATCTCAATCCTAGTCATAGAGAATGCATTCCACATGGTTGCAATACCCCTTGAGGCTCCATTAGCATCCATATGTATAAAAGTAGCCCCTGGCTAGACATGACTTACTAGTCTAACAAAATTAGCACTAGACATTTTTGTTTCTTGAACTAACACACAATCAACCTTTTCCTAAAATATACACTGCTTTAGAGCATATTGCTTCTGGGGGTTATTTATCCCCCTTAGATTCCAAGAGAGGAATTCATTTCTTACCTCTTGTTATAGTCTCTAGTGTAAGATGCTTACCACTGGTCACATCCCTTGCTACTTGTTTTGTCCTGGTTGCTCTGCTAGTCGGTCTTCCAACTGTCCTACAAGTTCCTACATCTGGTTTCTTCCCCAGCCCACCCTTTTCTTCCTTTCTAAACTTCCAATTCCCTATCATCACCCTTTTTTAATTAAGTGAGTCTGAGTTCCTTTTCATCTTTCTCTAAACTTTCCATCACTTTTGTAGCAATCTCTATTGGGGAGGCTTTTATCATTCTTAGAGGAGTGCAAACCCTTTCCTGGGGAACACGGTCTACCTCTATATGTTTTTGCAAGTGCTTGTTACCTAAACTTGCTGGTGAACTAGGAAGGGAGTGGTGTGCCACTATTTCACCTTCCTCCACCATTTCTCCTTCCTTAAGTCCTCCTTGGGGTGAATTTATTAATTCCTCTATCTCACATCTAAATGGATATTCTTCCACTTTCCTATTATCCTCTAGAGCTTCCCTTACTTGAAGTTCACTTTGCCCCCTAAATCCCTTAGCAGGGGTATCCTGAATCATGTTGTCCTCCATATTTTGAACATTAGAAACCCCCTCCTCCAGTCTTGGGGCTTCCAAAGGTTCCCCAACAACCTCTTTTACTATTCTCGGAGATCCTTCTTTTTGTTTCTTTTTCTATAGTTCAGCTTTATAGTCAACTATAAGGTGTCCAAATTGTCCACACTTCTAATAGAAAATCCTTGCATTCTCATACTCTATGGGTTGATATCTCTCTCCTTATTTAGTTTTTAGAGTAACCAAAGTTAGGAGAGCCTGGTTTAATGCTACATTCACACAAAATTTGGCATACACTAGTCTAGATTTTTGTATTGTCACCTTATCCACAGTCACAAAGTGACCAAAGGAATTCCCTATCCACCTTAGGATCTTCTCATCCCAAAATTCTAGTGGTAATCCAGGTAGCCTTACCCAGATGGGAGCTAGCTTATTAAGTTCTATGCTAGCATCAAATCCTAGGTGCTACCTTGTTAGTGCAAGACAATGCTTCCCATAATAGCAAGTTCCTGAGAGTATTAAATTGAAATCCTCCTCCATA
This sequence comes from Cupressus sempervirens, assembly GCA_028749045.1. Classification (NCBI taxonomy): domain Eukaryota; kingdom Viridiplantae; phylum Streptophyta; class Pinopsida; order Cupressales; family Cupressaceae; genus Cupressus; species Cupressus sempervirens. The sequence goes on along the minus strand of CM053791.1, from coordinate 299,201,828 downwards.
GAGAATTTAAAATAGAAGAGGCCACTTGACATTGCAAAGATATCAAAACTACCCTTTATCTTCCATTTTCGCTAACCCACTTGCAAGCCATCTCTATCTTGGGTGTGAAGGCCACAAATCTCCCTAACACACAAAATTTTAGGCTAGAGGTAACGTGGTCCACCCAAGCATTTGGGAGGGAGATCACAAGCCCATTAACACTGTGATCAATCTTTGGTTCCTCCTTAGAAACATTAACCACTTGGGAGCTCACAAGTCCATTCTTCCAACCTTCTAGGGTCCCATCTATCATCTTCTATCCACTCTCCACTAGGCAACCAATAGTTTCACCTTTTCCCAATAGAGTAGGGTCAGAAAGATTCTTCCCCTCCACCTCCTCACTCCCACACTAGTTTATCGTGACCTCTAAATCTCTGCACAATGTTAACACCATAGGGTAGAGGGTCTGGAGGCTTAGGGCCCGCCATGAAGGAATTCAAATTCAAATTTTGAAAGAGTGACAACAGGTTGTAGAGAGAAAGTATTCTAATAATACATTAATAAGTCATTTGTTTGATTTTTACCTCTAGTTTATTATATGGATTTGTACATACATATAGAGTGGTAATGAATTCATAAATTTTTAAAAATTTCAACACATTATAATTTAGATTTTAAAATATGTATTATACTCTCAATTTATTTTCCCTTAGTAATTACAACCATGAATTTGAACTGAGAATTGTTAGTTGAGAAATTTCTTATGATTAAATAGAACTAGAGTGCATAATCTCTTCATTATGAATGGACTAAATTCAACACTCCAAAATCAGTGGAGATTAATTTAATAATCCACAAATTTCATTTATTTTCCCATAACGTTAGTTAGGGGATGGGATGGAATGAGGGTATTAAAAATAACCTTCTTTTTAGAAAAGGGGATCATGGGATTGTTCAGTAGGAGGAGGGGAATATTTTGTAAAAAGAAGTTTGGAGAAGAAGGAACGTAGAGGGAGCAGGTGGACGTTAGTGGTAGTAGTGTTTGAGTTTTGGGCTATGGTGTTTTTTAGTAGGAAAGAACAACCATAGGTGATCCTTTTTGAGATTTTGGAGAACAAAAATAGTTGGAAGAAGAAGTGGCTGAAAAAAACAACAAGACTTAAATCAAGTTCTTGTTATGCATTTTAAAGTAGATAGAATAGTTGGCTTGCTTAATTCATTCTAAATGGGATTTTTCAAAAGATTATTACTTGCTAAACCTTCCTGCGATTTTATAAACAAGAGTTATGTTTAGATATGGTGTAAATTTTTTAAGTGTATGAATATTGAATGCAATATTAGGTGAATTATTGTGTCCTTGCATCCAATTTTTTTTAATCTATGGAAACTTTTGAATTAGTAACATAAATGTGACCAAGTAGAAGTTTCCTAATAAATTTTATGGAAGAGAGATAACTTATTCTTAGCATGTAGCTAAATGCCACTCTGCATTACAATAGATTATTAAATCTATTACAAGGGAGAAGTTGTTGAAAAGAGGGACATGTTTTCAAATGGGAGGAGGAACAAACATTTACGAGAGTTTGTTTACTGATTGTCTATCTTTGCATTAACCTCTCAAATCATGAATCTAAATGAGTCTAACGATCTAGAAATCAAACATAGAAAGTCATGATTGGAAATTTTACTTACAAAGCATGTAGTCTCTCCCTAGTGGATGACATGGAGAAGAAGCAAAGATGTCGCAGTAGAGGGCTTCTTACTCTTGATAAGTTATGCATTTTGTATTGTGTCGAAATAGTAGGAGGAAATGGGAGAGGGAAATGTATCTCTCCTGGAGGCCATCTTCCCCAATTTACATTGTAAGGATCACCACCAAGAAAATTCTTAAATAGGGCCAAATGATTTATCAACATGTAGGATTTATCAGGAAAAGAACTTGCTGTAGTTCAACCCAAACTCATCTTATTTTTCTTTGACATCGTTAATAAAATTTAGCTTCTGTTTGAAAAGCTAGTGAGGATTGCGTAGTTTTATAAGAATTTTTCAATGACCGAATTATGATCCCCATGCTGTTATTCGACCAGAATCACTAGGGATATGTAAGCCTTTTTGCAAATCTTTTGTTTTTAGCCCTGTTCTTGTGCCCTCTTTGTAATTGATCCAAAAACCCATGTTCCCCACTTCTTCTCTTTATCGATTTTTTTAAAAACTTTCTGTAAGAGAGTTTTAAACATACAATTTAGCAGCTATAGTGTTAGTTTAATGTGAATGCAACTTTTACTTTACTTTTGTGTATTATTTTGATAAGTGAGATATAGGGTGTTTTGGAAGTATTGTTTTAATCTTGTTAATTTACTCGTACTTGAGATCATTGAAGTATTGGGCTCCTTGAGAGTAATTAAGTTTTATTTAATTTTCTTAGTCACTCTTGAATATAAAAGATTTGTTATGTATATGATGCTTTATAGTCAACATATTATCAAGTTTTTTTTGGAAGTTTCCTTTTGAGAAACATGTTTAATGGAGTACATGATGTTGCTTTGGGAATTACATTATTTTCATGTTTGGGATGGGTGCTAAATGTGGGATCAGAGAGGAGGGTAACTATGGAAACTTGTGTTAGTGTTCCTTAAGTATTACCTACCAGTCTTTTACACTAAACTGGTTCATGAAGCTTGGCCAAGCTCAATAAAAATATTTATGCATATGATTGAAATGCATTAGTTATTTTATTTTGTTTTCCCTCTTCAATATCCTTGTGAATGTATCTACTAGACATAAGTGTAAGTAGATTAGATCACTTGGCTGCACCTAAATTTTTTGATCCAACTGTGCTGAGTTGCTAGCCTACTCGTGCCAGGGTCAGGTAGTTCTTCTTAACCAGAGAACCTTGGGGAGCTAACCACTCCATGGTTGGGTAGTAAAAGCACCTGGACCACTCTTTTGTCTCATGATAGAAAATGGACAATGTTTTGATGGCTTGGAGATAGGGCTATATTCAAATGAACACTAAGGTTCGATGGTATGTTATTTATATATTTAATGTTATCATACGATTTATACCATATGATGTACTGATGCTATGCTTATGTTCAACATGTAGGTCAACGTAGCCGTGACATAAGATCGATGAGTTTTATGTATATATTAGTATCTTATGTTTTTTTTATAGTTCTGACATGTGGTCGACTTGTATTAAAAACAAATGACAGTAATTATGTCCAAAACATTGATATTTATGATGACATGTTTCATCTTGGTGATTCTTTTGATGTTGCTGTAATTAATTTTTCAACTTTGATAAACTGAAATAAGTGTTTATGCAAATATAGTAGATATTTGACTTTTCAAATTTTAAGTTCCACATTTTGGGGTTGTTTGCTTATGTGGCAATGTTAGAGAATTTGGTTATTACATGTGGTATCAAAGCTCTGTTAAACAATAGGACCTAAGGTCTTACTGATGCTAATATTGCGTAGTTTTCTCTTGGGACAAGAGTAATTTGTCATCATGTATTCTCGAAGAGGCAATAGAGTTGGAGGCAACAATGATCCTAAAGATGAACCTTAAAACCAAAGGTTTGACCAAGTTGTGGCACTCCTCACTCAACAGGGACAACACATGGATGACATGGAAAATGCCATAAAAGGACGAAAGGTTGCGGAGGATGAGTGCAGGGAAGCTTTGCGTTAGTAGGAAGAAGCATGGAAGAAAAGAGAGGAGGACCAACTGCTTGAGGCTCAAAGGTAACAGGAGGAAGATTGAAGGTTTGAGGAGCAATAGAAGGAAGAAACTGACCGAAGGATGACTAGATTAGTTCATGATAGGGTTCAAATCGTAGAAGATCTCAACAAGGACCTGAAAAAGGTCACACCTGCTACCTTTAATGGTAAGACTATAGGTGCAGAGGTAGAAGCTTGGATAGCCACCATGGAAAAGTATTTTCATGTTCATAATTTCACCAGCAAGTCCAAAGCAGTATGGGCTACTTTTCAGTTGGTTGGTGAAGCATCAACATGGTGGGAAAATGTTATGGCTGAAAAGAAGCTACAACATAGAGAGATATCATGGGAAGACTTCCTACAACATTTCCAAAAATGATGATTGTCTTAGTTGTTTTATGAAAAGAAGGCATTATAATTCTATAAGTTGATCTAGGGAGTCATGTCGGTCACATGGTATCACGAACAATTTTTCCATCTGGTTAAATACATTCCTCAGTAATAGAATGATGACTTGTTTAGGACTTGCAAGTTCATCATGGGGCTGCACCTAGAAATCTATAATGAGGTGGAAATGCATGAGCCAAAGTCTATGGACTATGCACTGAAATAGGAACAATGATAGAAAGATTTAGTTCCAGTAAAAGCCTATAATAATCGATCTTTCAAGAGAAAATCTTAAGATAATAATAAGCAGCAAGGTGGTCGACATTAGATGAATAACATGAAAGGAAAGGGACAAGAAGAATCACAAAAGGGCAATAATAGGAATTTCCAAGGACAAAACAAGGGTAGAGTAGGTAACAACAATAAGAATAACAATGTTAACTATAACAGGAACATGAACAGGAATGATAAATCAGCAACTCAAATAGGACCTCGTGATGGTTGTTATGTATGTGGAGGTAATCACTATGCAACTAGATGTCCTCAAAGGAGTGCACCTAGGAATGGACCGAAGGTTCAACACCAAATTTATGTAGCTATGGACCATAGGCAGGCGAAGTTTTAGGAAGCTCCTTTGCAGTTGACTAGTAAGATCTATGGTTACGAAGTCTCTATTTTGATTGATACTGGTGCTATAGAGTCTTTTGTAGATCCTAGTGTAGTAGCTAACATTCCAATTAAAGCTAGTTATATGGATAAAGCTTGGTTAGTTGAGTACTTAATTAGACAGAGCGTTGAGTAGAGCAATGTCTATCCTACAACGAGTTAGAACTTCCAACTTTTCACACACAAGTAAATTTATATGTAGGTCCACTTGGGTCAGATGATGTCATACTTGTCATAAATTGCCTTACTGAGCATAAGGCTATAGTAAATTGTGAGGATAAGCTAGTTGAATGCTTGGATGATTTTGGAAATCTAGTAGTAGTGAACATGATTAAGAAGCTGATAGTGCTTAGGCATATTTCAGCTATGCAGTTGAAAAAGGTTGAGAGGAAGGTTTGTTAGCTTTTTGTTGCACATGTGAAAGATCTTGAAGATTCTATACCTTCCATAGATGATTACCCAATATTGCAAGAGTTTCAGGATATTTTTCCTGAATATTTACTTGAGTTACCATCGAAGAGAGAGTTTGATTTCTCCATTGATATTAAGCTAGGATCTGAGCCATAATATAGGGCACCTTATAGGATGACCACCACTGAGATGTATGAACTCAAGGTTCTATTGCAAGAGTTGCCAGGCAAAGGGTTTATTCGTTGAAGTGTGTCACCATGGGGAGCACCAGTGATTTTTTTAAAGAAAAAGGATGGAACCTTATGTCTATGCATTGATTATAGGGTGTTAAACAAGGTTACCATAAAGAACAGATATCCACCACAAATAGATGAGCTTTTTGATCAGATGAAGGGAGCTAAGGTTTTTTCAAAGATAGATCTACAATTGGGGTATCATCAACTATGGATTAAGGATGAAGACATAGCTAAGACAACTTTTAGGACACAATATGGGCACTATGAATTTGTAGTTTAGTCTTTTGGTCTTACGAATGCACCTGGAACATTCATGAATCTAATGAATAGTGTGTTCCAAGATTGTATAGATAAGTTTGTTGAGATCTTCATTGATGACATTCTAATTTATTCAAAAACTATGGAGGAGCATGAGGAACACTTGCGTATTGTCTTACAACACCTTTGTAATAGGAAGTTGTATGTGAAACTTACCAAGTGCACATTTTATCATAAACACATTCACTACCTTGGACACATCATCACTTTTGATAGAATTTCAATGGATCCTTCCAAGATTAGAGCTATTCTTGAATGACCGATTCCTCAGACGGTGAGTTAAATTTAGAGCTTCATGGGTTTGGTAGGCTATTATCAAAAATTCGTAGAGGGATTTAAAAAAATTGTAGCACCTATTACCTCTCTACAATGGAAAGGGAAGAGCTATATGTGGATTGATGAGTGTGAGAAGGCTTTTCAGTTGTTGAAATAGAAGCTCACCTCTGCTCCTATTCTTGTGATACCTGATCCTAACAGGCATTTCACCATGATAACCGATGCTTCAGGAGATGGTTCAGGTGGAGTGTTGATGCAAGAAGGTAGAGTTGTAGCTTGAGTCCTGTAAGCTAAAGCATGAGGTTAACTATGCGCCTCACAATCTTGAGTTGGCTACCATTGTTCATGCATTGCAGATGTGGAGGCATTATCTTATTGGTAAGCCATTTGAGTTGAAAATAGATCACATGGGTTTGAGATACATCTTTACTCAACTAAATTTGAATGTCAGACAAAGGTGTTGGCTTGAATTCCTAGTGAGTATGATTTTGGTATTGAGTACATTAAGGTTAAAGAGAACAGGATGGCTAATGCTCTTAGTAGGATATGGCATATATCTGCTATATCTACTACTAGAACACGACTGGAAGAGCATGTTGTTGAAAACCTTGTAGGTGATTACCATTATGAGATGTTTAAAATTGCATTGCATATTGATCCATCTGATCACCATTTTGACGGATACAATTTTGACATAGAGGGCCTTCTGAGATATTAAGGTCTTATGTATATTCCCAACCATGTAGGGTTGAAGAAAATTGTGATGGAGGAAATGCATAGTACTCCTTATTCGAGTCACCCTGGAGTGATTAAGATGGTTGAAGATATGAGGTCACTTTATTTTTGGCTAGGGTTAAAGCATGATGTGACCACTTTTGTTGCCCAATGTTTAGAATGCCAGTGAGTTAAGGCTAAGCATATTCATCTGGCAGGATTGTTGTATCATCATGACATACTAGAGTACAAATCACAAGTAGTTTCTATGAATTTTATACAAGGTTTACCTATGACTAGGCAGAGGCATGATGTTATATTAGTTGTGGTCGATAAGTTGACAAAGGTTGCACATTTTATACTAGGGAGTTTGAAGGATGGATCATTGGCGTTGGCCAAAAAGTTTGTGCAAGAGGTATTCAGGTTACATGGTGTACCTGAGACTATCATCTTTGATAGGGACACGAGAATGACGTCAAGGTTTTGGATGACCTTGAATGCTTCATTGGGAACTCAGTTAAATTTCAACACTGCTTATCATCCATAGACTGATGGTCAGACAAAGAGGGTAAATTAGGTTGTAGAGGATTTATTTTGTATGTATTGCGTGAATCATCAGTATAAGTGGAAAGAATACCTAACTTTGGTTGAGTTCACATATAATAATTCTTATCATGCATCTCTGGGAATGACTCATTTTGAGGCACTTTATGGGCGTAAATGTCGCACACCTATTAGTTGGGATAGAGTGGAGGATCAAATTGTGATTGGTCTTGAGATGCTCAGGGAGATGGAAGAAAAAATGGTTATGATTCATGCTAGCTTGAAGGAAGCTGTAGATAGGTAGAAGAGTTATGCAGATAAGAAGCGTACATTTAGACAATTTTAAGTTGGGGACAAGGTTTTCTTGTGTGTGTGTCTGCATAAGGGTTCAATCTCTTTTAGAAAGTTTTCTAAGCTTGCACTGAGATATGTTGGACCTTTTGATGTTTTGGAGGTCATAAATCATGTGGCTTATCGACTTGCTCTAGCACCAGCTTTGGCCAATATCCATAATGTTTTTCATGTTTCATTGTTAAAGCCATATCATCCTGATGCATCTCATATTCTTGATTGGCGTGCCTTGCAGGTTTAGGATCTAGGGGTGGTGCAAGTGTTACCTACCCACCTCATGGATGAGCGTACTATTCGAGTGCATGATAGGGACATCTTGCAGTATAAGGTCCAACGGGACCAATTCTCTATTGACAGTGCTACGTCGGAGGATGTTGATGATATGCATCATTCCTTTCCACATCTTTTTACTTAGATTAGTGCTTTTTATTACTACTGTAGTTTCCTTTATGTTTTATTGATCATTGGATATTGATGGACATCGGGTCGATGTCTCTTTCTAGTGAGGAGGGATGCCACTCAAATTTTGACATGTTTTTTATTCAGACTTATTATGTTGATTGACTTTTTGACTAAGACTATATATGCCTTGACTTGAGTCAAATACTTTTATGTTTTTGTTTAAACTTTATTAGTTGATGATATTAGATGGATAATTTTACTTGTCCATATCGTGATGTAGTTTTATGTTTGACTTTATGGTTTGCGACATAATGGTTAAAATTATGGTATCATTTACATATTTATATCTGATGATGTATTTATGTAAGATGTTATTTTATTATCATGATGATGACATTACTAAATCAATGGATGATGTTGAGTTTGAGTGTGCAGGTATTGAAGGCGGAAGAGTGGTTGACTTAGAGGAGTTTAGCTCCTCGACAGGGTTGGTCCGAGATTTTTATGTTGTAGTCGCGCACACACAATTAATGTAATTTAATTTTGAATAAGTCATTTGTTTGATTTTTACCTCTATTTTATTATATGAATTTTTACATACATATAGAGTGGTAATGAATTCATAAATTTTTAAAAATTTCAACATATTATAATTTAGATTTTAAAATATGTATTATACTCTCAATTTATTTTCCCTTAGTAATTACAACCATGAATTTGAAATGGGAATTGTTGGTTGAGAAATTTATCATGATTAAATAGAACCGGAGTGCGTAATCCCTTCATTAAGAATGTATTGAAGTCAACACTCCAAAATCAGTGGAGATTAATTTAATAATCCACAAATTTCATTTATTTTCCCATAATGTCAGTTAGTAGATGGGATGGAATGAGGGTATTAAAAATAACCTTCTTTCTTAAAAAGGGGATCACGAGATTGTTCAGTGTGAGGAGGGAAATATTTTGTAAAAAGAAGTTTGGAGAAGAAGGAATGCAGAGGGAGTAGGTGGACGTTAGTGGTGGTAGTGTTTGAGTTTTGGGCTATGGGTTTTTCAGTAGGAAAGAATAGCCATAGGTGATTCTTTTGGAGAGTTTGGAGAGCAACAAGAGTTGGAAGAAGCAGCAGCTCACAACAACAACGAGACTTAAATCAGGTTCTTGCTATGCATTTTAAAGTAGATAGAATAGTCGGCTTGCTTAATTCATTCTAAATGGGAATTTTTAGAGGAGTATTACTTGCTACATCTTCCTGTGATTTTATAAACAAGAGTTGTGTTAAGATATGGTTTAAATGTTTAAAGTGTATAAATATTGAATGCTGTATTAGGTGAATTATTGTGTCCTTATGTCCAATTTTGTTTATCTATGGAAACTTTTAAATTAGTAACATAAATGTGACCAAGTAGAAGTTTCCTGATAAATTTTACGGAAGAGAGATCACTTATTCTTATTATGTCACTGAATGCCACTCTGCATTACAAGAGATTATAAATCTATTAGAAGGGAGAAGTTGTTGAAAAGAGGGTCAAATTTTCAAATGGGAGGAGGAACAAACATTTACAGGAGTTTGTTTACTAATTGTCTATCTCTGCATTAACCTCTCAGATCGTGAATCTAAATGAGTTTAACGATCTAGAAATCAAACATAGAAAGTCATGATTGGAAATTTTACTTATAGAGCATGTAGTCACTCCCTAGTGGATGACATGGAGAAGAAGAAAAGATGTCGCAGTAGAGGGCTTCTTGCTCTCGATATGTTCTGCATTTTGTATTGTGTTGATACAGTAGGAGGAAATGGGAGAGGGCAATGTATCTTTTCTGGAGGCCATTTTCCCCAATTTACATTGGAAGGATCACCACCAAGAAAGTTCTTAAATAGGGCCAAATGATTTATCAACATGTAGGATTTACCGGGAAAAGAACTTGCTGTAGTTCAACCCAAACTCATCTTATTTTTCTTTGATATCGTTAATAAAATTTAGCTTATGTTTGAAAAGCTAGTGAGAATTGTGTAATTTTATGGGAAATTTTTAATGATCGAATTGTGATCCCCATGCTAGTATTAGACCAAAATCACTAGGGATATGTAAGCCTTTTTGCAACTCTTTTTTTTTTCGGCCCTGTTCTTGTGCCCTCTTTGCAGTTGATCCAAAAACCCATGTTCCCCACTTCTCTTTATTGATGTATTTTTTTACTTGCTGTAAGAGAGTTTAAAGCATACAATTTAGTGGGTATAGTGTTAGTTTAATGTGAATGTAACTTTTACTTGTGGATTATTTTGATAAGTGAGACATACAGTGTTTTGGAAGTATTGTTTTAATCTTGTTAATTTACTCGTACTTGATATCATTGAAGTATTGATCTCTTTGGGAGTAATTAAGTTTTATTTAATTTTCTTTAGTCACTTTTGAGTATAAAATATTTGTTATGTATATGATGCTTTATAGTCAACATATTATCAAGTTTTTTTTTAGAAGTTTCCTTTTGAGAAACATGTTTAATGTAGTACATGATGTTGTTTTGAGAATTAAATTATTTTCATGTTTGGGATGGGTGCTGAACGTGGATCAAAGGGGAGGGTAATTATGGAAAATTGAGTTAGTGTTCCTTAAGTATTACCTACCAGTCTTTTACACTAAACTGGTTCATGAAGCTTGGCCAAGCTCAATAAAATTATTTATGCATATGATTGAAATGCATTGGTTATTTTATTTTGTTTTCTCTCTTCCATATCCTTGTGAATGTATGTACTAGACATAAGTGTAAGTAGATTAGATCAATTGGCTGCACCTAAATTTTTTGATCCAACTGTGCCGAGTTGCTAGCCTACTCGTGCCAAGGTCGGGTAGTTCTTCTTAACCGAAGAACCTCGGGGAGCTAACCACTCCATGGTTGGATGGTAAAAGCACCTGCACCACTCTTCCATCTCATGAAAGTGGATGGACAATGTTCAGATGACTTGGAGATAGGGCTACATGCAAATGAACACTAAGGTTTGATGGCATGTTATTTATATGTTTTATGTTATCATACGATTTATACCATATGATCTATTGATGCTATGCTTATGTTCAACATGTAGGTCGACATAGCCGTGACATAAGATCGATGAGTTTTATGTATATATTAGTATCTTATTTTTTTTGTGGTTTTAACATGTGGTCGACTTGTATTAAAAACAAACAACATTAATTATGTCCAAAACATTGATATTTATGACGACATGTTTTGTCTTGGTGGTTCTTTTGATGTCACTGTAATTAATATTTCAACTTTGATAAACTGAAATAAGCATTTATGCAAATATAGTCAACATTTGACTTTTCAAATTTTAGGTTCAGCATTTTGGAGTTGTTTGCTTATGTGTCAATGTTAGAAAATTTGGTTATTACAACCATTCAAATGATGATTTGTTGTGTGCAGTCCAGATGTACTATTTTTGGTCTGGGGATGCTCACATTGGGGGTATTTTTCTCAGACATTATCTCTTTAACAAGCTTCAATCCATGGAATTGGTCAAAAGCATGACAGCATCATGTAAAATTGGCAATTCTATGTTGTTATTACAAGTGCTCAATTGTTACCAATTTAATTATAATTTGACAAACATAGCACTAACCAAGATTGGGGCAATGCTGCAAGTCCTCTCTCATAGTCATGATATCTACTATTCTGTGGAAGAACTGTCTAATCAGTTGCAGGTGATTCCCTCTCAACAATTTGATTTTGGTTTCTCACATTCAATGCACAATGGTCTGGAAAATTTGTTTCCTGATGCTCCTCTTCCATTGTCACCATTGGCTGATAAGGACTTGTATGTAGAAGATATGTTGAATCTTCTGGAATATATGGAAGAAGAATGATGTGAATCTTATTTTTGGGGATAATATTTTGTTGCTTTTTGATATCTATTGGAATGTAATTCTGCAAAAAATTCCTTCGAGCCCGCATCACTGAGAATAAATTTTGCTCAAAGTTTTCAAATGTTTGACATCTGATGTTGTCTCTGATAATTTTGCACCAAATGCTACTCTTTTTTTGGGCCTGTGACTGGTCTTTGTGCTCTTCGAAGAAACCTCATTCATATTTTAAATGTTTTTTGAATATGATATCTTCAACTTCTTGTATGAAATCGATGGGTACTTCCTGAAGGTTTGAATCTCAGCTCCCCCTAAATGATGACTGTGGCCGCAAGCGTGCTTGCATGGTGGATTTCATCTACACAATTTTTGGTTGATTAAAGTTGCATGTGGCTTTCATTCAACCCTTCATGAGTTTCTGGAAAGCTATTTTTACAATGTGACATACTATATGTACTTTCTTGTGTGGGTTGGACTCATTTAAGGGTATGGTTTCTAGTTTTACTTCTTGATCTATTCCCCTTCATTATGGGAATTATTTTGTATTCAGAGTAGTTCTTAGTTAGGATTGGGATTCTTCTTTCTTCTATTATTATGTGTGATCTTGTCCATATTAAAACTTTTTCTCTAGATGCAACCTTCCTTCTTCCGCATTCTATTTTGTATCAGGCAATGAGTTTTTCTTTACTTTTCTTTGGGAGCCCTTTTTGAACTAATTTTTTTGTTAATATAATTATTGTGTTTTGCTAAAAAAATAAATCCATAAATATTAAAGAATTTGATTTTATATCATTAATGTTAGTTCTCATCTTGGCTAGTATGATTTTGAGATTAAAATTGAGCATATAATAGGAAGATTTTTTTTTGATCATTTTACTTTTGAAATCAAGTTTGAATTATATAATTTGTATCTCAAAAATCTTTAGGCATTTATTACTCCAATCACTAGAAAATTCATTATAAAACTTATGTGAACTTAGTTAAAAATTATTATATTTTATAAATAACATAGATAATTTTATATTTAAGATTAATCACGTAGAAAAGGGAAGTCTTTATAATGTCATATATTCTATTTTTTTGAAATATTATAAGTTGTATTATATTTTTTATTTTCAGTTCAAATAATTGTGATACAACGAGTTTTAGATCTTTGTACCTTCAATGAGGTTTCTTTCAAAAAGTAATTAGTGGATTCAAAGCCTTATTATAAGGTATATTGTGTTGTATGTTCCTAATTATTCTACACATGTTTCATTGTGGTCATTTTATTCCCTGCATGTTGATTGTTTTCCTTGGGGAGTTGCACTATCTTGAATATGGGCCAGGTTAAGTTGGGTATTGGTTTTTATGATGCTTTTTTGGAGGTTCTCAAATGTAAATGACATATCTAGAAGAACATCCCCACTCTCTCCTTTCCCCATCTTTCCCTTCTAATTTTAATTTATAGGTTAGAAAAGGTGTTGGTAGGTAAATAACTCCAAATAGGATGAACAAACAAACATTGAAAGATAAATGTAATGTGAAATGACATCAAATGGTACCTTTTGAATGATGAAAATGTATAAGCATAGATAAAATGATGTGTGCTCACACTATGTGAAGGATATATAAATATCCAAATTCACATATGTTGTTATGTGGAACCTAATCAAACTCACATGTTATTTTTCTCTACTTCCTTTGAGGCGGTTTCTTTTCAAAATTTTCTATGGGGATTTGGGGGGTAGTGCCTTGTGAGGCAAAAAATGACTTTATTATTACAAAAGATGCCAAGAGTTATCTTTCTATTAGATGACGTATTATATCCCTAATTTTGTAACTAACATAAGACTTGTATAAAATGACCCAGGGTTAGGGATTTTATGATTCATGATGATTTAATGTCTTCTCACAATAGTATTGAGTTGCAAAGAATTGTAGATTATGAATCTAGTTGACTTACTAGATAATAATATTGGACTCTCTATTTGGTGGATGAATCTCAAGATTTCTTAAACCACATTAAATTCTTGTGTCTTCTATCCCATTTATGTGTTCTTTATTCCTTTCCGATATTGGTTATATTTGCATGTAACTATTGTTTTTTGTTTTGAATCAATCTTAACAAGTGGTATCAAATCCAAGTTGTTTTAGTTATCCTCTATAGGAAAGTCTATTGATTGAGTGTGAGTCTCACAATTGAGTGGAAGTAATGGTAGATGAGGGTAAGTTGTGTTGGCAATTTGGCTAGGTTACAGGATATGATGTTGTCATTTATGGCAACATATAATCAGGTTTAAGTCAGAAGACCTTGAAAATAAAGTTATGAGATGTAAACTTAAAACAATGTTCAAGTGTCATAGAATACATATGTCGGCACATGAACCTTTTTGGTTAGCATGGTTCACAGAGGCATTTCTAGTGCATGTGCACTTACCTAGAGGAAGGACAATATGTTAGGATGACCTGTACAAGAGTGCAAGATAGTACAAATACATATATTTTTATTAAAATGATAACAATATTGAGCTAATAGAATAGGTTACAGATAAATATTTAAGTATTTTGGGTTAAGGAATTATTTTGTTTACCAAAATAATTACTTAACTAATTATACTTAAATATTTATCTTTAACCTATTCTATCAGCTCAATACTGTTACCATTTTAATAAAAATATATGTATCAACTCAATACTGTTGTCATTTTAATAAAAATATATGTATCCTAGATGTTAACCCTAAGTTAGCAAGAATCAATTTTGTATTTTTCCAAGTGTGTGAAGAGATGAAGGATGACAACTAAATAAATAAGGTATAAAGGATAGTTCTAAAGTGCAAACTTTTGGTGAAGAACATATGATATAAAAGCTATTGTATGTGATGTGAATTTTTCTGTATGATCAAAGCAGTGCGAATTGTGATCAAATTTTGTGAAGAGATGTAAAAGAAAGTATTAGATATTGAAGATATTAGTGGTTTGTGAAGAAGTTTTTCTATCTACTCTATATACTAAATATTTATTGTATATTGCATGTTTGGGTAGTGGGCTCATCTTGCATACATTTGTAAATTGTAATAACAACTCCTAATAGGGTTGAGGCTTCTAACAAGGTCTAGTCCTTTAACAAGGACCGAGACACTATACAATTGTAATAGACTCCTAACAAGGTCAATATCTTTCACAAGATAATTTTGATTAGTGGATCATTTTGTGGGTACCATCCCCATCGGGGTTTTCCCTTGGCCAGGGTTTCCCTAGTTAATGAAATATGGTGTGATGAGTTACTTTGTTTTATGGTTATGTTCACTTCTTAACACAATTAGTTTAATTTCTTATGCAAGTTATAAGTTGGTTAAAGATATCTAGTTTTGGGAAAAAGTTTGTGAAATACTAATTCACCCCCTCTCTTAGTATTTTCTATTTATAACAATTGGAATCATAGCATAGTTACTGAGAAAAGGCCTAACAACTTGAGTAAGATCCCTATGTATATGGAACAATTACAAAAGAACCTATAAGAAGCTCTTGAATATATTGATATTCTTATTGAAGAAAGAGATATTTTGAAAGACAAAAAAATGAAGATGCTAAAGACTACATTAGGAAGCTATTTAAGACAAGATAGGTTATCTCAAGTCCAAGGAAGAGCCTAAAGATGAGTGCAATGATGAAGTTTCAAGACTGAAGAAAGAAAATGAGATCTTGAAGCATGAACTGAAGATTACTAATCTAAAGTTGAGCTTGAAGGACGATGATTGTAAAGTTAGTTATATTTGAAAGCTAAAAATGTAGATCTAAGATCCAACCTTACCAAAGTAACATATGAGCTTGAGTCTACAAAGTTGTAGTATGCAAAACTTGAGAAGTACAATATTATTGTGAAAGGAGAGTTAACTCAGTCTAAGAAACATCTTGAGAAGTACAATACTATTGTGAAAGGAGAGTTAACTTAGTCTAAGAAACATCTTGAGAAGTTGTAATCTAACAGAGAAAAGATTGATGAATAGATCTTTGTACAAAGAACCTCCTATGATAAGATGTGTCTTGAATACCTTGGAGAAAATTAAACTAAGAAGTCTAAAGCTAGAAAAGAACTAAATCTTGGGATCCATCAGCCTGAACATAAGGAAGATAATCAGAACAAGATTGAGTCAAGTCAATATGAAGAAGTACCTAAACAAGTTGAGCAAGTTAATCATCTTGAGAAAGTTGATGTACCTAAGAAACATGAGTAAGATGAATCACCTAAAGAAGTGAGGAATGGATTCAAAGGTAGATGCTATGCATGCAATGAATCTGATCACATGGAAAGAGACTGCACAGGTAAGTCATTTAAACCTATTTCTGGTTATTGTTATAATTGTCATGATTTTGGTCATAGAGTATTAAATTATAGAAAGCCAAAATTTGATAATAGTAATAATAATAGTAGAATGTTTAGTGACACTAACCCTACAACAATTTTACCTATTGGAGGAACCAATGTTATAAGGAATGATATTATGTGTTATAACTGTAACAACTTTGGACATATTGCTAGAGATTGCAGAGCACAGATTGACTAGTTAGAACTTAGATATGGAAATAATGTTATAAATTGTCAGATTTGCAATAACATGGAACACACAACAAGATTTTGTAGGATGAACATGAGGAACAACATGAGAAAATATAACCCTAGAAGGAATATGAATAGCAACAAAAGGAATGAGGATGATAGTAACAATCAAAGAAAAAATGTGAAAGATCTTTTAGGAAACCTTGACGAATCATTTGTTAAAGCTAAGGAACCATCAAGTTCATGTGTTGTTTTGGAAATTTAGTCAAGTGAAGCATCTGATAACAAATTGAAGTCAGTAATAGTTGATAACCAATCATTATCTGATTCAACAAATTATTTTACAATTAAAACATTAGGAATTTAGGATCTAAAACTTAGGTAGAAACCTAGGAGAAGCATTGAGATTTGTGCAATTAGTATGAGATAGAGAATGATGTGAAGAAGCTATGGTTAAGTGCACATAATATTTGGAGTTCACATGTGAGTGCGTGAAGCAAATAGAGTTCAATGGTAAACAAAAACATCTTTTTTTTGATTGTGTATTTGTGCAATTAATGCATAAGTGAATCAGATCCAATTTAAAGGTTAAAATCGAGTTGTTGAGTACCATTTAATCATGCAAGTGTTAATGAAGAGATTTGGCATGAATTTAAGGAGAAATTGAACTATTCTAAGAAGATAATTCAACAAACCCTAGTTTCATAGAATGAAGGTATTTATTGCTTGTGCAATTGTTATTTGGAATTTTAATTTGAAAGAATGGAAACCCCAATAGTATGTGATGTTAGTGAGAGACCTAGATATAAATGTAATATCCCTTACTAGAATAATTTTAAGTCTTTGACAATTTCCTTGTAAAATTACACTTTAAGGGACTTCCTTCTTAGATTATTAAATAATGATAAATGATGACTTCAAAACACTTAACTTGATAAGTTGATTAATAATATTATGCAAGGATAAACATGTAGTCAAATGTATGTCAACTCAATCTATACAATAGCTCAATAATAGGACCACCTCGGTTATGCTTGATAAGGTAATCTGCACAAAAGTAATATATTAAGCAATATATGTTGTGTTGACAAAATAGGTTGACAGGATTGACCCAAGCATATGGTGTATCTCAGAGTTATATAGACCCTAGAAATTATATCTATGGTCTATACAAATCACTTGAAATTATATCTATGGTCTGTATGGATCACTTGTTTGTGACAAGTTTCAATGCTTCTCCTGTCAATCGATGATATTATATATATTTTAATCCTTCCTTAATATAAGCCTTCAATATATATATTGAATGTGGTGATAATAGCACAACATAGTATATAAATGTAGTATTTTTCCAGAATAATGCCCACTTTGAATTAGTGATTTAATATCCCCCCCCCCCCCCTTAACTATTAATTTGCTGATTGGAAACTTTCTAGGAGACTTTATGCTCGAGATTGTTGACTGTATATTCTTTTCACTTCCTTGGAAACAATATTTGGATCTTGTCCTCTCTTAATGTAATTCATTTGTTGCTTCCACCCTCATTTATATCCGTTGACTGTCGATGGGTTTACTTCATCACAATTATCTTATATATTCTTGTTCAATTCCTCTTGGAAATAATTTTATTCTCTTAAATATCTATATTCCTTTCTTAGAACTGAACATGCCTTTTCCTTAATCGTGACTCTTCATTACAAATCTAGCTTTATTTTCTAGGTAGTACCTTTTCATAAATATTTGTTGATTTTTGCAATTTACTTCCATTGATTAATTAATTTAACCGTTACATATCCTTCTTCATTCCATAATTATTTGTCTCACACAATGAATATTATATTGATGGTAACAGTTGCTGCAAAATGGTCTCCACATAATTTCTGATAATGGTATTAGTTATGGACTCCTTCCACACATTTACTATTGGATGACAACATCTAATAGAGCCATCTCTTGCTATTCGGATTGCTTCCATGGATACCATCACTCAATTAAAGCATCGATTTGGAATGATATTTTCTCTGACATATAGCTAGCAACCTTCCTCCACGTTCAACATATGTTTACTTGCCATCAACAAAAGGCTTGTTTGTTGTCTCAAAAATTATTCCCCCCAATCTGAAGAATATTTCATCTATTCAAGTGTTGATGAATTATTTCTTGAATAGTTAATTAGTTGATATTCACGACCATGATATTTTGATTGACTATATAGTTAATGATGAGATGATTTATATTTGTATTCAAATCATTAGTTTGGCTATTAAATAATAATCTTGATTACATTATAATATTATCATATTTATTTATCCATCTATATTATTTTTGACAAGGTATAACTTATAATTTATCAATTTATAATATAATATTGCATTACTTTAGACATTATCATTGTTATATGCTAATTTTGTCTTAGCAATATATTATTAATAGTTGGTCACAAAAATATATTTTATTTTTTAAATTTAGTTATTAAGATATAAATATTATTGTTACACTAATAATATATTATATTATATCATATTATTACTATTTATTAATCATTTAGATATTATATTTATTATTTAAATATTGTGTCATTTAATTAATTTGACCTCTAAGATTGGGGATATCACAATAAATTCAAGAAGCACCCCTATCTTTCAATAGAATATGACCCACTACAAGCATTCTCACAAGTACCCAACAACATTTTACTCGTAGAGGACATTAGGGCATACATTCACCGCAAGTTTGAGAGTATAGGTGATAACAACATTTACAGTGACTTGGATTTAGTGTGCAACAATAACCTATCACTTAAACAAGGGTTTGAGCACTTGAATGAACTAGAAATCATTAGGTACACATTATACATGGATTTTGACAAGCATGAGTGGACAAGAATTATCTTGAGCTGAATTAACAAGTATATGTTATGGGTTGGAGCTATACCAGTCATGATAGACAATGATATGATTCACAAACTCACTGAACTACGTAATGAAGGTAGTAACCCTATGAATGAAAATAATGTAAAGAATTTGTTAGAAACTAATATGAAAACCAAGTTTGATGGAAGGAATATGAAATTGGATATAATAAATGAAACTGATTTTAAATTGATAAGCAAGATAATTGGCTATAAGTTGAACTACAATTCAAGATTGAATTTAGTACTTGTTGGATTTATCCATGTAGCTTACCTAATGACTCTTAAGAAGAAAAAAGTAAACATGTGTGATATCTTGAGACAATAATTATTAGACAACATTGACAAAATCAAGAAGACAAAGGATGTAGTATTTAGGTTTGAATATCTAATAACACATTTGTTTTTCCAAGTGATGAGAATATTTCCTAGAATGCTAGATTATGAATGGAACATAAATATATGTACAATAAATATGATTACTCATTATTATAGAAAGCATTCAAAGAAAAAAATAATCGATGATATAACCAAAATGATCAAAAGTTTTGAAGCAGAAATGAAACAAAGGTACATAATCCCCCCATCTTTGGTAGAGAAGTACAAAGATGAAATTTGTTTCATGGTTGAAACTAATGTAACATGTATGGAAGCAATTGATCCTAGAGTCAAATTCATAGACTCCATGTGATGTGAGATGATAGAAGAATTGATAGAAGGTTATGCAAAGATAATCCTAGAGTTAGAGAGAGACAAGGAGTGTCCTAGATGGGGAACATATGAGGAAAACATAAAGGAAGTTCATAGTGAACTACATGGTAAAGATATAAAGAAAAGAGTTAACAAAAAGATTGATAGCATATTGAAAGAATTTGAAATAAGAAAAGAAGAATTTAGGAAGCCATGAGAATTGCAGCTGAAATGAAGGCAAGTGGACATATAAATATACTTATTGCCAAGCCATTGACTATTGATAGTGGAATGACACAAGGTATAATAGAAGCTGGACCATCAACATAGATACCTACTGCACCCTATGTAATAGTAGCACACATACGACCATCATTCACTCCACCTATTCAGAGGAAAGTTGAGGAGGAATTTAAGATAATCAAAGTTTAGTCAGTCACCCCTCCTAGCACAAGAAAGTCCGTGAGGTAAAAAAAAAAGTTAAAAAGGAGAAAATTGAATCTCCTAGACATAAAAGAGTTAAAAAAATGGCTAGTAGCCCTTAGAAAAAGAGGAAAACACCTCTTACTTACAAAGGCACTCAGAAAAGAAAGGCACATATTATCGAAATCTGAAGAATCAAAAGAGAAAAAAGTATAGGTAAGAGAATAAGAAGCAAAGAAGACATAACCTAAAGTGTCTACTAGAAGAGAATGGGAACCCAAGATAGAAAAATTGAACAATGCAATCATTAATGAAGGAAACTTTGTTCATTTGAATAAGTCATATGATTTGTATGGTAATTTTGAGAGGTTTGAGCTAGAGTATGTTGTAATGAGGCATTTAACACTAAATGATAAGAAGTTTGCAAACATACAAAACCTTATTCGCAAAGACTTGAATGAAGGAATCATTAACATGAAGAAGGCAGTAGTAAAGGAGGACAAGAAAATAAGAGTGAATCTCACAAGGAAACTTTATGAAGTGACTAGTGAGGATCACTTGCAGAGCTTATTAAGCAGTCTTGGACCCTTCCTTAGAAACAAGACAAAACCCATTTTAATTATGGGAGGTAAATAAAGAGACAAAGTTAGAAATTGTAAAGATAATGATAGAGTTAAAGCCATCTAGTCCATACAATTCTTTAATAGAGGCACCTGCATAGGAGGAGAAAATAATTGAGTTAGGGGGAGCAATCGCTTCATTTATAACTCAAACTGAGATGAACGAAGTAGAGATAACACCATCACCAATAATGTAAGTTGGAAGAGATACAATGATGACAAAGGAAACATCCACTCCACATGTAATAATTAGTATTGGTACTATGCAAATAGATAGTACATGAATTACCTTGGACACAACATAGAATCCATTTAAGGACTATGGATCCTCTATTGTTGATAATTTGGTAGACTACACCAGTTCGAAGGATGAGGAAGAGAAGAATAGGAAGATAGAAGAGGAAAAGAAAAAGAAAGAGACTAAAAGGAAACAAAGAATAGAAGAGAAGAAGAAAAGAGCAGAGGAAAAGAAGAAAGAAGAAGAGGAGAAGAAGAAGAAAATAAAGAAGACACAAAAGAGAAAGAGAAGAAGGATGAAGAAGAAGAGAAGAAAATATAGGAGAAAAATAAAGAAAAAAATATCAAAAATAACTAAAGGATAATTATGTAGGAATCAACATTCTTACCACAATTGAAGCATATAGATACATACGTTAATAAGGTTATATTTTAGCACGAGGCAAACATTCTCTTAGAAACACCAGTCAAATCCAAATCACCTTTGGAATTGGCTTTTGCCAGTTTATCTAGTGATAATGATGATCAAATAGGATTGATATCATCCTTGAGTAAATTATTTGAAAGGAACAAGAAAGTGAAGAGATTTGAGAAACCATTAGAGGAGGTTTCAAAAAAGTTACAAAGTGTTATATTAGCCAAGGTGACAGAAGAAGTCTTTTTGTTGAGAGAAATAAAATTGATTGAAGCTTTTGATAACAAATTCACCTGATTATAAAAAGTAGCAGACCTCCAAGCACATACTAAGCGTGATGCACAACTATTTGATACAGTGTGCACAAATATCGAAAATGGTCTAATACCACTTGATACTTGCATCAAATAATTAAGAAGATTTTTTATGGAAGGTAGAACATGATATGGACAATGTACCATGTCATACAATTTTTTTAAGGATATGAATGAAGCGGGAAGAAAAATGAACTACAAAACTTTATAAACAAGCTTAACATCCAACCACAAAGATTGAAGACTTGGAATCAAAAGTTAGAAAGATACATGATGATATGAGTCTAATTGAGCTAAGAAGAGAGATAATCATTAAATGATTTTAATTATTAAGGGAGTTGTTGACTTTGAAAATCAATTATGTGCACAAGCAACTTGATCAATGTATTAAAGTTGAGACATCATATGAGAAGTTTGTCTATTCAGATTTGAATGTAGTTGAAGTAGCATCTTATGGACCATGTGCCTTGACAAGTGTATCTAAAGTAGTCAAAGACACATGAGAAAAAGAGTTTGAGAACTAAAAACAAACTTTACAGATTGTATCTTCAGAATAGAAAACTCAACATGGAGAAAAGGTAACACAATTTTTGACATATATAAAAGTTTTAACACCTTTTTCATTGATGTCAAAGGGGGAGTATATAAGGAAAATTACATATGTATAAAAAAGGGGGAATATTATAGAAATTGTAATAACACGAAGAATTGTAGTCAAAAGGGGAGTTATATTGTAACTAGGAGATACAAGTAAAATATGGTATATCTAATGATCCATAGTTTTGCAAATTTTGTAAAAGCCACTAAGTTTTGAAATTTTGTTTTGGGACTTACCCAATTTTTGAATGTGTTGCCATCAATGCCAAAGGGGGAGATTGTTGGTAATTTGGCTATGTTACATGATATGATGTTGTCATTTATGAAAACATATAATTAGGTTTAAGTCAATAGACCTTGAAGATAAAGTTTTGAGATGTAAACTTAGAAAATTGTCTAAGTGTCACATAATACATTTGTTAGCAAATAAACCTTTTTGGTTAGCCTAGTTTACAGAGGCATTTCTGGCATGTGCACACTTACATGGAGGAAGGATAGTATGCTAGGATGACATGTGCAAGAGTGCAGGACAATACAAACAGAGATATTTTGGTTTTATGATAACAACATTGAGCTAACAAAATAGAGTAAAGATAAAGAGTTAAGTATTTTGGGCTAACAAATTATTTTTTTACCAAAATTATTACTTAAATAATTAGGGACAACATCCTAGATGTTATCCCTAAGTTAGCAAGAATCAATTTTGTATTTGTAGACACTTAAAATTATCCTAAACACTATATTAATTGATTTAATATCCCCCTTGAGACTATAATTAATTATTGATTAATTAATTATATTTTGTCATGTTCCTCTACTTATTTAATTAAATAGGTTCACTTCCCTAATGTATTTAAATTTAATTTAAATACTCCTCTCTAATGTATTGAATTCATTTAATACATATTTCCCTCATAAATCCCCTTTTAAATAAATTACAATTTATATAATTTATCTCCACTTTATTAAATTCTATAATCCTATGATTAAATTAAATCCTAATCCCACCTAAAACCTAGTCTACCACCCATCATTCTCATCCTTCTAAGCCTACCCACTAGTTAATTATCCTAAATACCCTCCTCAACACCTTTTAGCCCCTAAGTGGTTGCTTACACATGTGTGAGAAAATCAAAGCCCAAGAAAGCCCCCCTTTCATTAATTCCTTCAAAAGAGTCTTACACACTTGTCCCCCATTCCTTTCTCCAAGGTTGCTCACACATGTGTGAGCACACCTTGAGCCATCTTAATCACAAAAAGACTTATGTTGAACTTTGCATGGCTTGTCCCCTTAGTCCATATGTCTCCCTTGTGGCACCTGTGTGGATGCCATATAGATGCCACCTCCTCAAGGCCTCTCTCAAGCCTATAAACAGAGTCCTTGTCTCAAGCATTTTTCATCTCCTCATTACATTATTATCATGCTAGTATAATGTTAGAATTTTTAGAGATTTTCATGCTTAGCGCTAACCCCTTTCGTAGTTTGTTTACTTCTTGCATTTTTTTGAAAATTCATGGTAGAATTGCACCTTTAGATTTATTTCTCATAAGGCCTCTTGTGGGTCCCCTTGTTGAGCTACTCCAAGGTTGCATGAGGACTCTTTCTTTTTGGTTGCATTAAGTTTTAAAACTCAAGTAGAATTAGTTGTATTATGTTTTACTTAGGTCTTTGATATACATGTACAACTAATGTTTGGTTGTTTACACATGCTCTCAACAGGTTAGGTTTTCACTATATAATATTTTGCTAAACATGTGAAGAGATGAAGGCTGACAACTAAAGAAATAGGGTATAAAGGATAATTCTGAAGCACAAAGTTTTGGTGAAGAATCTATGATATGAAATATATTGTATGTGATGTGAATTTTGATGTATGATCAGAGCAGTACAAATTGTGATCACATTTTGTGATGAGTAGCAAAGGCAAATATTAGATTTTGAAGATATCAATAGTTTGTGAAGAAGTTTTTGTATCTATACTTTGTATACTAAATACTCATTATATATTGCATATTTGAGTAGTGGGCTCATCTTACATACATTTGTAAATTGTAATAATAACTCCTAACAGGGTTGAAGCTTCTAATAAGTCCTAGTCCTCTAACAAGGACCAAGACACTATACAAATGTAATGAACTCCTAACAGGGTCAATATCTTTCACAAGATGCTTTTGATTAGTAACCATTTTCTGGGTACCATCCCCACTAGGGTTTTCCCTTAGCCAAGTTTTCCCTAGTTAACAAAATATGGTGTTATGAGTTACTTTGTTTTATGGTTATGTTTACTATTTAGCATAATTAGTTTACTTTCTCATGTAAGTTATTAGTTGGTTAAAGATATCCAATTTTGAAAAAAATGTTTGTGAAATACTGATTCACCCCCCTCTCAGTATTTCCTATTTCTAACAAGTTGAAGGTTGAAAAGTTTAATGGGTAGACCTTTCAATTATGGAAAATTTATATGGAGGCCTAACTTTATTAGAAAGATTTATGGAAATCATGGAGAGGAAAATCTAAGAAAAAACCAAATTTGTCAAATGAGGACTAAGATATTATATATAGAAAGACACTTGGAAGTATTCATTTATGTTTGCACAATTGGTGAAATTTAATATTATGAAGGTGAAGACAATTGAAGAGTTGATGAAAACCCTAGCAAAGTTGTATAGAAAGCCTTATGCTTCAAACAAGGTATTTCTCATGAAGCATTTATTTAATATGAAGATGGTACAAGGTGGATCTATTGTTGATCATTTAAATGAATTTAATACAACTGCTAACCAATTATCTTATGTAAATGTCAATTTTTATGAATAAATTAGGGTTCTCTTGATTTTGTTTTCTTTGCATGAAAGTTGGAATTTTTGGTAATGACAATTAATAACTATTTCTAATTCAAATAACCTAAAATTTGATGATGTTGTTGGTGTTCTTTCGAGTGAGGAAATTTATAGGAAAACTTAGGTGGACCTACATCAAGTATTGATTGCACAAATAAGAGGAGAAGAGGAAGATCAAATGAGAGAGGAAACAATTCTAGAAATCTTATGAAATCACAAGGAAAAATGTACGAGGTTTATATAGAGACAATTAAGAGATTGTTGGCATTGTGGGAAACTAGGACACAAGAAGAAAAATTGTTGGTCTTTAAAGAGTAATGAAGGAGAAAAATCGGAAGGAAACAAGAAAGAAAATGTGGTAAGTGATAAATTTGAAGAGAATTGGTTTCTTCTTTCCCCAGAAAATCTTGATGATTCATGCATTTTAGATTCAGGAGCTTCATTTCATGCTAGACCCCATAGAAGTTATTTTCTTGATTATGTCCAAGGGTATTTTGGGCTTAGTTTATTTGGGACATAATGAACCCTTTCATATTGTTGGAAACAAAAGAATTAAAATTGGGTTGCAAAATGAGAATCATTGGCTACTATACAAGGTAAGACATGTTCCAAGTTTGAGTAGAAATTTAATATCAGTAGGGAAATTGGGTGATGAGAATTGCACAATTAGTTTTAATTATTAAAAAATGGACAATTTTAAAAGGATCCTTAGTAGTAGAAAAATGTGTGAAAGTAGGCACCTTATATCTTGTGTTAGGATTAACCACATACATAAATAACAATTACATTCAAATATAACCAATATTAGAAAATAATAAATCACACAGAAGAGAACACAAGACACAAGGATTTAACATGGTTCACCCAAACCCTAGACTACATCAACCAAAAAGAAAAGATCAATATTATTATAATTATCCAGTGATTACAATCTACAATCCCTTATAGCTAAATACCATTGCAAGAAGCTACAATCTCATCATACATTATGAAATCCCTAACCCTAAGCCATTTTATACAAGCTTTTGCTACTTACAAAAGTAGGTTAGAATAAGTCATCCAATAGAAAAATAACAACCAACACATTTTACAATAGTAGAGTCATTTTTGGCTTCAGGAGTGTTGCCCCCGAAAACTCTCATGGGGGCGTTGCCCCTCGACCCCACCATGTACTATGATAGGGAGTGCACAACACTATCCCTTGACCCCCTCTTGGGGGTGCTTCCCCTAAAACCCCGTAAAAATAATTTTGGGGGGAAATCATGTCGAATAAAACTTTGAGTCTGATTAGGATCCACATCAAAGCAATCTCCCACTTGGGGACTGATTAGACTCCAAAATAATAACCTCCCACTTGGAGACTGATCATAGCACCACTAAACCTATAGCTCCCACTGGAATATCAAATCATCTTATACTTTATTGTTCTTTTATTCTATTTAGTTTACAAGACCAATTAAAGTTGAAGAGGAGTTCAAATTCTCCCTTATAACTGCTTTGGTAAACATATATGTTGGATTATCATCTGTATGTATCTTCTCCAACTTTAACTATCTATCATAAAAAACTAATCAAATGAAATGGTACCACAACTGTATATGTTTTGTCTTTCAATGTAGAGTAAACTTATTGGCAAGATGAATAACAATCTAGCTATTTGTAAACAAATAATTATAATTTTGTGGGTGTTCAAGCCATACCATCTCCTTGGCTTCTTTTGTAGCAACAAAATACTCTGCCTTTGTACTAGATAATGCATTTACCTTCTATAACTTAGAAACATAGCTCACTACTGCCCCACCAACAATAAATACATAGCCTATAGTACTTCACCTAGTATCAATATCCCCTACCAAATCTGGGTCAACATAGCCCTATAAATAAGTAGTAGATCCCCCATAATGTAAACACTTATTGGATGTTCCTCTCAAATATCTGAGAATCTACTTGATTGCATTCCTATGCTCAATTCAAGGATGAATCATATACCTGCTAACATCTCCCACTACATGTGCAATATCTGGCCTAGTACATACCATGGCATACATCAAACTTCCTATAGTTGAAGCATAGGTTACCTTGGACATTTTGTCCTCCATTTTCTGTGTCTTGGGACACATCTCCCTAGTCAATTTTAAATGGCTTGGGAAAGGTGTGTTGAAA
Organism: Cupressus sempervirens; assembly: GCA_028749045.1. NCBI lineage: Eukaryota > Viridiplantae > Streptophyta > Pinopsida > Cupressales > Cupressaceae > Cupressus > Cupressus sempervirens. The sequence continues at coordinate 299,174,207 of CM053791.1, read as the reverse complement.
GCTTTAGCATTCTCCATAAAGAAACATTGTAACACCTTCTCAATATAATCAACCTGAGATAATGTCAATTTTTTGTTCTTTCTATCTCTAGAAATTTTCATACCAAGGATTTATTTTGCTACACCCAAATCCTTCATAAAAAATGAATGTGCTAACTGTCATTTTAGTCAATCCATGTTAGATCTAGATACAAGCATATCATCAACATATAAACATAAAATAATATAGTTATCATCATCTAACATCTTAAAATAAACACAATGGCTAGAATGACATTGAGTGTAACCATGCTCATGCATAAAACTATCATATATAAGATACCATTGCCAAGGTGCTTGCTTCAAGCTGTATAAAATTTTCTTCAACCTGCACACTAAGTTCTCCTTACCTTTGACTTCAAATCCCTATGGCTATACCATTTACATATCTTCATCCAAATCACCAGGAAGAAAGGTTGTTTTAGCATCAAGCTACTCCAAATGCAAATCTTCAGTAGCCACAATACTTAAAATAGTACAAATAGAAGTCATTTTAACAACAAAAGTAAATGTCTCATCAAAATCAATGCCATTTTTCTATGCAAATCCTTTTACCACTAACTTGACTTTAAATCTTTTCTTACCTCCATCCTCTTCTTTCAACCTGTGAACCCATGTATTCTATAAAACCCATTTACATGTAGGAAACTTGTATAAGTTCTATGTTTGATATTTCAGCAAGAGTCCATTTCTTCTTTCATTTCAAATTCTGACTGAATATTTGTATCCACGTGTACAACTTCATCATAACATTTAGGTTTACCAACATCTATTAATAAAATAGAATACAAAGAGGGAGAAAATATTTTTGGAGGTCTAATTAGCCTTATTGACCATCTAACATTCAGTGCAGAGCATGAGGAATCATTGTAACATCATCATTTGGAGTATCATCCAACACTACATAATCATTTTCTTTCTTCTCATGCTACTACAACAAATCTTTGTACAACACTTTCTCATTGAATATGCCATCTCTGCTTCTTACAATTTTATATTTTTCAAAATCTCAAGGTCTATAACCAAATTCATCAATACTATATCCAACAAATACACATTCCTTTGACTTTTCTTCTAGCTTGGTTATATTTTTAGAATCTATATGTGTAATTGCTTCACAATCAAAGGTTTTGAGAAAAGAATAACTCACCTTCTTACCAGTCCATGCTTCCTCTGGAATACCAAAACCCAAAGGAGTAGAGGGACCTCTACTGATCAAATATACAATAGTATTGATAGCTTCAACTCACATATTTAAGAGTAACCCAACATGCAACCTCATGCTCATTGCGCGCTCTATTATTATCATGTTCATGTGTTCAACCACCCCATTTTCCTATGGAGTCCTTGGAACAATTTTTTTATCTACAAGTGCCATTAGTGGAGAAATAATCTTCAAATTATTTTCTGTAATACTCACCACCATTATCATATCTAAGACATTTTATCTTTTTACTAGTCTCATTCTCAACCAAGCATTTTCATTTCTTAAAATTTATAAATACATCACATTTCTATCCAAGAAAATAAACCTATACTTTTTTAGTTGCCTCATTAATGAATGCAACATAATAATGAGAGCCACCAAGGGAAGATACCTAAGCTGGTCCCCATACATCTGTATGCACAAGCTCTAATTTCTCATTTTTCTTTTCCTTTCCACTCTTCACAAAACTCACTTTCTTTTGTTTTCTATACACACAACTTTCATAGAAATCCATATTGACTCATTTTAGACTTGGTAAAACTTTCTTTGAACCAAGTAATTTCATACCTTTCTCACTCATGTGCCAAAGTTTGTTGTGCCATAGTGTTGTATTCAAATTTACAACAACTTGTTGTTCTCCCTACTCAATTGTAACAACTGTTCCTGAACATTCAATTTTCTCTAAAATAATTAAAGTAGAAGGAACAATGTGACCTGTACAAAGATATAAGGTGCCTACTTACACACCTTTTGCTACTACAAGGGAACCTTTTGAATCTACAAGAGAACCTTTTAAAACCTTCCAATTTTTATCATTAAAAGTAACCACACAACCCTCACTGAGTTTCCCTGCTAAAATTAAATTCCTACTCAACTTTAGAACATGTCTTACCTCATGTAGTAGCTAATGATTCCCATTCTACAACTTAATCTTAACTTTTCCCTTTCCAACAATTTGATAGGGTTCATTATCTCCCAAATAAACAAGCCCAAAATCTCCTTGGACATAATAGATAAAATGACCTCTATTGGGTGTAGCATGAAATGAAGCACTAGAATCTAAAACCCAAGAATCATCAACATTTTCTAAAGAAAGAAGAAAAACATCCTCTTCAAATTTTTTACTTACCACATTTGCCTCCTTGTTTCCATCGTGTTTGTCTTCTTCATTGCTCTTTTGAGTCCACAATATTTTTTCTTTTGAGTCCTATGAGTTTTCTCAATTAAAATAACACCAATCATATCAACAAATTTTAAGGTATTAGACTCAAAAACAAAATTACTCACAACCATAACTAAGCCATTCCAACTTTTAGTCAAATAACACAAAATCAAGAGAGCCTTAATTTCTTCATCAAAATTAACATTCATAGAAGATAACTGACTAGTGACCGTATTAAAATCATTTAAATGATATGCAACAAATCCACCTTCTGCCATCTTCATATTAAATAAATGCTTCATGAGAAATAGCTTGTTTGAAGCGGAGGGCTTTTCATACAGTTTCGCTAGGGTTTGCATCAACTCTTTCATTGTATTTACTTTTGTAATATTAAATGCCACTGATGGTGCCAAGCATAATTAAATACTTCCAAGTGCCTTTCTGTCTAGAATCTCCTAGTCCTCATATGTCAGAGTTCCTTGTTTCTTGGCTTTTCCTTCTAATGGCCACCATAAATCCTTTTGATAAAGATAGTCCTCCATTTGCATTTTCCATAACTGAAAGTTCTGCCCATTAAACTTTTCAACCTTCAACTTATCCTCATCTTCCATCACTCCCACTCAACCGTGAGACTCCCACTCAGTCATGAGACCTTCTTGTAGAGGATAGCTAGAAAAAATGACGTTAGTCTGGCCTAAAGAAAAGATGAGAGTATGGTTCTAATACCACTTGTTAGGATTAATCACAGATAGAAATAATAATTACATGAAAATATAGCCAATATTAGAAAATAATAAATCACACATAAGAGAACACAAGACACAAGAATTTAACGTGGTTCACCCAATCCCTTGACTTCATCCACCAACAACAAGTCTAATATTATTATTATCCAGTGACTAAAATTTGCATTCCTTTATAGTTCAATACTGCCACAAGAAGCTACAATCTTATCATACATTATGAAATCCCTAACCCTAAGCCATTTTATACTAGCTTTTTCCACTTACAAAGTTAGGACTAGAATAATTTGTCCAATAGAAAAATAATAGCTGAGGCCTTTTACAATAGTAGAGGGTTCTACCCTAAAAAATCCTATGGGGGTGTTGCCCCTCAACCCCACCCTGTGGGGCACTACCCCCAAACCCCTGTAGAAATAATCTCAGGGGAAACCACACCAAATAAACCTTCAAGTCTGATTAGGCTCCACATTACAACATCTTTTACAAGTCATATTGTTCCTTCTACTTTAACTATTACAAAGAAAAGTTAATGTTTAGAAAAAGTTATTGCAATTGAGCAGGAAGAACATCAAATAGTTGTTGTAGATTTTGAAATAACACCATGGCATAAGAGACTTGGGCACATGAGTGAAAAATGTATGAAATTAATTCATTCAAAGAAAATTTTATTAGGCCTAAAATGTGTCAATATGGATTTTTGTGAAAGTTGTGGGTATGGAAAATAAAGGAGAGTTAGTTTTGTGAAGAGTGGGAAGGAAAAAGAAGAAGATAAATTACAGTTCATGCACACAAATATATTAGGACTAAATCAGGTGTCTTTCCTTGGTGGCTCTTTGTATTATGTTACATTCATTAATGATGCAACTAGGAAAGTATGGGTTTATTTCCTTAGATATATTCTTGGTATATTTGAAACTTTAAAAAAATGGAAAAGCTTGCTTTAGAAGGAGACTAGTAAAAGACTAAAATGTCTTAGATTTGATAATAGTGGTGAGCATTGCAATAAACATTTTAAAAATTATTTTTCCCATACTAGTATTTTTAGGTAGAAGAATATTATAAGGACTCCACAAGAAAATGGAGTGATTGAACATGAACAAGAAAATAATTGAGCATGCAAAGACTATGAGGTTGCACATTGAGATACCCTTAAACATGTGGGTAGAGGTTGTTAATACTGTTGTATATTTAATTAATAAAGATCCATCCACTCCCTTGGTTTGTGGTCTTCTAGAGGAAGCATAGACAAGTAAGAAGGCGAGTTATCATTTTCTTAGAACCTTCAGTTGTGAAGCATTTTCACACATAGATTCAAAAAATAGAACCAAAATGGAATCTAAATCTAAGTGTATTTGTTGGATATGACATTGATGAATTTTTCTATAGACTTTGGGATTTTTAGAATCATAAAATTATAAGAAGGGATGTCATATTCAATGAAAAAGTATTGTACAAAAATCTATTGTAAACCATGAGAAGAAAGAAAACGATCATGTAGGACTAGATGTCACTTCAAAAGATAATGTTATAGTGATCCCTCATGCTCTTCAACAATAGCAACAATAAATACCACAAACCCAGTGAATGTTAGATGTTCAACAAGGCTAAGTAGACCTCTAGAAATATTTTCTCCCTCTTTGTATTCTATTTTATCAACAAACATCAGTAAACTAGAAGGTTACAATGAAGCTATGTAGGTGGATACAAAGATTGGGTGGAGTCTAAAATGACAAGAGAAATGGACTCCTTGTTGAAAAATCAAATTTGGGCATTATGTAGTTACCCGGAGCTAAAAGGGCTTTTGTATACAGTTAAAAATTGTCAAGTAAATTAATTAAATATTTTAATATTTAATTAATGTCCTTCTTCTATTAATATTAATAAATTATTCAATTTATTAAGTTAATTCATATTTTTTCAATTAATTACATAATTTTATATTTAATTAATACTATTCTTTGATTTGCTTTAACAAATTATTTAATTTAATAATTTAATTCACCTAGGTTATTTACATGATCCTGAGTGCACTTATTAAAAATTATTAATACTCGACGATCATTGCATGCCCACAATATGAAGTTGCGAGGGTTTTAAAAAATGTGGGCATGCCTCTTGGTGACGTGTGGAAGGAATGATGTCATGGGCCCACCCTTCTCGTAGGGTGATGCATGAAGAATTCTCACCATCCGATGTGAACAGATCCATGACCGAGGCTTCCCTGCATTATCAAGATGCAAAGATTTTAAATATTGCAGGGAAGTGCTTTGCTATCGCGTGTCCCTATGGGGCCTGTCTCTTCATGAGTCATCAGGTGATGCTAGGTGGTGCCACATCATGTTGAGCTATTGTACAGGTTTCCGAGGTGGTGCCAAGTGTCATGGGCCCAAATTATGTGAGCAAGCATAGAATATGGAAGATCTTCTCGATCGTTGATCTCATGGGGATCAACAACCAGGGATTTCTTGCTTTATCAAGATGCGAGTAGAATAAAAATTGTGGGGAACCACTTGAAGGGCACCTATCTCAGTGACTCGGCTAGGTTATCAATGGTGCTAATAGTTAATGTGACTACCACAGTCAAGGCTTTGGGGCAGTGCCGTTAATTTAAAAAAGGGTATTGGTCAACCACAGGAAGACTTTGTAGGGTGGAAAAACAAAAGAGGACCATTGGCTCACGTGGCTAATTCTCATTGCAGTGTCCAGTTGACCTGCTGGCCCTGCTGATTCATGAGTTAGAAATGAAGGAAAGCTAGGATTTTTGCATGAATTTGACCCTCATGATCGATTCCAACCACTTTTGAGTGAATGCAAAACCAAAGAGGAACACTCTACCACCCCTGATCTGTTCTATCTACCTGGTCAGAACTATTTAATGGCACTGTTTCTATCTTCTCAGGGCCCTGTTTCCATAGAGATTAGATATCATTGCATCTAGATCTATGCTTAGATCAGATTTCTTTTAGATCTCCATGATTATCCTCTGAAGGGCTTAATGGTAGTAGTTGTAGAGTAATGTCAGTTGGAAAAAAAATCTCAGTCATGCCTGAACTATAAAGGCAATCTTTGTAAATTTTGTAAGGGTCAAACCTTCTCTGATTTCTCTGATATTGCTCTACAAATCTTCAGTGTAAAATTCTCTTTGCCTCTGAACTGAATGACATCCTGCTTATCTCCTTCAACCATTGGTGTGAAAGTGCAAGAATCCTTTGCCCCTCATTGATGTTTTGTAGAAATCTATGATCTGCATGACTGTATCTCTTTGACCTATGAATGATATATAAGTGAATCTCTCTTTCCTTGTGTCATCCATTCTAGTTTTCTGATCTGCATGTGGTTGGTAGATTAAAACAAGTCAGAATGTGTATATCTTTTGGTGTCATAATGCTTCAATAGTGCATGTATGGGTAGAGATTGGTTTGAACACTCTATTTTGGTGCATCACCTCTTTAGATTAGAATAGGTAGATTTGCTTTCATGCTCTCTTTCTCCCTTTTCCTCTCCAAGAATAGTTAGGTGTGCCTTAATAGTAAGAGGAAGACAACCTTCTCTGGAGATTCAACCTCATAGTTCAAGTCCCACAGCTTGGAGGTTGTTTCCATGTTTCACAAGGTTGTCCTTAGGTAAGACTTTGGACAAGGGTGCAAACCTCTGTGACAACAATTTTTGGCATGCTCGGTGGGACATATATTAGAAGATTTCAAATCTACTAGTGTCAAAAAGGAAGATTTCAAGATTAATACTAAGGAGATAGTACTAGCTTCGATGTTCAAGCCTTCAAGAGGTTCATTCTTCAAGTACTTGGTGACTCTGAGCTTCAAACACATTTGGTTCCAGACCAAAGTTGCAGTAATTCATGCCCAAAGCTGAAACAAGGGCATCTTCTAGAGGTAAGTTTCAGTACCAAGAGCTTTCATTTTCAAATCCTAAAAGAAGGAGGACTAGAGTATCCTTATCACCAGTTAGGAGTGCAATAGTAACAAGAACACCTGCAAGATCCATCTCTACTCCTCCTACTATTAAATCTTAGCCTAGATTGCTATCAACACATATCAATAGAACACTTATCTATATGGCACAACCCAGAACTCATGCTTTTGCCACCTTTAATGGTGGGAGTCCTCTCGTGTTGGCCCAAAAACATGACATACCAATAGCTTCACTTAAGAGTATACTAGAGTTTACTGGTGAAACCTCTATTTATCCCTTAGAACACATTCAAGAGGTTGCAAATGTTTGTAATATCCATGGTATTACAGAAGATGATGTTGCAGTTAGGCTTCTAGCCTCATCTCTGAAAGGAAAAGCACTACAGTGTAATAGAGGTTTGGCTCATGGTTCCATAACAGATTGGGATGGATTAGGAGCAGGACTATGTAAACACTTTGAGGAGAAAAGTGATCACCTATCACTTTTAGAGTAGTTGACTACCATAAAAAGGGCCCCCCATGAATGTATGACTGATTTCAACTATAGATTCCAAAAAACATGGGATAGAATACCTATTTCAGTGAAGCCTACCCCTGGTAATGCCTTCTTGCATTAACTTAGAGCTTTTAATAGTGATATTGCTACTACAATCCAAACCATGGGAGGGGATACCTTACCTAATGCTTATGACACAACAATAAGGGCAGAAAACATATTGATACAAGGAGGGAAGTTAGCTCCAAGGCCTCCTATGCCCTTTTTCCCTGATGTCCCAAACCATCAACCAGTAATGGCTCCTCCTCCCACAAATTCTACATCACAATCCCTTACTTCAATCCCTCAAACTTCCACATCTTCAAATGGGATAGATGAAATCAAAGAGATGATGCAATCTATGATGCTGAACATAGATAAGAGATTGTAGGGCCAAGAGAAGAAGTTGGAGGACAACTTCTCTGTAATGCATAAAATAAGCAATAAGGTGGTGACTTTAGAAAGGCAATCTCAAGGTAGCAAGGCTCATTAGTTGCAAGGTGAAACTTTGAATAGTGGTAGGCCCCCAAATCAAAATTATGGGAACAATTCTTTTGATCAGAATAGACAGAGTAGTCATGCTTCAACCTCAAATTTGAACCAAAGTAGGGCCATAGTCCCTCAAAACAACATGGCCCAAGACCAAGATTTTTGTTCCTCTTGTAACTACTCCTATGCTCATTACATGTGTTAGAAGGCTGCATCTTATTTGGCTTTGACCATCCAAGAGCTTGCAACAGGACAATCATACCAGGAGGGTCAATTTAAAGATGCCTCCTATGTGCAAGGGCAAGGTGATTGCTCCTTCATGAATCATCAGGTGGAGGAACATTGTAATGTAAACCAAGATTCCATTGCTCACAATACTAGGAGCAAAAGAAGAGCTATTGAAGATGCTGCCCTTGCTCCTCCTAATCAGGCCTCAACTTCAAATGTAACACCTCATGAGCAATCAGTAGTAGATGATCAATCAAATATTTTTCAACAGCAAAGGCAAAGTAATTTCAGAAAGGATGCGAGTGACCCTCTGATTGTTCCATCTCAACCTCCTACAAGGACAACTCCCAAGGCTTCTACTAAAGTGCCCTCTACTCCATTTAGTTTGGTAGAACAAATGAAGAAGACAAATGTGAATATTTCCATGTGGGATGCTGTTGCTACTATACCCATGCAAAAGAGGTTGCTGTAGCAAGAGTTGGAGAGTATTGAACCAAAGGATCAGACACCTAGCATGGGAAGTGCCACAAGTCTAGTACAACTATCAGATAGGGAAAAAACAAGTAAAAAGGCCATACCTCCTCCTTTCTATGTTTCTCTAATTATAGGGGATAAACTAGTCCACAATTGCATGATTGATTTAGGGGCTAGTAGTTCAGTGATGTCTAGTTGTGTTGCTGATGCTTTGGAGATGGAATATGAGCCCATTGTTAAGGATTTATTATAGTTAGATGGTAGTACTGTCAAGACTATAGAGATCCTTAAGAATGTAGAGATGGCCCTACATGCATGCCCTGGTTGTACTGTAACTCAAGATATATCAGTTGTTGAAGTTAAGCCACATTTTACCATTGTTCTGTCAAGAGACTTCACTTCCCAAATAGGTGGTTACATATCTTCTGATTGGTCATATATGTTTTTTAGAATAAGATAGGAACCAAAGCTTCAATCAGAGTAGAGGCTCTAGCCCCTCATCATACTGAACCCTATGCCCCTAATCTCATTAACATGAATTGCACTATCCTAGAAGTGGATTAGAATGATATAGTGAATGAACCTACCACTTCTATAGCATGGATACTTGATTTTCTCTTAGATAAATGGGCTAATGCATATCAATTTGATCCTACATCAAAAACCCTTGAGACAGGCCTCAATACATATTGTATATTAGAGAGGGATGCTCTATTCCCAATCTTATGGAGAATAAAGAAGATATGAGTGGGATATGGAGTATGTACTTTGATGGATCAAGGAATAAGAATGGATTAGAGGCTGGCATGATGTCGATTTCTCCTACACAAGTAAGGTATTACTCCTCCTTTAGGCTCCAATTTAGTTGCACTAATAATGTGGCCGAGTATGAATCCTTGATTCAGGGTCTCCTACTTGCTCAAAGAAGAGGAATCCAAATCTTAATGTATACGAAGATAGTGAGTTGTGCTTAATCAAGTGAGAAATCAGAATGTCACCAAGAATGGCTTGCTCAAGTCTTATAAACATAGGGTTTGGTATTTGCTTGAAGGTTTCAATGCATTCAATATTCAAAGCATCCCTAGAAAAGGAAATAGATATGCTGATAGACTTGCAACAATAGGTGCATCTTATGATGTGCCAAGGAATCTTGAGGAAAAGAAAGAGCAAAAAATCAGAGTGGTAGTAAGGCCTATTGTCCCTAACAATAACATACATTGGCAAGTGTTTGAATTTGATGAACAAATTGTGAGCTTCTTGCAGAATGAAGTAGTGTTTTTAGAGAGAAATCAGTCAAGATTGCAGGATCAGTATGGGGACCAAATCATTAATCTCAGCTCCAACAAATTGCCTAAAGGTCTCATTACTTTAGAGAGTGTTTTTAACCTTGATGACCAAGTAAGAGGTAGAGTCATGAACCTAGCTACTGACGAAGATTACTACACCCCAGTCACGAGCGCTAATGGAAAGTCCTTAAACTTGGGGAAGGTATGTTCTGAAATTGAACAAGAAATTTTTATTCATATATGTCAAGAATTTAATGATGTATTTTTTTGGACATATGATGATTTAAAGGGTTTTGACCCAAGGTTGTTTCAGCATACCATAGATTTAATTGACAATGTCAAACCAGTAAGACAAAAATAAAGGTCAGTGAATCCTAAAATTGAACCCTTAATGAGAAAGGAGCTATCCAAATTGATTGAGGCCAACATAGTTTTCCCTATCAAGCACTCATCATGGGTAGCAAACCTTGTTCCTATTAGGAAGAAGAATGGAAAAATTAGGTTGTGTGTGGACTTTAGGGACCTTAACCAAGCTTCCCTTAAAGATCACCATCCTCTTCCTTCCCTGGAGAAAATTTTGTCCAAGGTTAGTAGTTTAGAGAGGTTTTCATTTCTTGATGGGTTCTCTGGTTATAATCAAGTGCTAGTCAAGGAGTTTGATAGATACAAGACTGCATTCACTACCAAGTGGGGTACCTATGCTTATTGTAAAATGCCATTTGGACTAGTTGCTACATTTCAAAAGGCAATGGAAATGGCTTTCAGGAATATGATTGAAAGGTTTGTGTTAATTTACCTTGATGATATCATAGTATATTCAAAGAATGTGGAGGATCATTTTGATCGTCTTAGACAGGTATTCTTAAGGTGTAGAGAGTTTGGGGTATCCCTTAACCCAAGCAAATGTGTCTTTGCTACCGGTCAAGGAAAATTATTAGGACACATTGTATCTAAGGATGGCTTAACTATTGATCCAGAGAGAACAAAAGCAATACTTGCTCTTCCTATTCCTAAACACAAGAAAGGGCTGCAAAGTTTCCTTGGTAGGATAAATTTTGTGAGAAGATTCATCCCTAATCTTGCTATCATGGTGAAATCCCTTACAACTATGCTCAAGAAAAGTATGGTCTTTGCATGGACCAAGGAAGGGAGAGAAATTTTTGAAGAGATCAAGGTAGCCATAGCCTCAGCCCCTACTCTCATTAATCCAAAGTTTGAGAAGGATTTCATTCTCTATACCCTAGGTGGTGAGTTAGGTATTTCTGCTATCTGGACTCAAAAAAATGATAAAAATGAGGATCAGCCCATAGCCTTCTTTAGTGAAGGGCTTAAAGAGTATGATGACAAGTAAAACTTTGTAGAGAAGTAAGCCCTTGCAGTCATCAGAGCTTTGAAGAAATTTAGACACCTCCTATTTCATTATTAGATTCATTTGCTAGTACCTCATGCCAACATGAAGGATTTCCTTTTGAGCAAAGATATTAGTGAGAAAAGAGCTGGTTGGATTAAAAAAGTGATGGAATATGATGTTGACATCTAGATTTACAAGCTGGCAAGAGGGAAAGGATTGTGTAAGTAGATGTTATCATCTCAGAAATTAGATGAGGAAGTTGCTATGATACTAATAGAGCAGAAAGAGGCAAGAAATGATGACTCAAGGAATTGGATGGATGATATGAAGAACTTCTTATTAGGCAATGGGTACCCTCAAGGATTAGATAGAGTTAAAAGAAGACAATATAGATTGCAGTCAATTCCTTATATCTTAGTTGAGGGTATTATTTTCAGGAAAGATTTAAATGGAGCCCTATTAAGATGCATTGACATAGACCAAGCTAAGAGAATGATCAAAGAGCTTCATGATGGTCCTGATGGTGGTCACTTCTTAGCCAGAACAACTGCAATGAAGATCATGAGAGCTGGTTATTACTGGCCATCCCTATTTCATGATTGTCATAAATATGTGAGGAAGTGTGAGAAATGTGCCTTCTTCTATGGTAAATAAAATCTTGCAGCCCTTCCTCTTCATCCCATCCAGGTGGACTAGCCTTTTGCTCAGTGGGGATTGGATTTCATAAGCCCTATCAATCCTCCTTCTAGTTTTGGTCATAAGTGGATCTTAACTACTACAAATTACTTCACCAGATGGACAGAGGCAGTTGCATTGAAGGATGCCATAGAATCTTCAATTTTTGAGTTCCTTGATGAAATTGTGACCAGGTTTGGTGCTCCTTCAATCATTATTTTAGATAATGCAAAGTCTTTTGTAGGAGCTTAGATTTGGGTGTGGGTAGTTGACCATAATATCTATTTGAGCACGTCTTCAAACTACTACCCTCAGGGTAATGGCCTACCTAAGTCATCCAACAAGAATTTAATTAGGATCATAAAGAGGACAATGGAAGATAACCAGAGGTGTTGGCATAAAAAAATGAGAATAGCTCTAAGGGCTGACAGGATAACACCTAAGAGGTCGTTAGGGAATTCACCATTCATGTTAGTATATGGTAGAGAAGAAAGGCTATCAATTTCATTAGAGTTCCCATCCCTAGAACTAGCTCATCAACTAGAGCTAATTGAGAATAATGCCATGATAGTGAGAATGGCAGAGTTGATGGAGTTGGAAGAAAGCAAAAATCAGGCCATGCAAACCCTGGAGACACATCAACAGCAGGTGAAAAAGAGATTTGACAAGAAGGCTAGGGTTAGAACCTTTAGGGAGGGTGACTTGGTCTTGAAATGGGATGCAGATAGGGAAAAACTAGGGAGGCACTCAAAATTTGATGCATTATGGAGTGGTCCCTATGTGATTGAAAGTTGCAAGTAGGCCAATGCTTTTCAATTGAGCAAGCCTGGTGGTGAAATTTTGCCCATCCCAGTCAATGGGATCTATCTCAAACTATGTTTTTGAAGGAGGAATCTCTCATGTATATATCAGTGTATTTCTATTTCTATAGTTTCTTACTTTTCAAGAAGTGCACGAGCATAGGTTTCTCTCTGTGAGATAGCCAGTTTCCAAGTTTTGAAGGCTACAAAATTTTTTGCTTTGGGTTCTGGTTGCAGAGATAGAGATTTCCAGTATTTTTCTATTGTAGAGGTAGGGTTAGGGTTTCTCAATGCACTAACCCACATCTTTCATGATCCTGTAGCCCAATGAATGTTCTGAGTCACTAGTTTTATGCGTAGTAGGCTCGCATCCCCTTTGAGTCGCCAGAATGTTATCTTATTTCACCCCCACCAAGTTTGAATTCAAAAGTTTAGCCCGCCCAATGGCTAATTCCCAGATTTAATATTATTTAAATGCCCAAGAAATATTAAAAAAGTAAATGACCAAACCTTATATTATTTCATACTTCCTAAAGTCCATTGCCGCCGGCTTGTAACTTTCCTACCGTCAGATTCCCCAAGATCTATGGATACCACTACGTTGCTGCATGGAGTTGTAAGGTAGTTACCTATGGTGACATAGTGAGCATTTTCTACATGGATGGTGGGTCCTTTTTCCCTCACCAAGCCACAAAGATGGAAGTTTTGATCAATTGTCGGACCTTCAGGATTGACGATCACCACACACCCACAATATGAAGTTGTGAGGGTTTTAAAAAATGCAAGCATGCCTCTTGGTGACACGTGGAAGGAATGATGTCATGAGCCTGCCCTTCTTGCAGGGTGATGTGTGAAGAATTCTCACCATCTGATGCGAACAGATCCATGGTCGAGGCTTCCTCGCATTATCAAGATGTGAAGATTTTAAATATTACGGGGTAGTGCTTTGTTGGCGTGTGTCCCTGTGGGGCCCGTCTCTTTATGAGTCATTAGGTGATGCCAGGTGGTGCCACATCATGCTGAGCTATTTTACAAGTTTCCAAGGTGGTGCCAAGTGTCATGGGCCTAGATTATGTGAGCAAGCACAAAATATAGAAGATCTTCTCAATCGTTGATCTCATGGAGATCAACAACCAGGGCTTTCCTACTTTATCAAGATGTGACGAGAATAAAAATTGAGGGGAAGCACCTGAAGGGCACATGTCCCAATGAACCGACTAGGTTATCAATGGTGCTAAGAGTTAATGTGACCACCATAGTCAGGGTTTTGGGGTGGCATCATTAATTTAAAAAGGGGTATTGGTCAACTGCGGGAAGACTTTGCAGGGTGGCAAAACAAAAGAGGACCATTGGCCCACATGGCTAATTCTCATTGTAGTGTCTAGTTGACCTGCTAGCCCTACTGATTCATGAGTTAGAAATGAAGGAAAGCTAGGATTTTTGCATGAATCTGATCCTCATGATTGATTCCAACCACTTTCGAGTGAATGCAAAACAAAGAGGAACACTCTACCACCCCTGATCCAATCTATCTACTTGGTCAAAACTATTTAATGGCACCATTTCTATCTTCTTAGGGCCCTATTTCCACAGAGATTAGATATCATTGCATTTGGATCTATGCTCAGATCAGATTTCTTTTAGATCTCCATGGTTATCCTCTGAAGGGCTTAATGGTAGTAGTTTTAGAGTAATGTTAGTTAGAAAAAATAATCTCAGTGATGCCTAAACTATAAAGGAAATCTTTGTAAATTTTGTAAGGGTTGAACCTTCTTTGATTTCTCTAATATTTCTTTGCAAAGCTTTAGTGTAAAATTCTCTTTGCCTTCGAACTGAATGACATCCTACTTATCTCCTTCAACCATTGGTGTGAAAGTGCAAGAATCCTTTGCCCCTCATTGATGTTTTGTAGAAATCTATGATCTGCATGACTGTATCTCTTTGACCTATGAATGATATATAAGTGAATCTCTCTTTCCTTGTGTCATCCATTCTAGTTTTTTGATTTGCATGTGGTTGTTAGATTAAAACAAGTCTGAATGTGTATATCTTTTGGTATCATAATGCTTCAATAGTGCATGTATGGGTAGAGATTGGTTTGAACACTCTATTTTGGTGCATCACCTCTTTAGATTAGAATAGGTAGATTTTATTCCATGCTCTCTTTCTCCCTTTTACTCTCCAAGAATAGTTAGGTGTGCCCTGATAGTAAGAGGAAGCCGGCCTTCTCTAGAGATTCAATCTCACAGTTCAAGTCCCACAGCTTGGAGGTTGTTTCCATGTTTCACAAGGTTGTCCTTAGGTAAGACTTTTGACAAGGGCTCAAACCTCTGTGACAATAGAAATGTGTGCCATGTGTCTCTCATTCACCTAGTTTTTATCTCACATTCTAAGTCTCTTTCTCTCTCTCTCTTGCAATCTCCATAACCAAGCCAATCTCATCCATCCGCTTGTCCTAGGTTTTCTCTCTACTATCATATGTTTCCACCTAGGCTAGGGTCCTCCCAAAATTTATAAAGGAACCCTCATTCCCTCACACAAGCTAATAAGAAATCTTAGCAATAGGAATTCTTAATACTCAAGCAATTGGTATTTATAGCATTCAAGAAATCATCAAGCATTTCATATCATTATGATAGTCTCATTAGGATTATAGTTTTCATCCATTTACATCTATCATTTCATCTAGTTTATAGAGAATTCTAGGAGCAATATCATAGAATTTCATTTAGAGTTCATAATTCTCCAACACCTTGAAGCATCTTGAAGGAAGGAGCTGGTTAAAATCTGAGAGCTCACAAATCCAAGAACTCAAAGTTTAGGAAGACAATGGAGGCAAGTTGCAACTAGTAAGAAAAGGTAAAAGTTGCATTTATTAGCTTACTTTATTTTGTAATCCTTCTATTGGAGTATTTTCTAGTAAAGAACATATCAGGTGGATTTAAATGTGATACCAAGAAACAAAGATAGGGACAAGCCTAAGGATGAGCTAAATCCTATATTCAGCAAGGCTAAATCTCAGTTCTGGGCCAAACATTAACAAAGTCATTAGGACTCACTTTACTTTAGGCTCTGCTAAGCCAAGGTGGGTAGAACTAAGGGGTCTTATTTCATTAACTTGATATTATTCTCTACAAGACTATCCCTTATAGTAGAAATGGTCAATATTCTTCTATAATTTGCTGACAAGCTTCTTGATTATAATAGCTAACTACAACCAAAAAGTAAAAGAAAATAAGCCATGACCAACACTTCTATCTCTTCAATGCATGAAAGTAGATTTATTTGTTGATGTGATTGTTATGTAAAAAGGTGAATTAGCAATGTACTCTTGAACTTTAGAATGGACCAGTGCTATATCCAGAGGGATATGGAGTCAGAGATTAGCAGTTTTGGAATTTTTTAATCAACTTGTGATTGAAAATGTCAACATTAAACTTTTAGTTTCATTTTGATTCTCATCCTTTCCATAAACCATAAACCTTATCAATTATAGACATCAATTACCCAATTCTTTAAATCAGCAACAATCAATAAGAGACATACAACCTTTTGGATTGCATTAAACTAAAAAAAACTTGTCTATTCAGTCCCAAAGTTATAAATATATGAAAAAGAGATAAAAATTCAAAGATAATGATATTTAAGGATAAATCCTTCAATTTAAATCTTAACACTACAAATAAAACTCATAGTATGACACAGAGATAAAACCATTGGTCCCAAATATTCCATTTGTATTCAAGTATGCATACATGTGAACTCATTCAGATTATTATAGAACAAAATGGACATACTGCAAAATAATACATGACACATAAAAATTCTACAGACAACTGACCTCTACTAGTCATCTTGGGAATCTATATAGAGGATTACAACAAGCTACAGATGAGAGGAGGACACACATCAAAATTTTAATGGAAAACAAAACTTTTGGAAGATGTACACAATAAATACATAGAACATTCTTCCAAAAATATCGAGCAAAAAGATAAGTAGCTGAGATAAAAAAAAAACATTAATGTTGAATCTTTGATCTTTGCTTCTCCATGGACTTTATTTTCCTTGCTTGTAAAATATCTCAGCTACCTTCTGTCGGTAGAGCCTTTATTTCACCCACTGCTTCCTAGACATAAATCTCCCTTTTAGTGGGCCAATCAGTATTCTTTACTTCTTCTAAATCTTGAGTGGCTTTGGTCCACCTGGCATCCATGATTTCTTTTGAGTCAACAATAAATTTATTTAAATTAATTTTTTCCTTGAAAAGAGAATCAACTAAATCATGGAATGGGCAATTAGACACATCTTCAAAAATTACTACTGTAGTCTCTTTGATCAAAATGTTATCAAAAGAAGCTGACCACTCCTGTCAATCTCTTACTACATTTGTGGCATCTAGTATTGATGGTATATAAGGCTCCACCCCCTTAGATAACATTTTCAATTTTCCTTGTATGACTTGTAATTTACTAGTAAAGAAGCCACTTAATTCTTTTACCATTTCTAGGCTCTCCTTTATAGTGAAAATCTTGTCTGGAAAGTTTGGCTTTTTAGCCATCAATACAATCAATCTATCCAAAAATTGAATATAAGGTCCCCATAGGCCGAAAGTAGGTGTTAACCATGAAAGTGCTTCATTGCAAAACTGCTCAGCATTTTGTAAAGAAATATATAAATTGTGAGCCTATTGTGATATGTTCTTCAAAACATCAACCCTATGGTTCATCATATTCTTAAGGATCTCTATCTTCACATCTCCTCCTTGCTGAATTGATTGAGTATCAATACTTATCCTTCTTGGCTATGATGACTCATCCTCCTCTATATCTTCTATTTGAATTAGGGCCTTATTAGTGTCCTTTATTAGTATTGATGTTTCTTGTCCCTCTTCTCTTTGAGGTGGAGCCATCCTCTATTCTGCTTGTGCTAGTTGCTCTTTGAGAGATGTAATTTCATCCTCTAGTCCTTGGATTTTGGCCTCAAGATTAGCAATTTTTCTTTATACACAGTGCTACACCTAAGCTCATTCTCATAGAGCTTCCTAACCTCAATGTAATCATGTATGGACTGGGCTAGTCTTGTTTCTATTTCCTCCACCTTGGCTTCATTCATAAATGAGAAATGTTTTAGTGCCTTGGATACTTCTGTGCTAGAGGTGCCCTGTAAAGACCATATAATCATATTACCTTGTTCTATGTTCTGTACATCCATCAATTTTGGCTTGTTGGAAGTAGGGACCATACTCCAGACTGCTAAGGATTTGGTATCAATGTTGAAACTAGTTCCTCTCTTTAATCCATCTGCACCAACTGCCTCATAGGAAATGACACTATCTTGTCTCCTAATCTGATCAAGCATAAATGCTTGCTCCAAGTCCCATACAAGCACCAATAACATACCACTCCATTTCACTAGATCTTTGGCCTCTTCCAAAGTCATTACTTCACTTTTAGGATCATAGGCCTATAACTTCCCAATCAATTCTAATCTTTGTTCATCAAATTCATTTGGTTTCATCTTTAGAATAAGCTAACTCTGTTTAATCTTATATAAGAAACTCTTGAATTCATTAGACTTGATGAATTCATCATCTTCTAAGAATTGTTGAGCCTGGATGATCCTATCATCTAATCTTGCTGTTACCAATTCCAGGTCTGTGAGGGTGTTCTCAACTATATTAGCCCTAGTTTATAGGTAATTTTGTCTCATGTCAGCAAAATATTGACTATTTCCTGGTAAAATCTGCAAGGTCCTTTGTCTAACTTGAGGACAAATATGAACAATCTTTTGCCTCTTATTTCCTTTGGCCATCCATAATGCCTAAGGTGCATCATCCTCTCCTACTTCAAGAGTTACATCTAGTTCAGGGCTATCGGGACAAACTCTATCCTCTTCCCCCATTGGACCCTCAGGCAACTTGGTCATAATCTCAGCATGGTCCATGGCCATCTTCCTAATTCTTTGGGGGTAAGGGATTTCCATGTAGAACCCTGCAAATTGAAGATCAATTCTTTTCAATTATCCCTCTACCCTCAGCACATCATTAAGCTTTGCAAGCTTATCAGTTGCCTCCCTTTCTACTACTATATTAGGAATAATGTCTTCATGGGGCAACTCCTTGGAATTTGGCAACACATAATTTCTCATCTCCTTGAGTGTTGCTCTCATCCAACCCTTAGAGTCATACATTTGATAGGGGTCTATGCATACATAATAATGGTGTAGATAGGAGTGGACTAAATCCAGGGCCTCTTTACCAATGGTGAAATCATCAATTCTAAAGCATCTACATAAAAAGGTTCCCCTATGTACCTTTGGCCCTAGGTATTTTCTATTTACCATAAACAATTGCCAAATGAACTTAATTATTCCAAGCCTAGGAGGAATGAATTTTGGCAAAATATGGGGTGGCTAGGGACAACCATAGACTCTCACTAAAGAAAAAGTGGGAAACAACAAAATACCCCCCAGTTATGATCTAGTCTTTTCCCTTTAGGTAGTAGGGTTGGTCTTAAAAGACCTTTCAAAATCTCAAGTGCTCTAAAGTACCCTAGGTCTAACATCTTCATTATTACAACACTAAAATTATTGAAAAATAACAGAGAATCAAAAAAATGGTAAGTACTATCCCATACTCGTGTCCACAGCTATATAGGCAGATCTCCATTCAAGTTAGAAGTTTGATCAATGAAGTCAGAACTAATATATCCCACATTCTTATAGAGGATTAAATGTGTGAGTAGTAGGGGAAAGTGAAATCTCTCATACTTCCAGTTTGAGCCCTAGCAATGTTCTCCTTCATTATACCCAAAATATGACTAACATAGTCATATTCACAGGCATGGTAGGAATCCTGTACATCCCTTGCATTTATGTATTCTGCTCCCCAAACCTCATCAGACCTGTCTTTTCCTACCACCTTATGGACACCATATATAGTTTTGACAAAATAACTTTTGAATTTATCTAGTGGCATCTTTTTTTGAATCTTCTTTGGGTAGTCACCCACTTTCTTCAAATCCCTAGGGATATGTTGCAGCAATGAGACTTGTGTGAAAGCATTGGGGTTTGCTTCAAATCTCTTTTGTAAATCCTTTAAATCTACAGGTTGACCCATAGTACTAGCTAATCCAAAGGCCTCAATGAAAGACTCTCGATCCAAAGTATAGAGAACTGTTCCATCCTTCCTATGAAAAGACTTAGTGGTCAGGTTATAACATTGAAATAGGGCCTTCATCAAATCTACATCCATGAAAACTTCTGGGAAAATCAATTTAGCAAGGTTCTTCTTCTATGGATTACGTAGGAAATTTCTTCTCCCTATTACAATAGAGGAAATAGAAAAGCTTAGAACCAGTAACATTAGGACATATGGCATCTCTACATCTGGCATATGGGTCAAAGAAGGCATGATCATCTATAGAGTTTAAATTAATAGAACCCAAGAAAAGTTTTATCCAATCCTTTGCAAATCTGCTAGGTTTTCTCTATTTGGTTTTGCCTCCCTTAGAAGTTGAGGTCTCTAAAATTGCCATATCTGAGGCCTAGATTTCTTCTACTTCTTGGTCAGACATCTTACAAATATGCAAATAAAACACCTAGAGAAGATATTTCTCTATTCTTAATAAGCTCTAGAAACAACAATTTAGAATGCTTAGAAAGCACAAGAAATGCTCAAATTCTCTTTCTTTGCAAATGGAAAACTATGAAAATGAGAGGAGGAAAAATTTATAAGTTTATATGTGCAGACTACCATTTATCTTGCATTGATTTCAGCGTGCTTGAAATATGATATCAATCTATTCTGTCAACTTTATGAAGCATCACCATTAATATCCAACTATGCACCTTTCATATTGCATTCAAATCTTATTGGTCGAGAAGCCCATTGTCCATTTCCTGTCATTATGTTTATGTCAAAATTAGATCCTATGATATTACAACAAAGGTAGTTGAAAAGACCTTTTTTAATATCGCACTATTGCAAAAATGGCTTTCTGATCTTACGAACACCCTTTGATAAGCTCTTGTCAACCAGTTGGACACAGTGGCAAAAACCCTTTATGATCTTATGACACCCCTTTTGTCATAGCATCGGCATCAACTTTGTATCCTTCCATGATCACACAACAAGAAACTTCATAGCATGACGGGTCACTTTCATTCACCCTATAATCATATGATCACAGTTAAGCTCACCTCTTTGTACCATCGCCAATGATCCTTTTTTCTTCTACGATGCTACGCCAAACCCTTGAAAACTTCATATTGTAATATCAGTTGCTTATTAATTTTCTTATGCAATCTTACGATCAAGCCCTAGTTGTGACATTAGAGAGCCTCTTTCATAACCCTAAGATCTTACGATGAAGGATTCATCGTAAGATCAAAGACCATAATTTGTTGCTCCATTTACATTATAAAACCTTTTTTGGTCCCACTAATTCTCACATCATACACACCTGACACTCGTACACTGGCTCTGTCCAATCAAGAAGTAGACACATGTCTGATACCTCATCTCCCTATTCTCCTTTATCATCTTTACAACCTTATGATAACAAAATATCGTGCCATCACAACACCTTTATATTTCCTTTACAATCCCATGATGAACACCTTGTTGCAAGATCCTATATGCCCCTTTAACTACTCATGATACCACAATAAACCTTTTATTCTAACATCACAACCCTTCAAATTTTGCTTCACAATCCTATGATGACCATATGAATCGTAACATCGTAGAAGACAATAACGCAAGTCACTCAAAACGTTATATGATCATACAATACAAAAGGTATCATGTGATTGAGAAGGCTCAAAATTTTGTCCAAGATATCATGACACAACCTTAATCGTGAGATCAAAAAAGGTTAAAACCCTTGCTTACAATATTCTGCTAACCCTCCATCATAACATCATAAGAAACAATGCATTTAAAAAAAAGGAAACCCTCTCATTCAAATGGTTTAGGGTTACAAATAAAAAATGATGGAGACCATGCAAAATTTCTAGGGTTAAAAAATGAATGGGAATAATATAAACATAACTCTATCAAAATTTTTAAAAATTTTCACCATTAAAATTTAAATTTTTATCATCAGTGGAAAAATGAGCTATCACCTTCATTGGGTGTGCATAATTAGATTAGATTAATTGTTTTATAATATTTTTTACATTGCCATTAATTCTTTACATATAGTTTTGGTGCCAACCATGGGACCCAACCCCCAAAATTAAATCTTTGTTTTTAGTTTTTATGAGTACAGGTGATTTACAAGTCATTTTGATGCTTTTGTTTTGCATAGTTGCACTTTCATCACATTTTGTTGCGCTTCCATATTTTCTCACGCTTTCATCTCACATTTCCTTATTTTTATTCATTTCTAACACACACCTATCATTATTACACTTATATTCATTAGAATCTTGCTTAAATTCACTAAAAATTCACATTTATTATAGTTGCGCTTCCATCACATATTTTTAAGCATTCATTTCATTGTGTTGCCCTTGTTTCTTATCTGCGCTTTTGTTCCCTATACCTGCACTTTTGTTTACTATTTCTATGCATTCATTTTAGTAGTTAGTTTTGTTTAGTTTTTATATATTTTCACTTAGATTTCTAACTTTTTAACTAGCTTCTATTTGTTCTGGTAGTGCTATAGGCTATTGTAGGTCATTTTGTAGAATGCCCTTAAACACATTTTTCTAATCCTTGTTTATAGGATTGCTAAAAGGGGTTGCTCAATGAAAACCAAAACCTTGATTTAGCTTAAAATATGACACAAAATTTAATTTTGTGTGTCTTCTTTAGAGTAGATCATCATGTCAATTGTGTCTTGTGGAATAGCCACATTTTTTGTTTCCCAATTTTAGTACAAAAAGTATCCTCTCCCCTTTCCATTCGTGGATCCTCGGTGTAAGAGAAATTTGTACTAATATTTAGAGGGAATGCCTCCCAAAATTTTCTTTAGTAGATCTCGTGAGAGGAAACAACCCAAGTGGTAATGGGCTAAGGCCAAGCTCTTCCGATCCATTATAAATAAAAATCTATTTGAGACAAAAGTTTTGTGGAGTTGTAATATTGTTATGCCAGGATGCAATTCTCTCTTAGTTCCCACATGGTGCATTTAAATATACAAAGCATAACCTCTATAGACTAAGGGATCCCCCTAAGGAATATAATCTACTGAAATCATAACCTTCCAAATAGATGCACTTACTAAATACTTTATTTTAGATTGCCAAAAACCTTCTATCTATGGGCGCTAAGGGTACCTAAAGACATCCCACACCTCTCATGGCTTTGTTGTGGGGTAGTGGTTCCTTGGGATTTCATCACCCTTGGAATTTGTAGCTTGATGTGCCTGATAAGTGAGTACATTGTATGGGGGAGCTTGTGCCTCCAAGTTACTGTTCTATCCACACTAGACCTAGTCCAAGTAGGAATTCAACATATATTGTCCTAGCCAACCTTAGGATTATGGTGTGCTTGTGCATTGTATTTTAGAAACACATTTAGGGAATTATTCATACTCTTTTATGTGTGTGTATATTTTTCTTGCAAAAAATCAAAAAAACAACAAAAAAATTAAAAGAAAGCCTCAAAATTTATTATTGTTTTTGCCAAATTTCCATCAGTACTGTGTATTTGACACCTTTATTTGTGCTTCTATCTCATATTTGTGCTTTTTCTAATATTTTTAGGCTTTGATTTTGAATATTGACACATTTGTTAGTTTTACTGCACTTTTGATTATTATACCTATGCTTTTGCATTCTATAAATGTGCATTTTATATAATCATGAGTATTGTATATCTATCACTTATATTTGCACATTTGTTCTTTTTTTTTTGTGTTTTCATTCTCACACATTTGTAATAGAGAGCATCTAGAGACATTTTCAAGAAAAAAAACACTTTTGGGCACCCATTTAGTTTGTTCTCCCAATCAAATAAACACCTTTGACTTTCAAATAACAATAACAACAGGTTGAGATTCACTTCCATTTTATTATTATGTTTCTATAATATCAAAATGTCAAAAATATCCAACATCAATCTCTAGTGTTGGAAAGATACATCTGTGAGTTTTCTCATCAGGATTTAGCATCCTCTATCTAGAAACTTACTTAGATTGATATTTTGAACTCTCTTTATCAACATCATAGTGAGTACCTATCTCTTATAGACTTAGAGTTTCATTATCCAATACAAATTTTCAACATTTCAACAAATCCTTCAACTGACATCTACACTTTGAAATTTTAAGGTAGTTCAAACTAGAGCTCAAAAACTAAAATCACAACAACAGCAAGACAGCATGGAAGAAACAATTGAATATGAAAATCCATGGCCCAAAGAAGTTGTTAGGTCCACTTGACAGTCAATGGATGATGAACATATTAGAAACAATAGTTCACAAGATAGCTAAGAGGGGGTGGGGGTGAATCAGTTATCCAACAATTAAAACATTTATCTCCTTTAAACAAACTTAACCATTCAACCAAAGTAAACGAGAACCACAATAAAGTGCATATAGACAATTACACCAGATATGTTGACTAGAAAAGTTCTTGATCAGGGGAAAAACCTCGGTGGGAATGATGCCCACAAGATGATGTACTAATATAAATATTCCTTGTTAGAGGATGGACTCTATTAGGAGTCTATTACAACATTTAGTACAATGAGTCCCTGTTAGGAGATTCCAACTCTGTTATAAGTCGTGCCAACCTTGTTAGGAGTTGTGGTATAATGTATGCAAGAAGAGCCCACTACTCAAACATGCAATTTCAACTATAAGAAAAGCTCATTTCTTAAACAAGTAATTTACTATTATCTTCTTCTTTTCTTTGTTCTTTCCATTGTCCTATCAATGAGACCAATAATTGACAAACCTTGTAGACTAAGTCACGAACCTTAGATCCAAATACCAAACCTCAAATTACTTAGCAAAACCTTGGTAATAAAGTTTCCTTCACTTCTGCACTGCTCTACTCAACTTTGCATTCCACCCTCTCTATTGATTTCTAAATATTTATAATGCACATTAATCCATACCATGATAAAGGAAAATGTCCTCCCTTTATATTGAATCCATAAAACAATTCCTTGAGTCAGCTGCTAGACCTTCTCAATTAATTATTATAGGACCACATTAAGAACATGTTACACTTAACGATAACCTTGATCTTCCACCTTGCAACTTGAATAAATTTTTGTACATGAAATATTATGATGAGTGAGATTAGCCACATCATCACCAATATGTCTCCTTCATATCCTCATGAACCTCGATCCTCAAGATATCAACTCTGCTAAGAGATATAAAAAGTTTACCAAAACATGCCTTTGTAAACTCTATCTCAGAACAGACATCACCAAAACTTACATAACTTCTTCTAGGCTTGTCCTTTCTACTTTTGATGTTAACTACATATAGTAGATACTCAGAAGTATCTCCCATAACCATAGGTGGTTATAGTGCTCAACTAGTTGTCCGTACTAACTCCATTATTCTTCTGTCAGATACCACAAAAAACTTGCTATGTAGACATAAAACATGATACATTGACATCAATGACAAAATCAGTCATGAATGTAACATATCATCATAGTAGTACTCCCCCATAGGATTATCATTGGCATTCATGCTTCCAACCAATCTTCCAACAATCTCCCCCTTTGGCATTGATGGCAACATAGATGAAAAACATCTAGTTCTAAGAATACCAACAAAAGATTGTTAGTCTTCATATCCTCTTCATCAATCATACTCCCCCTTTGACATACCTCAATGTGCTCTATACTAAACTATTATTCTACATACTTTGATTATGCCAAACTTCTCCCTCAACATACTACCAAACTTCTCCCCCATTGACATCAATGTCAAAAGTTTCTGCAACCAACATCTTTGCATCAAACTCAGTAACAACTTAATAGCTTGAGTTTCAAAAGAAATTATTCAAAAAAATATCAATAAGAGTCCTAGATGACTCTGTCCACCATAGATAGTCCCCCATACAGGAAGCATCAACATTCAGTCTAGACAAACAATGGTGCTATATTACATTATATTGATACACTCTTGCATATTCTACTTAGATGTAGGAAGGGGTACAACCCCAAGCATACCTTGCAAATACTCAAAAGTCTCTTTGGGAAGAGGCTCAGTGAATATATCTACAATCTACTCTTTAGTGCTCACATACTCCAATATGATTTCCTTTTCTACAACTTTTTCTCTCAACATATGATACTTAATAGAAATGTGCTTAGTCCTCAAATGCAATACTAGATTCTTAGACATATTTACCATGCTTGTGTTGTCACAATGTATAACAATAGGTTCACTAATTTTTATCCTTATATCCTTCAACAACTACTTCATCCAAATGACTTGATTACATACTCTGCTTCTGCTATACTTTGAGATGTACAATCCTGATTCTTACTTAACCAAGAAACCAATCTTCCTCAAAGAAAGAAAGCTCCTCCACTGATGCTCTTTCTGTCATCCATACTGCATGCCCAATTTGCATTAGTACAAGCACTTGGAGTAAAATCATTAGATCTATCATACCATAATCCAAACTCAGATGTTCCCTTTAGATATCTAAATATCTTTTTCACTGTTGCATAATGTGCTTATTTAGGATCAATCTAGAATCTTGTAACAATTCCAATTGAATTTTCTATATCTAGCCTTGTGTGGGTTAGATATTGCAAACCTCTGATCATAGATTTGTACTTCTTCTGCTCAATAGTAGGTGTCTCATCCTTTGTAGATAACTTGTGTCCAATTACTATAAGTATTCCAATGGGTTTAGATGTTTCCAAACCAAAAATTTTCAATAAATCCTTCAAGTACTTAGCCTGAGAAATAAAGATTCCTTCTTTATTCTGTACAATCTACAATCCTAGGAAATATTTCATCTCTCCTATCATACTCATTTCAAATTCTTTCTTCATTTCTTCTGCAAATTCTTACATTCTTCATCATTTCCTCCGAATATAATGTCATCAACAAATATTACCAAAATCATCAAACCATCATCAGTTTCTTTCTAATATAGATTACTAACTACCATACCTTTTCTATATCCAAGCTTTGTCAAATGCTTGTCCAACCTCACATACTAGGTTTTGGGTGCTTGCTCTAATCCATACAATGCTTTCCTTAATTTGCATACTATGTCCTTTTAATCTATCAAAGGACATCCTTTAGGCTACTCAATGTATACCTCTACTTAAAGTTCTCCATTTAGATATGTTGACTTGACATCCATCTGATATACTTTGAATTTAATCTCTTTTGCATAGGCTAGGAATAATCTTATTGCTTCTATTCTAGCCATTGGAGCATAAGTCTCCTCATAATCTATTCCTTCTTTCTGTGAGTAACCTTTACATACCAATCTTTCTTTGTTTCTTACAACTTCTCCTTGCTCATTAATCTTGTTCATGAATACCCATTTAGTTCCTATCACATTCTTGTCTGCTAGTCTGGGGACCGATTCCCAGTCTCATTCTTTTCTATCTGATGCAATTCCTCTTTCATAGCTTGCTTCCAATAGTCATCTTTACATTCTTCATCTACATTCTTAACTTGAGATATCGAACATAGTTCTTCATTTACACTACTTCTTGTCATCACACCTTTGTCTTTACTTTAGATGATCTGTTTGGATGGGTGATTCTTTATCATGTTCTTTCTTGAAGTAGGAGTTGCTATCTCAACTCTTGGCTCTACTAAAGTTTCTGAGCTTTTTTCTTGCCTTGTCTCTCCTTCATTATGCAAATCATGTTTAGCCTCAAGAAATACCTCATCATTCCTTGGCTTAGTAACAACACCATCATCTGAATTGTAATCAACTAGTCTCTCTTGTATTTTGAATTTATCATCAATTCTCACACTTGTACTTTTCATAATAGTCTTAGTTCTCTAATTATAACATCTATAAGCTTTTCTTTTCAATGAATAACCAAGAAAAATACCTTCATCATTTCTAGCATCAAACTTACCAATGTCATCATCTCTCTTCATGTAACATTTACTTCCAAATATTCTGAAATAGTTAACTATAGGTGAGTGACCAAACCATAGTTCATAAGTTGTCTTATTTGTGTCCTTCCTAACTTGCACTCTGTTCATAGTGTAGACTATTGTATTCATAACTTCTCTCCAAAATGTCTTGGATACATCATTTTCTGCTAACATAGCTCTTGTAGCTTCTGTAATAGACTTATTCCTTCTCTCTACAATGCCATTCTGTTTAGGGGTTCTTAGAGCTGATAGCTATCTTTTAATTCCATTTTTTTCAAAAAACATGTTAAACTCATTCAAAGTAAATTCTCCTCCTCTATCTAATCTTAAACATTTAATCTTCATACCAGATTAATTCTCAACTCTATTCTTGAATATCTTAAACTTGTCAAATGCCTCAAATTTCTCTTTAAGAAATGCAACCCACATCATTCTAGAAAAATCATCCACTATAATCATAAAATACCTTTTACCATAGAATCCTTTAGTCTTTGTATGATCGCTGAGATCTGTGTGTACAATCTCAACCTTCATTGTAGTAGTAAACTTCTTGTTGGAAAAATAAGTTTTGTTATGCTTTGCCAAAACACATTCCTTGCAAATTGTGTTAGTAGGCATTACAATCTTTGGCAAATATCTAACAACAAACATTCTAATGGTCCTCACAATACTATCAAAGTTTATATGATATAATCTCTTATGCCACAACAAACTATCATCTACCTTTGCAACAAAAAATGTCATTTCAATAGGATTCAACTGAAATACATTACCTCTAAATCTAGTTCCTATTCCAATTACCTTTCCATCTTTATCTTTGATCATACAAGTCTTTTTTATGAACTGTAACTGATAACCTTTGTCTACCAGTTGTCCAACAATCAAAAGATTGTGCTTTAAACCAACAAAAAAGTACACATCCTTAATATTAGTTTTACCATCAAGAGTTATAGATCTAATACCTTTTACTTGGCATGCTACATTATTTTCAACTCTGACAATTCCTCCATCCTGACTTTTGAAGTCAACAAATTTGTTCATATCACTAGTCATATGATGTGAACAACCACTATCAATTATCCAATTATATTTCTTCTAAACCTGTAATACCAAAGCTATCTTCTCTAGAAATTCTTCTTTAATTTTGATGAATCTAATTTCATCATCACTAACACTTAATGCTTGTTCATCAAAATCATTATCTTCATTTGCATATAAACATTCTCTATCTTTTCTAGGCTTATGATTTCCCTTATAATTTTTCTCCCTTTTTGGACACTTAGATGCATAATGACCATACTCATCACAAGCCCAACATTTAAAGATTTTCTTACCTTCTTTTTATCTTCTTACTAGAAGGGCTACTCCTTCTTCAATCATTCTATCCTCTTTAGATCTATTTCTGCTAGCAAAATCTCCTCTAACACGTGCTTCTTGATAAGTTAGGTCGAATATTCAAGATGCTGAAATCTATCTCTGTTCTGGTCAATTCTCTGGACTATCTAAGTTCATTCTCAACTACTTCAAGTCTTCCAAGCAATGCCTCCTTTGTGAAATCTTTGGTACATGATATCAATAACTGTATCATCTAAACTACTAACTTGAATGGTGGTGTTAAAGCCTTCAATATCCTCCATATAGCCTCATCATCTTCTTTGGTTCCTCCTTGAGCTTTAATACCTGCAGTAATTTTTGATATCCTACCTATATATGTTCTTATAGATTCATCTTCCATCATCTTAACATCTTGAAATGCACAAATCCAACTTTGTATCCTCAACTTCTTAGAATGTGCATCACCTTCAAAACTATTTTCCAAAGCTTTCCAAATCAAATATGAAGTAGCAAGTGATTTTACCTGATTGTACTCAATTTCAGGAAGTGCAGTCAATAGTGCTTCTCTAGCTCTCATTTTACACATGAAAAGATCTTTTTCTGCTTGGGTGCAAATTTCCATCCTTTCCTTCAATGATTGTCTTTGTTGATTTTGTCAAGATCCAATATCCTAGAACCATATACAAAAAATGTGTCTTCATCTTTTCTTTCTAGGTATCATAGTTTGTTGCATAAAACTTTGGACTATCTTTCCTAAACATGTTCACCATGGATCTCCCAAAGTTGTTAAACTTTTTCTTCAAGGACGTTATGCTTTGATACCAATTGTTAGAAACAATAGTCCACCAAGATAACTGATAAGGGGGGTGAATCAGTTATCCAACAATTAAAGCATTTATCTCCTTTAAACAAAATTAACCATTCAACCAAAGTAAACAAAAACCATAATAAAGTGCACATAGGCAATTACACTAGATATGTTAACTAGGGAAATCCTTGATCAGAAGGAAAACCTTAGTGGGAATGATGCCCACAAGATGATGTACTAATATAAATATTCCTTGTTAGAGGATGGACTCTATTAGGAGTCTATTACAACATTTAGTACAATGAGTCCCTATTAGGAGATTTTGAGTCCCTATTAGGAGATTCCAACCTTGTTAGGAGCTGTGCCAACCCTATTAGGAGTTGTGGTATAATGTATGCAAGAAGAGCCCACTACCCAAACATGCAATTTCAAGTATAAGATCTCACCACTCAAACAAGTAATTTACTATTATCTTCTTCTTTCCTCTCTTATTTCCTTTGTCTTGTCAAGAAAAACAATCACTAATAGACCCTATAGACTAGTTCACAAACCTCAGATCCAAATACCAAACCTTAGATCACTCAAAAAAACCTCGGCAATGAAGTTTCCTTCACTTTCGCATTACTTTTCTCACTTCACATTCCACACTCTCTGCTACTTTCTAAATATTCATAATCCACATTCATCCATATCACAATAAAGGAAAATGTCCTCCCTTTATATTGAGTCTATAAAGAAATTCCCTATGTTGGCTGTTAGACCTTCTCAATTAACTATTATAGGACCACATTAAGAACACATTACACTTAGCGATAACCTTAATATCCCACCTTGCAAATTGAATAAATTTTTGTACATGCAATATTATGATGAGAAAGCTTAGCCACATCATCACCAACATGTCTCCTTCATGTCCTCAACCTCAATCCTCAAGATATCAATTCTTCTAAGAGATATAACAAGTTTACTAGGCCATGCCTCTGTAAACTCTATCTTAGAACATACATCACCAAAACTTACATAGCTTCTTCTAGGCTTGTCCTTTCTACTTCCAATGTTAACTACATATACTAGATACTTAGAAGTATCTCCCATAACCTCAGGTGGTTATAGTGCTCAACTAGCCTTCCATACCAACTTGATCTTTCTACTATTCTTCTGTCAGATACCACAAAAAACTTGCTATGTAGACATCAAACATGCTATGTTGACATCAATGAAAAACTCAGTCATGAATGTAATATATCATCATATTAGTGCCCCCCCAAAGGAATATCATCAATATTCATGCTTCCAAGCAATCTTCCAACAATCTCCCTAATCTTCCAACAAAACCAATTGAAGATGAGATCAAGGAAGCCATGAAAGACCCTAGGTTCCAAAAGACAACAAAAAAAATCTTAGACCTAGATAAAGAATGATACTTCCTTATACTTGCACAACAAGGTGTAAAGCTTCATATTGACTTTGATCTCAATGAACTTAGGAACACCTCTAGTGATCAAGAACCTCCTCAATAAGGGTTAACCCCACATGATCTTTTTCAAAAAAGTTCAACCTCACAAGGTCCTTTCCCATCAAGTGATCCTTTACAATAAAATATTGTACATTTGCAAGGACACATTCAATAAATGCCATCTTTCCAAGGTCCTATACTAAGTTTAACATCCCAAAGTTTTCAATAAGGGTTAACCAGACAAGATCTTTTTCAACAAGGGTTAACCCAACATGATACCACTCAACAAGGTTTTCCCTTACAAAGTCATTCTTCAAAACAAAATTCATCATCTCAAGGTCCTATATCACAAAATGAAAATTCTCAAGGAGCTTTGACACAAAATCAACCTCAACAAGGTCCCAACCAAAGTGTGAGATATCAAGGACCTATGAAAAACCTACTACAATAAGGACATCATCAATAAGGTTATACCCAATAAAGGTGTAACCCAACAAGATCCTAGTCCACAAAATGTAACCTTTCAAGGTACTCCTCAACAAAAAAATTAATAAATCAAGGAACTTATAAACATAGGGTAACTCAACATGGATTTATAGAACAAGGTTATACCTAACATGTTCCTACTCAAGGTTATGTTCAACAAATACCAGCACAAGGTTTTGAACAAGGTCCTTTCCAACAACAAAGTTTAACATCCCACAAGCCTCGTGAACAAGGATATAATATTCACGGTACAAATAGCTATGTTTCTAATCCCCAAGGAATCAATACCCAAGGAATAAACACCCAAGGGTTTAATTTGAAGGGACCTCAAAGTTCAAATATCCAAGGAAACACTTCATATGGACATACATTATCATTAGATCCTCTTGTTTAATAGATCCAAATGCTTCAACAAAAAATCCAAGATATTCAAATTGGATCTTCAACCAAGAGGTACACTTTAGAAGACATATGTCCATATCCTTTTGAAAAGAAATTGGCCATGGTTCTATTTCCTCCTCATTTTGAGGTACCTAAATTTGACAAATACAAAGGAAATACAAATCCATAAGACCTTGTTAGAGAATTATGTGATGTCTACATTGAAGTAGTGCATGATGAGACTTATCTTATGAGACTATTTCCTTTAAGTCTGGGAGGCCAAGCTATGGAATGGTTTTCTAAGTTACCAGCAAGTATTAAGTCTTTCAATGATCTAGTTGATATGTTTGTGACACATTATTCCTAAAATTTTAGACATGAAGTGACAATGCTAGACCATTGCAAAACAAAACAAAAGAGTGGAGGACCATTTCTCACCTTCTTACAATGATGGAATCACCCTTTGTCAAAATATCCAAGAATCATTCTTGAACATGAAAAGATGGAGATTCTTATACAAAACCTTCCACCATAAATGATCTATAGAGTACAATTTCAATATCTACCAAACTTCAAAAAGATCATAGAAAATGGTGTAAATATTGAGGAAGCTATGGTATGAAAATGAGAACTAAAACTTTACATGAAAGACAATGCTATCTCTTCTAATATCAACAATAACAATTCCAATTCCAACAATGAAAAATCCAAGTATTGGAATACAAACAAGAACATTGTGAGTGATGGAGTAGTGGATAACAGACATGTCAAGACATCACAACCAATTCTGAATCTAGGAAACAAATCTACTACTCCTCAAACAAGTAAAAATACCCAAAATATCCCATATTATAAACCAAAAAATCAGTCCTTCACAAGAACATCCTTCATACCCAAAAGATAACAGTCACTCCTTTAGGTGAGTCTATCGAAGTAACTTTTAGGAAGTTAATCACTAAAAACATCATCACACTTCTTGAAGTGAGAGATTATGAACCAAAAGTGAAACCATCATGGTGAATTGATGATGACTATTGTGAATTCCATAGAGGTAAGGGACATAAGACAAATGACTGTCAAAGGTTAAATAATATAATACAAGATTTGGTAGTGAACGGTGAAGTAAATATTGATGTAAATACCTCAAATGAGACACAACTGTGTTCAAAGATCCACTTCTAGATCATGAGAAAGGAAATGCCTCCAACAATAAAAGTGATAATCATGCGAGTTACAATGAAGCATCCTACACATCCATTAACAACATATATGAATGTGATCCTTCTCAGTATTATGCCAATTTCATTACATTCCACGAGAAGGATGAATCTAAAAATGCTAATGTCACCACTAGAAATCAAGCTAAGGTCACACTACAAGGTGTCTCATCGAAACTATCCATGTCTCAAACAAAAGCTGCCTATGTTCCAAAGTCTACATCCAAGGCACCAAAGAAATATAGCCTTTTGGATGAGTTGAAGAAAACACTAGCCCATATATCCATATTAGAACTTTTATAATTGTCAACATTATATAGAGAAATTCTTGAAAGAGTTCTTTTAGAAACCACAATCCCCACAAATCTAGATCATGATCACTTCCAAGCTATGATGGGACATTTGACCACACCACATTTCATATCTTTTACCAAACATGATGATCTTGCAATTCAAAAACCTCATAATGCTCCACTTCATATTTAAGTTCTTGTATAAAATCATAAAATTAAAAGAGTTCTCATAGATGGAGGAACCAACTTGAATATATGTACTTTAAAACTAGTCCTCATACTAGGATTTTCTAAAAATGCTATAGATCCTAAAATGAAAATCACAATCAAAGCCTATGATGAGCAAGAGAGGGCATCAAAAATATCAATTGTGTTACCTATCAAAGTTGGTCATGTGGTCAAATATGTACCTTATCAAGTTCTTGATATGGAACTAAAATATAATATTCTCTTGGGACATTCTTGGATTCACTCTGTGGAAGCAATACTCTCAAGATTTCATCAATGCTTGAAGTTCTATCATAATGGAAACAAGATAACAATAAAAAGGGATCCAAATCCTTTTTATTATTGCAATACAATGAAACCATCAATATAATCTCTAGTACCACATGATTGAGTTATATCAAAATCTATTAGTCATGATCCTAGCAATGTAGCATCTACCTCCAAGTCATCCAAATTAAAGGGTGATGTTAGTGAACTAAGCATGTGAGAATATACCTTGGGGAAAACTTTGTGTATCGTAGAACTACCCCTATCTCCTAGATCATATGGAAGACTGTTGATTATAAAACAATAGTTGGAACCTCCTACCACTACTATTTTTGGCACTTTTATAAGTGGGGGCACAATAACTAATGAATCAAAAAATATATATGATGAGAAATGTCTCTAGATGGAGAAGCAACATGAGATTATCAAGTATGAAAACATATCTCCTGAACATTATGGAAAAGGATATACTATCTTAGAAAAAATAAGATACAAAGGAAGTAGTCCTATCGGTTTGCAAAGAGAAGGTGTCTTACAACCCATTTTGAAGAATCCAAATTATCCAAGAGATACCATAGGATTGGGATATAGATCAAATCAAATGAGTGAATCCAAAGGGAAACAAAAGGTTACACTTGAATTTCTTAATCAAATCAGAGATAAAGAAGATAGTGATTATGATGAGGATGATTCCAATAATTATGAATAGGATGAGCTATCTATTCTCACTAAAGAAAAGAAAATAGATGTTGTTAAGATTTATTGTAATTCATACCACAAGGGAGAAATTTCACAATTAGAATCATTGGAGTTAATCCCATATTATGCTAATAATGATAATCATGAGGAAAGGGAGATTTATCATGAACGAGACATTTTAGATGAGAGTATGGAAATATACCTTGTCAATATATTTTTAAATCTTGAGAATTTCTCCATCAATACCATAACATCGTTCAACATGACCCAATTGATCCATTACCACTTATACATCCCAAGCTTATAGATTGGGATTCACCTCCTATTCTTGAACTCAATATTTTCCATAATAATGACACAATTATAGATTATCTTGGGATTAGAGATCATTTACCATTAGGAGATCATAAGATAGATTTTCACTTTAACTGAATGACATGGCTTACTTTGGTGAGAGTTCCAATCCTTATAATCATAAAAATGTAAAAATAATCAAAAGATATAATGGTGCAAACCACAATGTGGCAGTATTAGATCCAAAAATAGTAAAAAGAAAAGATGTATCTGAGGGTGAAAACCTCTCTGAGGCTTTTAAAGATGAAAGGATTAACACTCTTCCTAATTATTTATATCGAGAGAAAATTTAAAATACTCATTGAACCAACAACCCCTATCAACATTGGAACAAAGGATTCTCAATGCATTCTAATGGCAGCTACATCTTTGTCAAAATTAGAAAGAGAAGAATTTCTATAGTTTTTCAGATCTAAAAAAATCAACTTTTCTTGGTCATGTATGCTTGGTTTGGATCCAAATCTTATCGTGCATCATTTACCTATATCTCTAGGGATCAAACTAGTAAAACAAAAACCTAAAAAGATGCATCCACATATTGCACTCTTAGTCAAGTAGAGTTGAAGAAATTATTGGATGCAAGCTTTATCAGAGCAATTGATTATGTAGAGTGGATATCCAATATTGTTCCTATTTCAAAAAAAGAAAAGTCTATTAGACTATGTACAAATTTTAGAGATCTTAAGAAGCCCTGTCCAAAAGATATTTTTCCTTTGTCCAACATTGACATCATTTTAGATCTTATGATAGGACATGAAATGTTGTCTTTAATGGATGGATTATCTAGTTATAATTGAATAAATATTATATTAAAACACCAGGAGAAGACTGCCTTTACATGTCCCTAGGGAACTTATTGCTGGAATGCAACGCCTTTTACAAATAAAAATGCAGGTGCTACCTATCAAAGGGCTATGACTACATTTTTCCATAACATGATGCATACAATAACGAAAGATTATGTCGATGAAATTCTATAAAAATAAAAAGCAAGAGAAGGTCATTTGAAAGTATTGGAGTGAACCAATTCTTTAGTTTAAGCCGACCTTTAGTAGATTAGTTTTATTCATTAGTTGGTTTATGAAAGCTAACTCAGTGAATGCTACTTTTTTGTTTGTAAGGGTATTCAATATAACTTGACATTGGATTTCATATATATGAGATGTCAAGATGTAGATTGCATAGTGTGTAAGTGTTGAAGAATATAAGATGTCAATAGAGAAGGATATCTAATTAAGAGCCAAGTATCCAAGGGGCTGCAAAGAATATTATGATCAAGGGGGATCCAAAGGATAAGCCAAAACAATGATCTAAATCTATAATCCAGTTGCTTCATAAATCAGGTCAATCATTATTACTCTCTAACAATTGTAGCAATGAAGAAATATCTTAATATAGTTTACTTAATAGTCATTTTGCAAATCCTCTAACTAGGTGACATTTCTAAATTGAAATGTCTTAAGAACTCTAATAAGACCACTCCTAACAGGGTGGTTTAAATCCTTTAACAAGGTCAAACCTAATAGTGTGTTTTGTAACCTTTAATAGGTTGGCTCCTAACAAGGCTCACCTCAAAAGAGTGAAAAGTTGTAACTAGTTGCATTGGTGGTTTTCCCAAATTGGGTTTCCACATTAAATCTTTGTGTCTCACATGTTCATGTTATTTGCTTATTTTTTAATCTTTCTACAACTAAGTTACTAAACGATAATACACATTATTTTACTAGATTGCTTTGTTAACTGAGTTAAAGTGAATATCTAGTTCTAACCAAGATGTGAGTTTCAAGAAAGTTTTATATTGACATCTAAGGGATTTGGAATTGTTTTAGTGGTAACTGATTCACCCCTCCCCTCTCAATTACTCCTCTTATATTTCCAACAAGCATATCATCAACATATCAACTTTTCATGCAATTTCTTAACTCTCTATTTTGTATATGTGTTGACTACCAATAAATAAACAACTATAAAAATATCATGCATTAAGAAACATGCACACATATAAATAACAATTTGACACCAAGATTTAACATGGAAACCTAATTTCGAAAAAACCACCAAGTAACATGCTACCAATTTTTCACTCTTTTGAAGTGAGCTCAGTCAAGAGCCAACCTTGTTAAAGGTTATACAATACACTATTAAAGGTGATCTTGTTAAAATATTTAATAGCCCTGTTAGGAGTGGCCTTGTTAGAGGACTTTAGATCATTCATTTAGAATATCACCTTGTACAAATGATTTACAAATTGACTATTAGGTCAACCTTGATTAAAAGATTTTGACTTCCACAATGATTAGAATGTAACAATAGGTTTAATCTACAAAGTACAACTCACTTTGCAAATTTAGATCTCCATTCGATCATCTATTGGTTCATTGACTGGCCTTCATTCACATCTCCATCACTGATCTTCTTTGCATCGCTTCAAGAAATCACATTTCACTAAACTCTTCACATTTCTCCTCCATTGCTTTGTTGCTAACAACTTCTCCTTAAGATTGCCAATCAACAATGCACCAATCATAGAAAACATCTGTTATGCCTCCTTAAATAGGTTATTTTGATCTTTTTCCATTTAAATATAACTATTGATCTTAAGGTTAGGTTAGATTCATAGAATCCTTCCATCATTTTGTTTTCCTTCTTCTAGAAAATTTTGATCAAATCCTTGCCTTTGATTGTATAACAAACTCTCCTCATGAATTAAATATGCTGGCTCATCAATCCTTATCATCGATGCACTTTGACTAATCCAAAAATTTAACTCTATCGGCCTCAATCTCAATTCTTTCACAAGCTATAAATTTTGATGTCACTAGGAAATCATTGTGTTTTCTACTCAAACATAATTGTGTAGCTTGCTATACTTTATTCTTTTTCACTCGACATCAACTAGCTTGCTCAATAATTACTACGCTTGGTTGCTACTAATATTTTCTTCATACACTTACTCAATAATGACTATCACTGTGTAATGTCCCCACTAATAGGTTTAGTTTGGGACAAGTAATTCCTAAAAAATAATTGTTAGAATCACAACGATAATAAAACTAACTATATTATTCTACCCTCTAAGTTAACCCCAATCTTAAGGACATCTCCAAGTTGGGCTTCCTAGATCATATCTACCTCACCGTCTTCCTGAGAGTGCATCCCTTAAGATTTTTCTTGGACATGCATCCTCTATCCAAGGCTACACGCATATGCATATATTGACAACATCAAAATGTTCTGGCACATCAATTATCCACCATGGCAGACAATAGAGATCTTAATATCTCCATGCTCCATGCTCCGATATTGGTTCTTGGCCATGGTAGAAAATGAAGATCTTAATATCTCACATGCTCCATGCTTCTAATTCATATTGATTCTTGGCCATTTTAGACAATAGAGATCTTAATATCTCACATGCTCTATGCTTTGAGTTCACATTAATATCCATGGTGCTAACTCCATAGGTTAACACAATATTATCCACAAGTATGATTCATTAATATAAATAAATTCAAAAATATAATTAAACAAATATAAACCATCAATATACCTTTCTTACCTTCTTCTTTTCTTGGTCCATGTGGCTCTATCCTTAGTTGGCCCTTTAATGAATTATTCCTTCTAGAATTATTTCAACTCTATATTTGCTTTCTAAAATTCTTCCTTTTCTAGTTATAAGAAAAAGACAAAATATACTTTTTTTATTTTTTATTTTCCAAGAGTCATAACCTTTCATAATATAAATTCTTTAAAAAGTCACAACACTTCATAGTTATAATCTTTTCGAAAAGTCACAACACTTCATAAATAAAATCCTTTGGAAAAGTCTCATACTTTATAATCACAATTTTTTTGAAGAGTCATAACTATTCATAATTATGACTCTTTCAAAGGTCCACATCCTTTCAATATCATTGATACCTTTTCAGAAAGACACTTATTTTTTTTTTTCATATTACTTTCCTCTTCCATTTTTCCTTTTTGAACTCCTCCCTTCTCCTCTTCTTTTCCCCCTCTCTAAAATAAAATCTCCTCCCTTTTATATCTTAATTTTAAGGAGTCATGTCTATTTTTCAAACATCTCTTTACTTTTTATTAGATTTAGTTAATTTATATTATTCTGTGTTATATTATTTATTAGTTCCTACCATGAAAGGAAACTTATGCATTCATTAAAAGCAAATGACCTTATTAGCTTGTTCAATTAGGAGATTTTTTTTTCATCTTTTTCCAACTAGACATATCTTTTTAATGATATTTTTGCAAATTTTTTGAAACTTAATTTTATCCAATTTAATTGGCCTATGCATGCTACAGTCATGAGTTTGGAAGTTTTTCATTTTCTGCACACAAAATTATATATATATATATATATATATATATATATATATATATATGCCAAACTTTAGATATTAATAATATATATTGTCAAAAATTTATAGATTGTGGTTACAATTGGATTTCATTTGAAAAAAAAAAAAACAAACAAAACAAGAAAGCAACATAGAGGAACAAGACAATCAATTAGATACAATCTACTGACCATAACTTTAGATATCAATAATATATATTGTCAAAAATTTATAGATTGTGGTTAAAATTGGATTTCATTTCTAAACAAATTAATAATAACAAACAAAACAAGAAAGTAACATCCAGGAACAAGACAAATAATTATAAACAATCTACCGACCATTGTGAATGGTTGGATGACCTTTCTTGCCCTTTATGATTGTTGTGTTACAACGCAAGCATTGTGAAATGATAAAATATCTTTGAAGATGTTTGCACTTGCCAAATTAGCATCCAATGATTGGGACCATTGATTTTGACGTGTTCCATTCCCATAACCTAATTTTCAGGTCCCAATCTAGAAATCAATATTAAATTGCAAGGTCTATCACAACCTATGTTCACCACAACAAATCTTGTAGTGAAATCCCATTTGAAGACAATCATCAAAACAACTATGCATTAGAAAAGAGCAAGGAAAAAACTATCAACATGTTCATGATCTAGATGAAGAACCACTTGGGCTAACTAATAAATATTTTTTTCTCAATTAGCTTAACACATTCATCTTAATCTACACACCATATAATCATATAAGAGAACATCTGAATCCATCCCTGTGTAAGGGATGAAGATAAGTTGATCTTTTTTTATTTAAATAATCTGTTGCTTACCCATACTTTACATTTCCTGTAGTGCCTACCTTAGTTTTCATTTTTCTATTGTTGCTGAACTCTTTTAGGACAATTTTATGTTGATGATTATTAGTGACATTATTTTGAGATTATTAGATATTGTCTCAGATTCAGCTTATTATATGATGAGATTACTTGGTACTTTATATTTCATGTATGCATGATGATTATTACAGTGTTTGCAGTTATTGATGATGATTTATTATCATATGTATTTTCTTATGGATACTTACTCCATACTTGCATGTGTATAGTGTGTGTGTTTGTTTTCTTTTTGTATGGTGTTTCTGATGTGGTTAAGCAAGGGAGTCGTAGTCACCTGCTAGTTGAGATCTACATGATGCACCACTTCCTTTCATTGCCTACTTAGCTTAATATATGTTGTGCTTGTACATGCGTGGATTTTATGCAGGTTGCAGGTACTATGTATCGACTCCTCTAAATTTCCAAGATGAGCGTACCCTATCGCATTATCTAAATGGTAAGAGAGGGCAGATAAATTCTCAAGTCCAAATCCCAACCCTTTAAGCCATTTGTCTTAATTGAAAATTAGGACACGTATCTAAGTTGAGTACCCTCCGAATGTGTCAGAGACGTAATTCGTGATATTAACCCTTGGTTTGATTTTGTAAATGTTTTGCTATGATGGGTTTTTGTATTTTATTTTATGGATCTTTAATGTATTTTTCTATTAATTAAGTATGATTAGAATATTTAATTAATTATTTAATTAAATGATATTTTAATATTTAATTTAATTTAATTAATTGGGAAATTAATTAAAGAAAAAGAATTAAATTTGAAGATAAAAAGTTATAAGTTTAAATTTGGAACATGATAATATTGATTTTAATAATAATATATTTAGAGTTCATTTTTAAATAAATGCTAAATAATATTATTAGTTAAGTTAATAAATATTTTATCAACTAAGTTTTGAAAATAAATTTAAAAGTGGAAAAGATATTAAAATTATTAAAAGATTCTAGATCGCATGATGCGTGCATGTGATTAAAATATATTAAGATAAAACAAGTGGATTTAATAAAGTGAGTGCATGAGATTTAAAATTAATAAATTAATTTTAAAAGGAGTCAAGTGAATATTGAATAAATTGATGTGCATTATTTTAATATTTATTCACATAGGAGTATGCGAACTCTTGTGAGTTGTCATGTTGACAACATAGGAGTTTTCACTCTAATTATGCACGTGTTGTCTACACTTAGGAGTTAGCACATTATTTGAGCATATGGTGTCTACAACATTCTAAACACCTCATCATGATCGTGGAAGTTATGTGCTTAGTTGTCATGCTTATCTCCTAGCTCCTTTTAGACACATTCTAGCTGCATCTTGGAGGCCTTTATATACAGGCTCTCCTAGTGTGTATGGACATCCTCATATTCTTCTACAAGCACTCCTAATCACTTCGAGGGGGTTTTGGTTCTTGGAGGAATTGCGAATGTTGGAGAAGGAAGGAATTTGTGAAAAGGAGAAGGTTCTCAGAGGAGGAGCTTCTCTATGATTTTTAGAGGCATAGCGAATTAGCATCAGTGTCCAGGTAGGCACTCATGATTATTTCGCATATTCTATCACTATGAGCTCCATATAAACTAAATCACTTGGTTGAAACTACATAGCTTGGTCAGCATTGGATTCACATCATTGAAGTTGTGAACTTGATAAATACTAGAGAACTCGATGTGCACTAAGAAAATCGTGAAACACTATGAAGCTTGGTTTACACTAATAATCACCAACTTGGCGAATACTACTCAATGCAAACTAGATATTGTTCCTGGAACTTGATAGAAACTATAGAACTCAATAGAGCTTGATTTACTTAGCTTCTAAAAACAAACTTGGTGAGGTTTTGATACTTGACAACCATTATCAATGCTCAACATCATCATGCACTCAGTAGATGTAGAAGCTCGATTCATACTAATCACTTCCAAGTAGTCTGAACTTGGTGTGCACTAGTGACTTAGTAAACACTGTGAAACTTGGCATATAAAATGAATCACTTGGTTGACCCTACATAGCTCAATCAACTCTAGATTCATATTACTGAAGCTATGAACTTGTTAAACACTAGAGAATTTGGTTTGCACTAAGAAACTCAGTAAACACTATGAAGCTCAGTTTACATTGATAATCACCAACTTGGTAGATACCACTTGGTGTGAATTGAATACTATTCTTGGAACTCGATAGCAACTGTAGAACTTAGTAGAGCTTAATTTACTTGGATAACACTATAAACCACAAGATAAGCTTAGTAGCTGCTAATCGTTTGTGTGTCACTAATAAACAAACTTGACTATAATGTCAATAATTACTAGATGAACAACAAGCTTAAGGTT
This sequence comes from Cupressus sempervirens, assembly GCA_028749045.1. NCBI lineage: Eukaryota > Viridiplantae > Streptophyta > Pinopsida > Cupressales > Cupressaceae > Cupressus > Cupressus sempervirens. Next base: position 299,131,128 of record CM053791.1, on the reverse strand, counting down.
GAAAGTCAATTGATTTGATTTGAAAATATATTGAATAAATGGATTTCTAATCAACCAAAATAGTCCTTTGACAAGAGTATAACTCCCAAAGATTGCATTGACTGGAGTAATTGGGACGAGACCTATTATTTTGATTAGGCTTGACTTATAATTCATACACACCAATATAAAACTAGTTTATAACCATAAATATTATTATAATCCACATAAAACTAGCAAAATGAACACAAAAATCAAGAGTTTTATTGTGTATCTTGATTTTATTGATTTCTTTTCAATCCTAGAAACTTATGCTATAGACAATACTTGCGATATGCTTTTCAAAATCTAATTAATTACTTCCTCTACTATGAGAATTATACTAGTAACTAATATAACTAGTTTTATTAATGCATTGTAAGTTGAAAAAAACTTTGATTCCTAGAAATTTGAAAAGAGAAGACTGTAGGATTTGACAATTGGAAAGTTGATAGCATACTTTAAAACTTGAAAATGAATAAGAGAGTATGCATTTGAAGGCCATAGTGGGACTTTCCTATTATAGAGCCAACTGAATCAACTACAATGTGACATGTCTTCATATTTGACTATTCATGTGTTGAGCAATCTTTGAGGACATTGATAGGCAAAGAATTTATGAAAAAATGCTTCAGGAAAAATATTCTATGATGATATTCTTTCATGACTCTTGTCAAATTGTATGGACTTGGTACAAGAAGCAACAATCATTGAGAAACTACCAAATGCTTATGTGTGACAGTACTTTATACCACCAATAGGATACCTATTTTCCCATGAAGCACTTGAAGAGTGTGAGGTTGCATCATGCATTTATAGTATTGTGTTGTGCATGTATTTGTTACTAATGAATGTGATCTTGTTCTAGTAAATGCATTAAATGCACATGCTACTCACTTGGGTGAACATCTCTTGACAAGAGTGACAAATGTGTACAATGTATTCATGTCTTTGTACATAGATCTACCCAAGAGAACTAGTGTTCCATGTGAAAAAAAGCATCCAAATGCATAGAACCTCCCAACTGAAGCAAATCTAATTGCTCCAACTACATATCTAACTGCTCCAACTCCTTCAACTGCAAGCTCTTCATAAACTATTTGATTTTCTATTAGTGTTATAAATTGGCTTCTACTCATAAATTGAAAGTACTAATGTCCTAGTTCAATTATCAAATTGTCCTTTTCTTATGGTTACATGTATGTATTAAGTGTGGAAAATAGCACATAGACTATTGTCCTTTGCCTATTGTTACATGTATGTACAAAGTATGCAGAATAGTGCGAAGACTAGGTGCTCTATTTGGGCACTTTTATGCTATCAATGAACAAGTAGGTGTTGATATTGTAGTCAAGTTTGTTTTTAGTGACACACACTTATTCAGATAGTAAGTATCTACTAATCTTATTGTATAGTGTTAACCAAGAATTTCAAACTCTACTGAGTTCTACAGTTGTTACCAAGTTCAAGGAATAATATTCAGTTTGCGTAGAGTAGTTTGTACCAAGTTGATGATTATCAATGTAAACTAAGCTTCATAAGGTTTACCAAGTCTCTTAGTGCAAACCAAATTATGTAGTGGTTACTGAGTTGTGTAGTGGTTACTGAGTTGTGTAGTGGTTATTGAGTTTGTAGTTTTAATGATGTGAATCCAGTGTTGACCAAGCCACTCAGTGTTAACCAAGTGATTCAGTTTATACTGAGCTCGTAGTAATAGCATTGATCGAGCTATGCAATGTTAATCAAGTGATTTAGTATATGCAAAGTTTTGTAGTATTCATCGAGTCACTAGTGTGGACCAAGTTCATACTACTTCTTGGAAGTGATTAGTATGGACCGAGCTTCTACATCTACTGAATGCATGACAATTCCAAGCATTGACAATGGATGACGAGTATCAAAACCTCACCGAGCTAGTCTTCAGAACCTAAGTTCCTGTAGTTGGGCTGACTTTGTATATTTTGTGTAAAATTGTATTATAGCTGACATTGCTGATTTATAATTTGGATTGGTATATGTAATATATTGTATCATATCGAAAACATGTATGAGAGTAATGTAACAAGTAGTGAAGAGAAAAAGTGCAAAGTACAAAGGCTACAACAATATAAGGAGCAACAAAGATTTATCTATCAAAACAAGGTGATCATTACACTCAAAGGAATCTCATTCAACAAATCAAAGTTGCAGATCAAAGATCAACCAATGTTTCATCCTAACAAGTGGATCAGTTAAATCCTTTCACAAGGTAGACTTAAAAGTCTTTTTTAAATCTCTTTACTGAGTGCATACTTCATTGTATGTTTGTAAATACTTTTTGCAAGGTGAACCTAATAGTCCTTATTGCTCCTAACAAGGCAAACCATTAAAAGTGATCATTGTAAGCCTTAACATGCTAACTTTATACTATAGTACTTAAGCTTGTGGGTATCATCCCCACCTTAGTTTTACTTTCTATTTGGAAGGTTTTTGGGTCACCATATTGTGTGTCAAAGTGTTATGAATGTTTTAATGCTTTAAGTTTTTCATGCATGCAATTAGATTAGAATACACACAAGGATTAATTGGTGAAATAATATTAAGTTTTATTAGTTACTGATTCACCCCTCCCCTCTTAGTAACTTATCCTATCATATATATTTCCAACAATTGGTATTAGAGCTTTGTGATTCTCAGAGAAAAGTTTAACAACTTGAGCAAAGATCAAGAGGCTATGAAGGTATTCAGATTTGATAAGGCTATTGAAAATGAAAAGTTGGATTTGGAATTGGATATTGGGAAACTCAAGAAAGAAAAGGAGCAAATTTTCCAATCCCTAAAAAGAAGAAAAGATCTTGCAATTCAGATGAATGAAACACTCTACATTGAAGAAAGAATTGAAGACATCCATTCAGAAAGTAATTTTGATGAAGCAAATGAAGCAATCAGAGAACTATTAGAAAAGAATGGTACACTTCAAGAAGAGGTAAGAAAGATGAGAAGAGAGTAAGAAATCTAGTCAGTAAGATTGTGTGAAGTCATGGAAGAGAAAAATAAGATAAAAGAAGAGATAGAAGGAAAGACTAATGAAATTCAACACCTATCCGTTCAATAGGCAGACTTCATTGATCAACTCACTAATGCAAATGAAAAAATCATGAATCTAAGATCAGAGAATGAAAGATCGTAGAATGATGTAAACACTAAAAGGAAAACCAATGAGAGGATGATGAAATCTCAAGTAGACATGGATCAACTAAATGAGCAAATCTAATATAGAAAAAAGGGAAAATTAGGAATTGGATACATAGAAGAAGGTGAATCATTCAAGGAAGGAGCTCAAAAGAATCAAAGACCTACTTCAATTTATTGTGGTAAGTTAGATAATACATCAAACAAATGATGGAGCAATGGGAAAGCTAAATTTAATGGAAAATGATACAATTGCAATCAGCATCCTAATAGAGCTAATGAATGTAAGGAGAAACCTAAATTTGAAGGCAAATGTCACAAATGTAGGAAGCATGTACACAAATCTTCAAAGTGCAAAACTAAGATATTGAATCTAGTAGAATAGATTGTAAAATATATATTTTTTTGGGACTACAAAACTTGGTGCAAATGTCATTACTGTGGAGAATTTGGACACATTGGAATGAATTGTGTAAAACATCACATGAGGACAAGAGACACCACTAGAAGATGTTTTATTTGTATAGAACTTTAACACCTTGCCAAGAAATATATGAACACGGGAAGGATAGAAGATGAAAAGAAAGACAAAGTTGATAACATCAAAAAGTAGATGAGACAACAATGGATTCTAAAATCTTCTAAGAATGCAAGTTTGAGCAATGATGAACATGTCACTCAAGAATTAGGTGACTCAAGCATTTCTACTTGATCTCTTACAAGGAGAACTGGAACTAGGATTTTAAAGTAGATATCTTACATAAATTCTAGTTAGCTAGAAGGAAAGATCCATATCAACCTTCAAGATGCAAAGGGATCATTGAGTTTCATAGAAAATGCTAGACATTACTAAGCAAGGTCGGGTTGCAAACCTTGTCAAGCAAGGTCAGAGTTACTAAAGTTATTATGTAGACACCGAGTCGTGAAGGTTCCTTTTGAGAATTTAATGCAAGCCAAGTGGAAGAAAATCTATCATTAGTGAAGCATTCGTACCAAACATTTATGGAAATTGAAAGGAAAAAATTGATAAAAAGGGTGAAATCAAAGTCATTTATTACTGTGAATTTTTAAGAGCTATTTGTGCGGAGCGATTTTAGTGCATCCGAGTGATCCATGCAAATTACTGTTGAATATTTTTGTGTCTTTGCAAACCCTACTGAGTGATTGCATCCACCAAAAACAAATCAAAGAAAGGATTTGAGACATTGGTTCAAGGCATGGAATGGAAAGCACTAGACTTCAAGCTTAGTCTGGTAGTTGCAGAAACCCTAGATCCATTTGGAGCACAATCATAGATTCCGTCCAAGGTATTGTTGATAAATGATATTTTTTAACATTTTTGATGTACTATCCAAGATATAGGAACTTTGGAAATGGATGAATTTTTGAAAGAATGATGTGTGAATGGTGTGTTAAAACTGAAGCATCAACACTTGGAAGCGAAGGGTTTGACTCATATTCCTCACATGCCCCGAGATTTACAAATTAAATGGGTAAGATTTATTCTTATCCATGTGAATAATGGATAGTTGTGGTTGAAAAAATCTATTTTGATAATGGAGAAGATGATCCATCAGATTATAGGTCTTCCAATGCTAGCCAAGACTAAAATGACTAAAACCCTAAGTTGGGTAGAATTGGAGAACAAAAACCTTATCGAGTGGGATGGAAGGGGAATGAAGATTAGCTGTGTCATGGATATAGAACTAAAGTTCAGTATACATGTCATTTCACCTAAGATATATAGGTCGAGTCATTTAAATAGTGTATCCCGTGAAGCAGTGGATCTCGCATTCAAAGTGGTCAAGAACAATATGTCATTTGACCTAGTCGAATTGATGTCGAATCAATTCAACAAAAACATGGAGAGCATAAAAACTTCAAAGAACAACCCTTATAAGTTTAGTTCACTCTTAACTTGTCTATTTTTCTTTGTACAAAATTTCTTCCCATCAAAAGGTAATATTGTGTGGAGAAAAGATGTATCCATTCTCTATCAAATCAATAAGTATATAGTAGAAATGGAAGAAAACTATGTTGGTATCATAGATAGCTAATTTGATGCATTTAAGGATAAGATGAATAATAGATTTAGGATCCCTAAGAAACTAGTAGAAGACTACAAAGATGATATTTTTTTCATGGTTGATTGTGATAAAGCGTATATACAATTAGACCAAGAATTGTATGGGTCAAGCTTCTAGGTTATGAGGTTAACATTGATGAAACCAAGGAAATTATTGAAGCACTATTAAATGATCTTGTTGATCCAAAAGGTACATATTTTGGCACATATGATGAAGCAAAAGAAAGAATTGAACTTGAAATAAAACCCCCTCAAATGGTTAACAAAGGAAAGAAAAGGATTGCAAAATTGAAACAATCTAGCACCACTCTTCTATTGACTGAAGGAAAAGGAGATGACATTGAGGAAGATGAAGTAGAAGATGAAGAAAAGTCAGAAGAAGATGAGCCAATAAAGAAAAAGGGTAAGGTTATTATAACCAAACCTATCAAACCATTTACTGCAAAGTTCACAAGGAGGACATCTAGGAAGAAACAAGGAGGATATGTAATCTTCAAACCACCACCACCCTCATTCCAAGAAAAGTTGAAGGAAATTGACACTGGAGTCGGTATGGAAAATTTAAAATCACTAAGGTATGAGATAAGAACTGTAGAGGAGAAAAAGAAAATTGAAGACATGGTTATGTCTAAGATGGAAAAATGAAAATATTCTCCAGATCAACTTGTACAACAGATTCCAAATGATTTAATGGAGAAAATTAAGCCAAGATGGGAACATGCTATGAAAAATGCAAACAACATATATGAGTAGATCCTGAGACAACTCATGCCGAGCTTGAATGATAAGGAGGTGAAAGAATATATCAAGGAAAATGAAGAGAAACTTGCCTTGAAGTTTGACACTTGCTTGATATTGATAAATGACATTGAAAGTGTGGTAAGGAATGACAACAACGCATAGAAAAATATTTTCAATCTTCATATGCAAAGTCATTTTGTTGTTAATGTTAGTAATAAGGATGATGATGGTGAAGATGACAAGGAAGAAGAAGGAAGTGATGAAGAAGAAACACATTATGACAATATAGATGATGAGGAATAGGAATAGGAAGCTACTAAGGAAGATCTCCTTGAGGTTCAGAACATAGAGGAGACTAACCCTAAGAAGATTGCAGCAATAGTCATAGCCTCATTTCCTCATTCTCTGAGTGAAGCATTGAAGACAACAAGCTCCAATAAATCTACTACAAGATTGGTTGTGTTAAACATTAAAAGTTCAAGCACTCAATCAATATTTGCACCTATTCAGCCCAGTACTTCATTGATAGAATTGACAAGAACTTCATCTACCGAGAATTTAGCACTTCCTCCACCATCAATTTTGGTCACACAAGGCATTTCTTCAATAAGTGTAGTATCTACTTTTTCTGCTAGTCTTGCTATTTCTACTATTGTTTCTATTTTGAGCATGCAAATAATAAGTACAAAGGTAGTTGAGACCAAGCTTCAACCAAGTACAAAAGTTTTGAGAAAAGGGAAAGATAAGGAAGAAGAAATTGATCTTGATGAGGAGATAGTTATCCCAAATTGGGATATCTCCAATCTTAACCTTGATCAAATGCACCTTATAGGAGAGCAACTTTAGAAGAAAGGTAAGTAGCAGAGGCTTAGAGATGAAAGGAATAAAGAATTTCAAGTGCTTGAAGATGAAAAAAAATTCTTTGCAGAAGCACTCAGCACTGAGGTTGATAGTTCTCAACCAATTTTGGCTTAGTTAGAAGAAGTAGTCCATAAATTCAATGAAGATTTGAATGAAAAAGAGAAATTGTTGTAGAGAACTAAGAAGAAATTTGAGAATAATTTTTTTGAGCTAATAGCACAAAAGATTGTAATTCATCAAGTAGACTTGTCTACTATTCTAGGCTCTTTGGAAACCTCTTGCAAAAATGTAACTTAATTATTCAGTAAACTCTGTGACACATCAATTTTCACCAAGGAAATCAAAGATAAAGTTTCAAAGATTAATGAAGATCTAAAGGTGAGTGCACATCAGTTGCAACTTGACTCGAGTTACAACTTTTCCTGCTATACAAAGATTAGATTTCTAACAGATATGCAAGAAAAATTGCTAAGACAAGAAGCAAGGATAAGAGCTACACTTGTAGACATATAGGGCATGATTCTCCTAAACATGAATGAATTGTAAAAACATATCGCACATGCTAAAACCCTCACCCATGATAAAAACTTTTCTATTGTAGACCACATGATAGAACTATTAGTAGAAGTTCAGAATGTATTGCACATTAGCAAGTTGTTGCAAGAAAATTGGGACAAGATAATGGCACTAATTCTAAAGGTACATTCTAATTTATTGTCACATTTTGGTATTACTGTATAGTATATAGATTTCACCTTTGGCATTTATGTCAAAAAGGGGGAGATGATCTATATAAAGCATACTGTACAAAGGGGGAGAAGATGAGAAGATGTGATGTATAAAGGGGAGAAGATGTGAGAAGATATAAAGTATATATTATATATATATATATATATATATATATATATATATATATATATATATATATATATATATGGAGGAGAATTATCATATTATATATATGTAAAAATATTCAGAGATACATCTCTTGCAAAAGCAATTTTGAAAAATCTCAAAAAAAAAAACTCTACCGAGTTGAAGACACAAGATGAAGAATAAAGATTGTTTTGAATTTTAAGAATTTAGTTTTGATTGATAAGTATTTTTGTCACTAATGCCAAAGGGGGAGATTGTTGACATTACAATCAAGTTTTGTATTAGTGACACTCACTTATTCAGATAGTAAGTATCTACCAAGCTTATTGTATAGTGTTAACCAAGTATTTCAGACTCTATCGAGTTCTACAATTGCTACCGAGTTCAAGGAATAGTATTCAGTTTGCACTAGGTAGTTTATACTAGGGTGATGATTATTAGTGTAAACTGAGCTTCGTAAGGTTTATCTTAGTACAAATCTAGTTATGAAATGAAAATCAAGTTATGCAGTGGTTACCAAGTTGTGCAGTGGTGATTAAGTTCACAATTTTAGTGATGTGAATCCAATGTTAATTGAGCCACTTAGTGTTAACCAAGTGATTTAATTTATATTAAGCTAATATTAATAGCATTGAATGAAGTGTGAATCAAGTGATTTAGTTTATATGCTGAGTTTCATAGTATTCACCGAGTCACCAATGCAGACCATGTTTAGGCTACTTGGAAGTGATGTTCAGATATGATGGATAGGGAGATGTTTAGGCAATACCAAACACCAATCAAATTCATGTTCTATCCTCATTCATGAAAAATTCACAATTAATTTACCTAAAATATTTGGTGCAAGAATATAGGGAAGCTCATATCATATTTCATTGGCATGATATCATAAGCCATTTCCCTCCTAGAAATCACACTGTAGAAGAATTGACAACCGTTTTCAATCCAACATGCAAGACATTGTTTTGTTAGCTATCACCATTTAGGTCTACTATTAAAGATGACACACTTCTATCCATAATAAACCTTTTGGTATCATATCCAACCTTTTCACTCAATGGATTATAACACATGATGGCACAAAGATTCTTGGGCAATGGTATGATAATGATACACAAGCCCTAGAAATTAAGACCATAAAGCATCATTACTCATGCCATTATTTGTTTTTATTTGAGAATAGTTACATGCCACTTGGAATTTATCTTGTAGTCGATATTGGGAGATGGCGCCTTCTTTACTAAGGAACTAATTATTACAACATGACAACTACCACAAGTATATAGTGATGATGAATATGATTATGCTTACTGTAGATGAGAATTCACATCTTTCATGTACAAGCTATAATATTTTCCAATATGACATAGTATAATATGTATCAGATCATTTCCATGTCATTTGTTCCATAGTGAACTAGCCCTCTTTCTAAGCTTCAAAAAGTGTATTACAATATGTATCTAGTCATCTCCATTTCACTTTATAATATACTAGCATTTTTTTTTTGAAGTTGGACTATTGCAAATGTGGAAATAGTTTTTTTTAGCTAATCATGTTTTTGTTGAGCTTGCTAAGAACTAGTAATATTTTGATCAACTACATTTAATGTATGCACAACAATTATTCTATACAAATAGATTGTTCTAGCATCTGTACAAAAAGAACTACTAACCTCCTAATTAATTTCATCTAATGTTTTCAAGTTTTGATTATGCTTTTCTTAATACTGTACTGTGATTGCAAACCAGGCACATCAACAAAGATGAAATACACAAGCTCAAAAATTCAGTGATGAACAAAAATAGTAAGTAAAGTTTTTAAACCAAGACAAGATTTTATTTTCAAATTGCTTGTGACATTTTATTAGAATCCATAAATTTCAAAGTTACAAGTTTCTAAATCTGCTCATTTTGCTCTCTATTTTTTTCCCTTAAGATCAATGTTAGCATTTTGTAAGATCTCTATTGGCATAACTTTCTATGTTTGAAGTAGTGATTGATAAAAAAGAGATCAAAGAAATGGTATCATTGAATAGATATCAGACATGTAAGCTTACTAATTGCATTGTCTTCTTGACAAGCTTAAGAAATCTACAAATCAGAACCTCATAGAATAGCTTATAACACACATATAAATCTGTAGGTCGAGACCACCCGCGATCTGAGAATTTTTTTTCCAATGTTTGAATTGTGTGTCTGGATTGGTGACACCCTTATAGTGAATGGAGGATATCTATAGAACATAATGACTAAGTTGGCTGAGAACAAAATTGAGCATGTGCCTACCTATGATGAACTTTTAACAAAGGCATGGATGTCACTAATCTTGATAATGTTGGTACATTATACACTATTCTTCATAGTGGAGAATACTCTGTGGTTTGTAATGTCAATTCTAGTGAGTACAATAGTCATAATGTAAATATTTGGTGTTTGAATCTATTATGTAACTGAGAAATGTACAATGATTTTAATGTCTCTAGTCATGAAAATAGTAAAGATGTTTAATATTGGTCAACTAGTAGTGTTGCCATTGATCATAGTATGAAAATAATGTTTATAATGGAGATAAGATACAAGTAACTATTGACAAAACATCATTATGAAGAATATGACAACGATCAATTTTTTGTTATTATTTTATGGAATTGCATGTGGATTTTATTTCTTTAGAGTTGAAATTATTGTTTGAGAGGATTGATCATCTATGATGTAATATAATGTAAATATGTACATATTACAATATGTCTTAACAAAATTTTAATTGTGATATAGAAACACAAAAAAATAAATGGATAAGACATATAAGGGTGTTTGCAAGCAAGAATTTGGTCGATTTTTAGCAGAGATAAAATTCCCCAAGATACGAAGACAAAAATGGCTAGGACTATTTGACACAACAGAACAAGCAACCTTTGCTTATGACATGGCCAACATGTCAATGAGAGGTAGTAATGCATACACCAACTATTTCCATGTCAAATATACACCTCATAATCAACCTTGCAGTGTGCAGAGTAGTTAAATCTTAACTGTAATGAAATCAAATAGGAAGAAAACTAAATTCATGAAGTTTTTTGAATTGCAAGAATGTACTGAAAAAGTTGAAGAAAGCAAAGAATATATGTCATTTTTCAATGGATCTAAAATTTGTCCAAAAGAAAAGTCATATCGAGGTGTTTGGAAATGTTCAAGTGGTTGTTATGTTGCACAAGTATGGAGTCCTATAAAACAAAAGAAAAAATGGCTAGGAACATTTAATACCAAAGAGGAAGCTAGTATCACATATGATATGGCTGCACTTTCCTTCAAAGGATACAAATCCATTACAAATATTATGTTTCTAGATTCAGAGATACATGAAACAAAAAGTATCTCTCACTTAGAGAGAGATCAACTTGGATTGTCCCTTCAAGTTGAACGATATCCACAAGAAACATAAATAAATGCTTTATACTAATAATCATTTTGGTCATGCAATACCTATTAGTTAGAACTAACACTTTCCAAATATGATGCACGTGAAACCTAATGTTTTTGAAAGTTTTCATACAAATCTAGGACACAATTTTTTTATTGAAAGAACATATCAATTCCATATATGCTTCTAGCATAGATAACATGTGTTCTTCAGAAATTGATACACAATTTCACTATCCATTATCTGAATCAACTTATCCTAGTGCATCTAGACTACCCAATTTTGAAATGAGTTATCAAAAAAATCGATCCCTCAAATTTGATAAAATCATGCCCACTACAACTATTGCAACAAGATGTTTCCCCCATGGATCTATCTCACAAAAAATAGAATGCTAGAGTTCTCAACATGGATTTAGATGTACAAAACTATGGTACTAATATTCCCAATGAAAATTTTCCTTTATTTCTAAACAATCTTGCTACCAATGTTGATGATATAGACATGTATGGTGTTAACCATGATACATTTGACTTCTCTAGTTTCCATGTGACATCAAAATATACATGCCTTGAATGTCACAATCTAAGTGATAATAATATTATTGAGCTTCACCATTGAATTTATGGTTCAAATGGTACAAATATAAAGCATCCTCAACATTATTTCTATTACTTGATGACATAGTCAACATAGCCTATTTGATGTGGTGATGTGAAGAGAAAAGGTGAAAAAAGCATAAAGATAACATGAGACATGACCAAAGAACAAGAGGAGTATCAAATTTTGTATTTGCTACTTGTGTTTTATATTATCCTTTGTATTTTTTGAATATTTCATTGATGAATATTTAATATTGCAGTGGTGATGTAAAGAGGAAAGGTGATAAAAGAATAAAGATAACATGGAGACATGACCGAAGAACAAGAGGAGTAACAATTTCTGTATTCACTACTTGTGTTTTCTATTAGAATTTTTCTTTTTTGAATATTTTATTGATGAATGTTTAATATCATGTATCCTATACAATTCTAATGATGCGACATGTTATGCATTTTTAATTCTAGTATCATAATCTATCTTTTTCTAATCTATGATAGTAGAAGAGATGAACAATATTAGTTTTTGTACTGCCTGCTTGCCTTTAGATTAACATTTATCATTTTGAAATAGTGTATGCAATGATTCATGTATAAAAAATATCAATGTGGAAGTGCATTTTTATTGTCATGATGATCTTTGTCCAAATCTACATCATTCTATGAAAGTTGCATTGTGTCATACTAGATACTTGTGAATAAATGGGACTAAATATTGCAATGTATAGTATAGTTTCTTATGGCATGTGTAATTTTAAAGAATAGTAAAATCAAAGTAAATAAACCGAGATAACTAAAAAAAGTTTATTGAAGATATTCATCTTTTCATGCAGGAAAGAAATATCCACACATAGGAAAGAAACATTATGCAAGTATACTTGACAAGAAATCTAAGGTGGTACTAGTCCTTCCCAAAATAGAAAATGACATAAAATGAAGTAGAAATCATAGACCTAGAGCATTACAAGTCAATAGGTCAAGATAGAACTTGCAGTATTCACATTGTACTAGAGAATGAAGGACTATGCAGAGTACCAACATTCAAGTACAACATAGGAGACTGCTTATTTGACTCCTTGTAATTCCTACTAAATTATAGATATACATCACTTGAGCTAAGAAATGAGACCATTGATTGCTTCTTACAATGCAAAAAAGAAGGTGAATCAAAAGCATTACATTCGTATAGTACAAAACTTCATCCACAAACTCTATATGAACTACACCAAGTACATGATCTAGAAACATCTTTGTGTAGAATGTGACTATCTGCAAAGAAAAATATCCACAATGGAGAAGTTAGACTATGGGGATATATATTATGCATTCATTGGTTATCCAAATGGTTAAATAAACAAATATGCCTTTAGTCGATGACAATAGGAAAAAAGTACCTGCACTTAATTAAATCAATACATGCAAAGGCATAATCAATCCTCTTTCATGATACAAATCCTATTATTGGCCACTTTGAACCACTACTAAGATTATAGTAAAAAAAGTCATTCATCAAGCACACATGTGATACAACAAATTGAAGAGATTTATAAGAGAGCATAAGGCACAACACATTGTAGACATTGCAAACAAAAATAATATAGGGCATGACAAGGTGCACATTAAAAATATAAATCAAGGGTATGTGCAAGATCATGGTGTGCCAAAAAGTGACGATGTGAAAAAAAGAGAGTTTGAAGACGCCTAAAAGCACTTCAAAATCCTCTCTAACTTTTTTTTACCTATCCAGGAACCAAACCTGGAAGGTTAAGCCGAGCCTTATCGGATATCCGATATCATATCGAATATCTGATTTGATATCGAATATCCAATAATATCGGATATCCGATTTTAAATCAAATATTCGACTAATAATTAAAATCATATAATAGTATGATATATTATTTAATATTATTATAATAATAATATTATTATAATAATAATATTATTATTTAATATTATTATTATAATAATTATTATACTATAATATAATTATTATATTATAATCGTATAATATTATACTATAATAATATTATTATAATAACATATTATATTATAATAATATAATATAATATTTCATATATTATAATATATAGTAATGTAATATAATATATAAGATATAATATAATAATAAAAAGTAATATCTTATAATATAATATATAATAAAAAAGTATAATATATTATAAATTATAATAATATAATATAATAATAATATTTTATATTATAATATATAGTAAATTAATATAATAAATATAAAATATAATATAAAAATATATAAAATGTAATATATATTATATATTATATGTTATATTATATATATTGTAATGTCATATTGGATATCCGATACTTGTGCATTGGATTAAACAAAATCATAGACCCGCGACCCTTATTTTATGCGAATTTGGGCCAGTATTGCCATCGCAGATCGGATATCAGATATCAGGTATGTTTCCCTCCCCCGACTCATTTTTAACCTAAATTTAATAGATTTTAACATGATTTTGTTTGTTTTAGTTGAATCTAGGGTTTTTTTGACAAAAATGGTTAAAATTTAGATTTTTTTTTAATATATATTACGTTTTGCAATTCAATAGGAATGGCTGATCAAAATGATGACACTGAGGCAGGGAATAATATTCCTCACAACCCACCACCAAATGATCCAGTATCCCCACAAAACCATCCACCAAATGATCCTCTACCTCCTCAAAACCCTCCTCAAATCAAGGATTTGATAAATGAAAATCTCACTAAGTTGAGAGGTTTGCATAGAACATACAATAATGTACGTGCACTGGCTCCTATGTTATCCACGTTAAACACCATAGTGGATAACATTGAAACCCTTACAAACCAACAAAATGTCGCTCTTCATTAGCGTGATGAAATGCACCAGATGTTTGATGATGATTTGGATTATGATGAGGTCGCGACCCTCAACATAACCAAAGACAATTTGGCAAGCCTTTTTGCTAACCCAAAAATGGGTATACCAGTTGACCCAAAAAAATCCAAACTATCGATTAAATGGTGCACAAATGACGCCATACGTGCAAATTTTTGGGACTGTTGGTGGATGGTCTTTGATATCCCTCCACATGGCAATTTAGACATACCATTTTATTTCCTTAGAAAATTATATGCAGAATTTGTGTTGAAACTTAAAGTGAACTATTGGAGCATGAAGCCCAACATGGGCTTAGGACTAGGAGCTCCTCAGGATAGACCCTCTTCCCAGCGGAAGAAACTTGGCACTTTTTTCCTCCCCCCTGATATCTCCCCCCCTCCTTAAGTGCAGCATCCAAATATTATGGCAGAGGCTAGCTCTTAGACCATCAGAGCCATTCATAGGCTGAGTAGCCTAATGATATCTTAGGCTAGGTCAGTCCTGCCTCCTCGTGTTGATGATGTTGGTGATAGTTCATCATCGGCTAGCTCATCACATGTTTGTGTGCCTCACACTTGCATTACGTGCAAGAATATTTTCCTGGGTCCCATAGGTGATCTTCCAGAGTATCATTTTGTATTAGACGAGGATACACCAGACGCACGTGCAGAGGCTACAGACCCTGATGCGAGAGAGGAGGGGAATGTAGAGGCATGGACTCCTTTGGTGTTGGTACGTGTATACATTTTTTTGTTATGAAATATGTGATTTAAAGTTAATTTTTATAATAGAGTAATTTTAATTTTTAAGCCATACTGACTTTTACATGTATGTGATCTTCATTCATGTTTAGTTGATGACCGAGGAGGAGCTCTACACTCTCAGCCATTTCATTTGGCCTTGAGACATCTACGGTATATTATGTTGTGTTTGCATTTCTTTTTTCTATTTGATATTGTAGCATATATGGTTGCTAATCTTTCTTTTATCTTGTAGATACCACCTGCCCCGGGGGGAGAAAGTGTGGGGGGTGAGCCAGCATGCATTGACAAAGGAAAGGTAATTAGATGTTTTCTAATTGATTAAATATTGATGCATTCTTGTAAAATGTTTGTGGTAATCTCATTTAATTACATTATTTATTATATATAGGGTGTGGCTACTAGCGATGAGCCTGTACAAATTCAGTGTCCTAGATTATCAGGGATTTTCATTCGCACAGAGAGCCCCATTGTATGTATAAGTATCATTTATTTTTTATTTTTTTAATTGATGCAGAGGAAAGTATGATTGTTGTTCTATACAATTTCTATGATTTTTTCCGTACCAATAATGATTCATGTCTTGCATATGTTCATTACAACTTAAATAGGCTTATATGCACCTGTCCAACTGACCAAGTTGGTTACAAAGGTTTATTTAATCAAACAAATACCAAATTACTACTTTCCCTCCAAACCTAATATGACCATTTGAATTTGAAATTCAAATTTCAAACTATAGTTTTTATGCATTCCCTAACTTTCTAAACTATTCCATTGACTCAAAATTGGTCATATGGATTTATTAAATGCAACTAAGTAAATTTCCAGAAAATTGAAGTTTTTATTGTTTTTTCTCCAAACCACCGTACACTCTGATATCCCCCTTTCAACTGAGATCACATATGACATATATAGAGGTCTACATGACTTTTGGAACAACCATATAGGTGTTCCCAACCATAAAACAAACAAATAACAACTTTTTGCTAATACTGTTTAGACTCTAAATACCCTATTCTAAGGCCTTTTGGTCCCATGGAGTCACTTGGTTTATAACCACACCAAAATTCTTGTGGGCCTTACATGTGCCTTTATTACAAAACATAGACCAACTTGTAAAATATGGACCAAACCTTTATTCCAACTTCCTAATCTACTTGAATCCTCGCTTTCATGGAGTGGCAAGGTGTCCGGCATTAGAGATACTTGTTCCCCCTTGCCACATAGGTTAGGTGCCCTGCACCACCTTTCCTCTCTCTCATTCTGAACACTAGTCCACCAAGTGAGTGATGTTCCTCTCAGTCTTGTTGTTGCTACTTTTACCTTCTTATCTGCCTCTATGTCTTCAAGATCAAAGTAGTTCTCAAGGGCCTCTATCCACCCTAGCACTTCTTCACTATCCATTTTACCCTGGTATATTGGAAAATCAATATGGTTCTTCCCACCATTACCTTGTACTGCCTTAATGATTCACATAAATCTCCTTTCTTTAGGATCATCTATTGTCTCATGCTCTTGCCTTGCATTACCAACCTCTTCTTCTTCATGGTTCTCTCCATGATTTCTTCCCCTAACCTCTTCTCCTCTAGGTTCTTGCCTTTCCTTTTCTAAGGATTCTATCCTTGCAATAAGCTTCAGCCTCTCTCTTCTCATCTGTCTTTCTTCCCTCACTCTAGATGCTTCAAGTTCTCTCCTCTCTCTTTTCTCTTTTGCCAACTCTTCTCTCAATTCTTCAAGTTCTCTAGCCATTTGATTTTAGGAGGCATTTTCACAACAAGTTTTCTTCCTTCCCAAGGGCCAACTCACTGATTCTGTTTCTTTCCTCACCAAGAAATCTCTAGATACCACTTATGTACCTTTCAACTCTGGCACACACAAGGAGGAATTAGACACACCAAGGCTTCAACAAAGGGACCAACACACTAAGGATTTTCAAGATTATAGGTCTTGGTCACACTCCTACACACCCAAACTTCAAAACCCTCTTTAAAATGGCTTAAAAACTAGGGCCTGCTTGTTCAAACCCCAAAACTCAATTCTAGAACGTTTTGAGTTGTCTAATGACAATATATGATCATGACAACCTACATGAACCTATCAAATGACTCATCTACCATATGAAATCCTAAAATCCTATCTCATGCCCAATTACAACATTCTTCCACATATGAGTCCAACATTATAACTTTGTATGCTTCCATGAGCCATAATTGGTGCAAGGATTGCCCAATTGACTTCAAGAGATGTTCCATGACCTCTGTAATGCCTTGGATCTTCAATGTTCCCCTGATGAGCATGGGATGCTCCTGCATCACTTATCTTGATAAATAAATTCAAAACTAATTTTTGTGATATTAACAACTACTATTTTGTATATCATAGGAGACTCCTAGTGCACATGAGGTTTGACGGGACAGTTATGTAGATTTGATGACGCGACCACTCACTCTTGAGGAGGAGCCTACAATAGTAAGTTGTAGTTTGAATTCATGATTAAATATGTTATAAATTTAGCATGCTATGAATTATAATTTTATAGTTCAAATTATAGATTCATCTGACAAAGGTATTTGAACATATACAACCCACAATCATAGAGGTACCAGCATTGCCAAGGGCATACGAGAGGAATCCTGACTGGCGCAGGAGGTCAACGAGAGAGGTATTTATTATGAAAATTTGATAGTATTAATCTCCAATATAGAAAAGATCATTATGCATTTGAGTAATTCAATGTTAGATACGTAGAATCATATAAATTTAGTAGTCTAACTTTGGGTTTTCCCTTTTTGTTTATGTAGGAGGCATCCGATCCACCTAGTGCAGCGAAGAGGCTGCATTTTGATCATCCACCAACACCCTAGGATAGTATAGTTTTCGTAGGATGCATCATGAGACATTTTGAGATGGCATATGCCACATTGTATACAAAAACATTGATATTATACACATTCTGATGGCAAGATCAGCAACATTTTGTATATGTACTTTGTCTATGGATACATGATCTTTGATATATATTTGTGTAAAATTTTTCTATGGATACATGTATTTTGATATATATTTTTGTCATTTATGTGCACAATGATATACATATTAATTTAGTATCTAGTATTGTTCAATTTATCGTGGATCATGTGTCATGCCCTAAATTTTACTACTAAAAACACAACAATTTTTTATTTTTTTTGTAGCTTATGAAGTTGCATAAGAAATTACATATTGTAAAACAAGGTTATCATTGAATAGGAGTTCAAGACTCACGTGAATAGTGTGAAGGTGTTAACATTTTAGTCACAGGTGGTTTTCAAATAGATTGGATGACAGTCTAGTTCAAGTTAGCGTCACGAGTCAAACGAGAAAGTTCAAGATACAACACTCATAAATTAGTGAGGTAATTCATATCCTAACAAGCCTCTGATACTAATATTCTATTAGGGTCTGTCGGTTGTATCATATGGACTAGGTCATGATTCTAGCATGTAAGGGAAGGGGATCAGAATTACTTATTATCCTCATTACCAATGTACACACATTCATTAATCATTACAATATATATTAATGTGACAATTACTATATTAATATATCCTCATTATCTATCAACATTGCTTCCTCACCAAACTAGCACTCACTACAGTTTTCTAAACACAAAAATTACTATTTCAATACATAAATTAAACTCACTCTAACAAAAGACAATTACTAACTATCTAGCTCATCAACTACTAACTAATATAGCTACATTGCCATGCTTTTACATTTACTATTTTAATTACTATAATTACTATACTATTACATTTACTTTTTACATTAATTTACATCTAACTATTCACCATAAGCTCACTTTCTCACTATCAATATTATTATTAGCAAAGCATGTTAAGATTCAAAGTAGTTTCATAGTACGAATTAGTAAGCACATAAAATGAGGAACTCTTAGTAAGTATAAGGGCCAATTAAAATTACTTAACTCAATAATAATTCATGATCTCTATTTAAACACATCCTACTACACCATCGTATTGAGTGTGTCAATTTAAATTTGTTAGATGAATTGTTTATGCAAGGATTAGGTGCAAGCGTATAAATAAGGTTTGTATATAACATACCTTGTCATTCTAACATATATGTATCAATGTATCAATGTGCTTTATTGACTAGATAAAACTAGATTTGAGTTATTATTTTAATCCACCATCCATCCTTATCCTTGATTCTCCAATCCCATCATCCCGACAACTTACTTCATATTAAAACCCTATTATATGTACATCCAATCAATCTTGGATTTTATTTTATTTTTGAGTTAAATATTTAAATTTGTCATATTCTCTAACATGCACACTAATATGCCTTTATTAATTTAATTACTAATTTATTATTTGAGTGTTGGATGTGACTTAGAGGTCACAAGATTGTAATGTGCACCATTTTGTCACTTAGAAAATATATTAGTCTAGGACACTCATTAGTCTCTATATGCTATTACTATTTTTATTTTTATTGGATAGCAGTCTAGAATCTGGGAATATTCTTTAATATTTTATTGCTCTGTATTAAGGAAGGGATTTATTTGCCTTTACCATACATTTTCTAGAGAGGAAAATGCATGCCTACAACAATGTATCTCATAGATTTTATTATGTCTTCTCTTACAAAAAACTTCATTTTTTTATATCATAAAATTAATTTGATGATTTTCTTGCTTAGAATTGCATTAAGCTTGGTAATTAAAATCAATGTTATCCATGCATGTGATATGAACATAAAAATTTCCTTCCAAATTATTGAGTGCACAACAAGATTGTAAGCAATCTACTAAGTTTTAAATTTATACAATCAATGGTATCACATAACATCTATGGGTTGTTATTATCAACTAGTCATTTACAATACCACAAGGAGAAAACTTTCTTTCACATTTTCAAATGATAACAATGATGTCAAAGCAAATCTGTGACTTGTACCAATGCTTTCATAACAATATAAACTCCAAATGAAACATGCATATACAACCTTATCAATTATTTCTTCTACACGTACATTAGGTAACAATGATACAATCTCCTTCCATCACAATGGGGCAACATAAGGGACTTTTGAAAATCATAAGGAACATGGACATTGAAAGATATGGACAATGAGTAGCATGAACATTGTCCAACATGATCGTTGAGAACATGAACAAGCTGGTGAATCCTCCTTCACAAATGAGGGCACAATGTCAAGTTTTCTCATCCAACATCAATCTGCAAGATGATCACTCCAAGCCATTTCCATTGCTCCCTTGGACACAAATCTGCATATGCAACACAACAAAATAAAAAGGACCATGGGTGCTTTCCACCCAACCATAGGCCTCAAAGAGACCACCCCCACGCTAGGGAACAAGGCTCAAACTGGGATACACATACAATCTTTCAATGCATAAACATTACATTTCAAACCTGAACAATTCCCCCCCAAGACTATTTCACAATGGCTTCACAGATGGAACCATAAACATAGGGTGAAGGTGTGTTCTAAAAGGGAGACTTGCCATACCAAACCATATTTGCAATAAACAAGTTTCATGCCCTCTCGGGGCTATCATAATTCACCAAATTTCATGCCCTCTCGGGGCTATCATAAATGAACCATTTAATGCCCTCTCGGGGCTATCGTAAATGAACCATTTAATACCCTCTCAGGGCCTCCAAATTTCCTCCTCCAAACCCACTACCATCAGCTGTAACTCCTCAAACTTCCTTTCTACACCATACTTTCCTTATCACTCCCAGCAAGATATGAAATGTTATGGCATACAATGGAGCCGATACTCCAAGGTTCTCAATACATTTTTCAAACCCAACTTAAGCCCTTCACCCTGGACTTCTCTTCCCTTCCCACAAGGGTGAGTGTAAGTCCCATGCCCATAACAATACTCAAGCACAAAACAAGAAAACAAAACCAAGTAGAAATAAAACAAGAAATTTTCAAGAGCACATCACATTTTCACAACACAATATCAACACCCATAATACAACAAGGAAATAGAAAAAATCAAAACCTCATACTCACAATACTCCACACAATACAACAAGATGCACAATGGTGTCACACTGATCTACATGGAATGAACACCATTCAAGCACTCACATGAATGCTACTCCACAATGCAATGCAATGCATACTCCATTGATAAACTCCACACTTGCATATTTTCTTAACCATGCTAAAAGAAAGAAATGGAAAAGAAGCAAGTTTGAGATACCAACCTTGTTCCAAGCTAGGGTAAGGATAGTTGTAGTAGAGCTCCCCTAATCTCCCTCCAAAACCTACGTGTCTCTAAAATTAGAGAGTGGGCAAACACCCCACTAGTTTGGCCAAGACCCTCTAATAAAGCCTTCCCACTAACTTATTTTAGCAAAAACACTAAGCCACTCCACCCTTACAAACTTGTCTCCTCTAATGGTTCATCGATAGCCCTCATGAGCTTTGAGTTATGACCCTCGAAGGATCGACCTCAAAATGCACTTAGAGCACCTTGAAGACTCCTTGGTACGGGGTGGCTGCAAATGATGGATGGTCTTTGTGGCTAGAAAAAGGGTGTGACTAGGGTTCACCCACCCATCTGGAGCTAATGGCACTGACGATTCGATGCCAAGATCAGCGGTTTCAAAGTTACGCTGTGGTGCACCTATGAACTGAGGCACATTGCGAGTTTTGGCATCGAGCGAGATCGCTGTGCTAAATCCAAACAGAATGTGATCTCTCAAAAATGAGATAGGTTATTTTAGGCCTCAGTATCACCGTCCTATAGCATTTGACATTTTATCAATAGCCCTCACGAGCTCTGAGTTATGACCCTCGAAAGATCAACCTCAAAATGCACTTAGAGCACCTTGGAGACTCCTCGGTATGGGGTGGCCGCAAATGATGGATGGTCTTTTGGCCAAAAAAAGGGTGTGACTAGGGTTCACCCGCCCATCCAGAGCTAATAGCACTGATGATTCGATGTCAAGATTATCGGTTTCAAAGTTACGCTGTAGTGCACCTATGAACTGAGGAACACTGCGAGTTTTGGCATCGAGCGAGATCGCTGTGCTGAATCCAAACAGAATGTGATCTCTCAAAAATGAGAAAGGTTATTTTAGGCCTCAGGATCACTGTGCTGTAGCATTTGATAATTCATCGATAGCCCTCACGAGCTCTGAGTTATGACCCTCGGAAGATCGACCTCAAAATGCACTTAGAGCACCTTGGAGACTCCTTGGTACGGGGTGGCCACAAATGATGGATGGTCTTTCTGGCCAGAAAAAGGGTGCAACTAGAGTTCACTCGCCCATTCAAAGCTAATGGCATTGACGATTCGATGCCAAGATCAACGATTTCAAAGTTACGTTGTGGTGCACCTATGAACTAAGGCACACTGCGAGTTTTGGCATCGAGTGAGATCACTGTGTTGAATCCAAACAGAATGTGATCTCTAAAAAATGAGATAGGTTATTTAAGGCCTCAAAATCACCATCCTATAGCATTTGACAGTTCATTGATAGCCCTCACGAGCTCTGAGTTATGACCCTCAAAAGATCGACCTCAAAATGCACTTAGAGCACCTTAGAGACTCCTCGGTACGGGGTGGCCGCAACTGATGGATGGTCTTCATGGCCAAAACAAGGGTGTGAGTAGGGTTCACTCACCCATCTGGAGCTAATGGCACTGACAATTCGATGCCAAGATCAGTGGTTTCAAAGTTACGTTGTGGTGCACCTATGAACTGAGGCACACTGCAAGTTTTGGCATCGAGCGAGAACGCTGTGCTGAATTCAAACGAAATGTGATCTCTCAAAAATGAGATAGAATATTTTAGGCCTCAGCATCACCATCCTTTAGCATTTGACAATTCATCGATAGCCCTCACGAGCTCTGAGTTATGACCCTCGAAAGATCGACCTCCAAATGCACTTAGAGCACCTTGGAGACTCCTCGGTACGGGGTGGCCGCAAATGATGGATGGTCTTCGTGGCTAGAAAAAGGGTGTGACTAGGGTTCACCCACCCATCTAGAGCTAATGGCACTGACGATTCGATGCCAAGATCAGCGGTTTTAAAGTTACACTGTGGTGCACCTATGAACTGAGGCACACTGTGAGTTTTTGCATTGAGCGAGATCACTGTGCTGAATCCAAATGGAATGTGATCTCTCAAAAATGAGATAGATTATTTTAGGCCTTAGGATCAACATCTTGTAGCATTTGATAGTTCATCGATAGCCATCACGAGCTCTAAGTTATGACCCTCGAAAGATCAACCTCCAAATGCACTTAGAGCACCTTGGAGACTCCTCGGTACGGGGTGGCTGCAAATGATGGATGGTCTTCATGGCCAGAACAAGGGTGTGACTAGGGTTCACCTACCCATTTGAAGCTAATGGAACTGACAATTCAATGCCAAGATCAACGGTTTCAAAGTTACGCTGTGGTGCACCTATGAACTGAGGCACACTACGAGTTTTGGCATCGAGCGAGATCACTGTGCTGAATCCAAACGGAATGTGATCTCTCAAAAATGAGATAGTTTATTTTAGGCCTTAGGATCACCGTCCTATAGCATTTGATAGTTCATCGATAGCCCTCACAAGCTCTGAGTTATGACCCTCGAAAGATCGACCTCCAAATGCACTTAGAGCACCTTGGAGACTCCTTAGTATGGGGTGGCCGCGAATGATGGATGGTCTTGGTGGCCAGAACAAGGGTGTGACTAGGGTTCAACCGCCCATCTGGAGCTAATGGCACTGACGATTCGATGCCAAGATCAACAGTTTCAAAGTTACGCTGTGGTGCACCTATGAACTGAGGCACACTGCGAGTTTTGGCATCGAGCGAGATCACTGTGCTGAATCCAAACAGAATGTGATCTCTCAAAAATGAGATAGGTTATTTTAGGCCTTAGGATCACTGTCGTGTAGCATTTGACAGTTCATCGATAGCCCTCACGAGCTCTGAGTTATGACCCTCGAAACATCGACCTCAAAATGCACTCGGAGCACCTTGGAGACTCCTCAGTACATGGTGGCCACAGACAATCGAGGGTCTACGTGGTTGGAACAAGGGTGTCACTATGATTCACCCACCCACTCGGAACTAATGACACTGACTTGTAGCCGTTAGGAGTTAGATTTTGAAAAGTTGTCAAGAAAGGTTGACCCCTTTGACTTGTATCATGAAAGGTTTCTTTGTGCCTTGCTTGATTGTTTGAAGACTACTCCATGCGTCACTATCTTTCTTGGAAAAAAAATTGCTTTTGAACATCAAGCTTGCAATATTATCAATTATTGTCAAACTTTTTCAACTAAGTCAAAACGTCAAATGCAAATATTTGTTTGCATTTTTTGCTAAGGGGAGTTTCATAAATTGACTTTTATTTTCTATGTCTCTAGTGCTTGAACATGCTTAAAATGGCTCTTTGGGCTTAGAGCTATTGGTATTTTCTAATTTCATGGTCTATGATATGCATACTAAGAATTTCTTTCACTAAATGGTTTCCTTGATCTATTGACTACACTTAAATTTGTTCACTTGTCATCTCTCTTTCTATATGCTCAATACAAAGAGCTAGAAGAGACAAATAATCTTTCTTACCTTCATCTCTCTAAGCACATGATAGAAATCAATTCTAAACTTGAGAAAAGGTTAGAGGAGAATATTGCATTCTTAAATTAATCTCCCTTAAGACCTTTACATACACACGGGGCATTCTTAAATTAATCTCCATGGAAGAAAATTTCATAAAACTAAAGATTCCATAGTGTTGAAACATAAAATCCAAGATCTAATTTATGATGGGATTGTTGATACCTCTAATGACTCATCCACTCATAGCCTTCATATCCAACTTCATATCATGTCATTATGCATGTGCTATCTTTCTTATTGGCTTTAATTGCTTATCCTACATGCTATCTTCTTTCATGGATTTCATGGCTTATCCCAAATGTGCTTCATACAACTTTTCAATATGAAAGTCTTTCAAAACATTATACAATATTATGACTCTTTATGCTTTCAAATGCTATGATTGGTTGCAAAATGGAAGAAATCAAGTATTCTAATTGTTCATCCGTACTTTCTAGATTTTTCTTATTTGATTAGTTTGATAAAAATAGTTTTAATAATCATAATGTCACCTTTATGTCAAATAAGGAAAAAACCAAATTTGTAATAAGATATCCACATGCAATTATCTTTCATATAGTTATAAATGCTCTTAAAATTGTCGTTATAGCTTTGTATCACATGAAAATATGATTTGGAAGAACTTGTTCAATATCTTCCTCTTATAATTCCTTACAAAGAACCTACCAAGATACAAAAACCATATACAAAAAACTACACATTTTACATCATAATACATCATAAATTTTAGAAATTCTCCTCAATACCACCCCCCTCCAACTCTTCATGATGTACCTACATTCCAATATCATACAAAAATTAGTAACTTATTGTATTAAACAAGATAATCATCAATTCATTAAATCATTATGAAGAAAATAACATAAGAAGTATATATACCTAGTCAAGTATTCCAATAGGGTCCTCTCTCTGTTTTAGGGTCTCCAACAAGGCTTCATGATCAGCATTAGCAATAGTAAAAAGTTATTTTACTTTTGGTCTTCCTTGATGCTTCAATAAATTTACATTTGTTGCTATAATAAGATATGAATATATGAGAATTACTTTGTGCTTCTGATAGTCTTCGAATGCGGGAATTCCATTCCTTCTAAGCACGTATGTCCACAGCCATGTTTTAGCAACAACCACTGAACCAGTAGGATACGTGAATCCATCATCATCTATGATTGGTTGTGCAAGTTTTTGTTTTCCTCTTACACAATGTGCTAACCAATAATCGAATTTCTCATCATTCCCCTATGGTGCAACCAATGCAAAGACATGTCCTGGCTGAAGTAGATCTGATAGATGGTTATGCTCAAGTGAACTTTCCATGTCATCATTTTTGATAGAGGGTATGATAGATAATGGAGTAAGATAATGTGGAGCCCATGTGTCCACCCACTCACTTGACCCATAGTGATCCCAATCACACTGAAAACAAGTACGACAAAAACAAGCTAGTTATCATGTCCAAATGGTCCATGTACTAGAATTAGAGCTTTGAAATGAATGCATTTTTGATGAGTCTCTCACTGTAGCACAATCTGATCTATCACCTATGGACCCTTCCTCAACCAACCAAAAGAACCTGCGTACCACTGAATTAAGAGTCCCCCCCTATGATAATGCTAAACTACACCAATCAACAATGCTACGAGCATCAAGAAGCTCTGTTGTTGAAATCTTCAATTGCTCCTTAACTAGAGCTCTGTTCACACATGCCCCTGCTCCATCATATTCCCCTTTTTCATGGCTGGACTCAAAAAAACTCCAAATATGAGGCACCCCTCTCTCTACGTGCATCCTACACAACCAATAAAACATGCGAGCATTCTTGAATTGACCTGTACAGTTATCTGACCAAATGATATGTCTATCCATAGCAATTGCATACTTGTGTAAGAAATCAAAAAAATTCTCGAAACAAAAACTCGTGAGAGTGAGATCTATCATCACTCATATAAAAATGATACTCTCTAATAATCTTTCGATTATCTTTCGCACTATCAGGGGCATGTCTATATGTTATGTGAACAAAAATTGCAATCTGAATAGAGTTGTAATACTGAGATTGTGTCTCATTTTGAAGTTGCAATGTGTAGTTCTCAGCAAAATCAACAACTGATATAATAGTTCCAATGGGAAAAGTCTCCTTACACATTCTAAATTGTTGATCCAACCACTAAGACCTGTCACTATGTCTTGCATACTTGTAAAAAAGATTTGCCTTGAAATCTGAAATAAAATTAGCCACATTGATATCTTTTCCAACCAATTCACATCTAGAGCTCTCACTCCAACTCTTCAATGTGTATTTCACCATTTCATAGACCCTTTTTTTCACTATTGTCTTTCCAAGATCTTGTTCACACCCCTCATGGAAACATGTGTGAAACTTGGATAAGCCACCACATTCTGAACACTTCTCATTTAAGCAAGCATTTTTATAAAAGGAACAACCATCAACTCTACGAAATAAGAGTTGATCTAACAAGTCTCTTGATGATTTTTGAAGCCCACTAGCCCCACAATCCTCCAACATTTCTTTACTATGCAAAGTAGAATGGATGGAGCGTAATAGTTCATGGTGCATAGAAAACTCAACATGATATTTGCAACAACATGTATTTCAAATTTTGAGTGGCACACAATAAAATGGCTTCAAAGATTCAAAAGCCCTTTGTGATATATGAACACTTGGATGACTCTCTCTAAATTGTTTGAACAACATAGTTTGATTTACCTCCAAATAGTGTTTAGGATGTGGCGTGCAGTATCTGATGCCAATTCTGAACTTTAAGACATCTTTAGCATTGGGTGATACTCGTGAGTTAGAGTGCCAAAATTTTATAATTTCTTTCTTCACATCGTCGGATAGCTTCTTATCAAAACGTGGAAGTCTCCCACCAAATGCCCATGTTTCATTTTGAAGAGGATCATCAATTTTCTCTCGTCAACTAAGTGCTCTTCTCAAAGTAGTACGATTTAGATTCAAATCAATACAAGTTTGTCTCATATATCTACCCTTTCTCAAATGATGACTTACCAAAGAGGTTGTAATAACCCTTCGAGTAGCTCTATTATCCTTCTCTCTGCTATTTTTTCCAATGCTATTGAGAGCACTGAAAAGATTCTTCACAATAATGGCATTTCTTTCCAACTTTTTATTGACACGAATTTTCAATTTGGAAAGAATAGGTCTCATCTTTTGCATCTTTAATAAGTGCATGAAAAGTTGACATTGCTCTACCACTGTCTTGTTGCCGAAAAACACCTGATATAGTCTTGAAGCCCATAATCGAATAGTTCTTTCTGATTTTTTTCCTTCCAGACTAGTCATAATCATTTCATCAATTTCAATTATCCATTTTGGTGTTTTAGAACCTTCATGTCGATTATAATTAGGAGATATGTAAGGTTCTTATGCATTAGGTTCTTGTGCATTGTCATCTTCGATATGGTCAATTATGCAATTTGGATTATGACTTGGTGGCATTTCTTCTTCAAAATTTTCAATCTCTACATTTTCAATTTCCGCATTATCATTTTCAATAGGTACATTTTCATTCCCCAACTGTACATTTTCATTATCTGACTCTATGATTTCACCTTCTATTAATTCATCGTCAACTTGATTGATATTTAGCATACCTTGTCTTTTTTTTTTCGGTGTTTCATTTTGTCCCTTTCCCTATATGCCGCAATGTCTTCATTGGATATCTTCCTTTTACGTTTATCCTTTCGACGACTGCTGCTTCCCATTCAGATGACAAATTCGAACAACTAAGGTTATATTTTTTAATTCTTTTCGATTGGTTGGGCCCCAAAACACGACTTTTTACAAATCTCGTGAAAAAAGAGGTAAAAAAGTAATGTTGTCGGGTCTGTAGGGACAGTCAAATATTGGAAATTGATGCTAGTAAAATTGAATATCCGATTTCGAATCGGATATCCGATATAGGAAAAGGACTTTTGGGGTGAAAACTTGCTAAGGTTTTCCTCCTTTGCCACAATAATATTAATATTATGAAAATATTTGGAGGCAAACGACTTTAATTTATAACTAAGTTAATAGTATATTAGTATTAGTATAAAGTATCAATAATATTAATATATAATAGTATTAATATACCTATAGTATCAATATTATTATTATACCTATAATAGTATTAATATTATTAATATAGATATAATAGTGTAAATATATAGTGTTTATTTATATTAAGCTACAATATATAGTATTAATATATATTATTATTATAGCTATAATAGTATTATTATTATTACTATAGATATAATAATATTAATATTTAGTGTTTATTTATATTATAATTATTATCCTAAAATAGTATAAATAGTATATCCAAAAATATTACGTTATTATATAGATATATTAATAACATACATATTAATATAATAATATTTATAATATATATTATATTTAATAAAAATATTACGTTGTTATATATATATTATATTATTATACATTTTAATATAATAATATATAATACAAAGAGGGTCGTCGTTTAATGGGTCAAAGAGGGTCATAGGGTGACCTATGACCCCCTTTGACCCATATGAATGATTCAACTATGTCCTTAGGTGTCCTAGGACCCCTAGGGACATATGTCGTCGTTTAATGGGTCAAAGGGGGTCATAGGTCACCCTATGACCTCCTTTGACCCATATGAACGATTCAACTATGTCATCATTTAATGGGTCAAAGAGGGTCATACGTCACCCTATGACCCCCTTTGACCCATAATACCCATTCGAATAAACATATATCGTCATTTAATGGGTCAAAGAGGGTCATAGGTCACCCTATGACCCCCTTTGACCCATATGAACGATTCGAATATGTCCCTAGGGGTCCTAGGACCCCTAGGGACATATGTCGTCATTTAATGGGTCAAAGACCCCATTTGACCCATATTACCCATTCGAATATGTCCCTAGGGGTCCTAGGACCCCTAGGGACATATGTCATCATTTAATGGGTCAAAAGGGGTCATAGGTCACCCTATGACCCCCTTTGACCCATATGAATGATTCAAATATGTCCCTAGGGATCCTAGGAGCCCTAGGGACATATGTCATCATTTCATGGGTCAAAGAGGGTCATAGGTCACCCTATGACCCCCTTTGACCCATATGAACGATTCGAATATGTCCCTAGGGGTCCTAGGACCCCTAGGGACATATGTCATCATTTAATGGGTCAAAGAGGGTCATAGGTCACCCTATGACCCCCTTTAACCCATATTACCCATTCAAATATGTCCCTAGGGGTCCTAGGACCCCTAGGGACATATGTCGTCGTTTAATGGGTCAAAGAGGGTCATAGATCACCCTATGACCCCCTTTGACCCATATTACCCATTTGAATATGTCCCTAGGGGTCCTAGGACCCCTAGAGACATATATCGTCATTTAATGGGTCAAAGAGGGTCATAGATCACCTTATGACCCCCTGTGATCCATATGAACGATTTGACTATGTCACTAGGGGTCCTAGGACCCCTAGGGACATATCTTGTGGTTTAATGGGTCAAAGGGGGTCATGTGTCACTCTATGACCCCCTTTGACCCATATGAATGATTCGAATATGTCCCTAGGGACATATGTCATCATTTAATGGGTCAAAGAGGGTCATAGGGTGACCTATGACACCTTTTGACCCATATTACCCATTCGAATATGTCCCTAGGGGTCCTAGGACCCCTAGGGACATATGTCATCGTTTAATGGGTCAAAGAGGGTCATAGGTCACCCTATGACCCCTTTTGACCCATATTACCCATTCAAATATGTCCTTAGGGATCCTAGGACCCCTAGAGACATATATCATCGTTTAATCGGTCAAAGAGGGTCATAGGTCACCCTATGACCCCCTTTGACTCATATGAATGATTGGACTATGTCTGTAGGGGTCCTAAGACCCCTAGGGACATATGTCATCGTTTAATGGGTCAAAGAGAGTCATAGGTCACCCTATGACCCCCTTTGACCCATGTGAACGATTCAAATATGTCCCTAGGGGTCCTAGGACCCCTAGAGACATATGTCATCGTTTAATGGGTCAAAGAGGGTCATAGGTCACCCTATGACCCCCTTTGACCCATATTACCCATTCGAATATGTCGCTAGGGGTCCTAGGACCCCTAGCGACATATATCATCATTTAATGGGTCAAAGAGGGTCATAGGTCACCCTATGACCCCCTTTGACCCGTAATACCCTTTCGAATATGTCCCTAGGGGTCCTAGGACCCCTAGAGACATATATCATCGTTTAATGGGTCAAAGAGGGTCATAGGGTGACCTATGACCCCCTTTGACCCATATGAACGATTCGAATATGTTCCTAGGGGTCCTAGGACCCCTAGGGACATATGTCGTCATTTAATGGGTCAAAGAGGGTCATAGGTTACCTTATGACCCCATTTGACCCATATTACCCATTCGAATATGTCTCTAGGGGTCCTAGGACCCCTAGGGACATATGTCATCTTTTAATGGGTCAAACGGGGTCATAGGTCACCCTATGACCCCCTTTGACCCATATGAACGATTTGAATATGTCCCTAGGGGTTCTAGGACCCCTAGGGACATATGTCATCATTTAATGGGTCAAAGGGGGTCATAGGTCACCCTATGACCCCCTTTGAGCCATATGAACGATTCGAATATGTCCCTAGGGGTCCTAGGACCCCTAGGGACATATGTCATTGTTTAATGGGTCAAAGAGGGTCATAGGTCACCCTATGACCCCCTTTGGCCCATATTACCCATTCGAATATGTCGCTAGGGGTCCTAGGACCCCTAGAGACATATATCATCATTTAATGGGTCAAAGAGGGTCATAGGTCACCCTATGACCCCCTTTGACCCATATGAACGATTCGACTATGTCCTTAGGGGTCGTAGGACCCGTAGGGACATATGTCATTGTTTAATAGGTCAAAGTGGGTTATAGGTCACCCTATGACCCCCTTTGACCCATATGAACGATTCGAATATGTCCCTAGGGGTCCTAGGACCCCTAAGGACATATGTCATCGTTTAATAGGTCAAAGAGGGTGATAGGTCACCCTATGACCCCCTTTGACCCATTAAATGACGACATATGTCCCTAGAGGTCCTAAGACCCCTAGGGACATATTCAAATGGGTAGGGACATATTCGAATGGGTAATATGGGTCAAAGGGGCTCATAGGTCACCCTATGACCCCCTTTGACCCATATGAACGATTTGACTATGTCCCTAGGGGTCCTAGGATCTCTAGAGACATATATCGTCATTTAATGGGTCAAAGAGGGTTATAGGTCACCTTATGACCCCCTTTGACCCATATGAACGATTTGACTATGTCCTTAGGGGTCGTAGGATCCGTAGGGACATATGTCGTTGTTTAATGGGTCAAAAGGGGTTATAGGTCACCCTATGACCCCCTTTGACCCATATGAATGATTCGAATATGTCCTTAGGGGTCCTAGGACCCCTAAGGACATATGTCATCGTTTAATAGGTCAAAGAGGGTCATAGGTCACCCTATGACCCTCTTTGACCCATATTACCCATTCAAATATGTCCCTAGGGGTCCTAGGACCCCTAGGGACATATGTCATCATTTAATGGGTCAAAGAGGGTCATAGGTCACCCTATGACCCTCTTTGACCCATATGAACGATTCGACTATGTCCTGAGGGGTCCTAGGACCTCTATGGACATATGTCATCGTTTAATGTGTCGAAGGGGGTCATAGGGTGACCTATGACCCCCTTTGACCCATATGAATGATTCGAATATGTCCCTAGGGGTCCTAGGACCCCTAGGGACACATGTCGTTGTTTAATGGGTCAAAGAGACCTATGACCCCCTTTGACCCATAGTACCCATTCGAATATGTCTCCAGGTGTCCTAGGATCCCTAGAGACATATATCATCGTTTAATGGGTCAAAGAGGGTCATAGGTCACCCTATTACCCCCTTTGACCCATATGAACGATTCGACTATGTCTTAGGAACATATGTCATCATTTAATGGGTCAAAGGGGGTCATAGGTCACCCTATGACTCCCTTTGACCCATATGAATGATTTGACTATGTCCCTAGGGGTCCTAGGACCCCTAGGGACATATGTCATCGTTTAATGGGTCAAAGGGGGTCATAGGTCACCCTATGACCCCATTTGACCCATATGAACGATTGGACTATGTCCCTAGGGGTCCTAGGACCCCTAGGGACATATGTCATCATTTAATGGGTTAAAGGGGGTCATAGGTCACCCTATGACCCCCTTTGACCCATATGAACAATTCGAATATGTCCCTAGGGGTCCTAGGACCCCTAGGGACATATGTCATCGTTTAATGGGTCAAAGAGGGTCATAGGGTCCCCTAGACCCCCTTTGACCCATATTACCCATTTGAATATGTCCTTAGGGGTCCTAAGACCCCTAGAGACATATATCATCATTTAAGGGGTCAAAGAGGGTCATAGATCATCCTATGACCCCCTTTGATTCTTATATATTAATAATATACATATATATTAATAATATACATATTAATATAATTATATATATATATATTACATTATTATATTTAATGAAAATATTACGTTATTATATAGATATATTAATAACATACATATTAATATAATAATATTTATAATATATATTATATTTAATAAAAATATTACATTGTTATATATATATTATATTATTATACATATTAATATAATAATATATAATACGTATTATATATATATAAATTACGTTATTAGATTTAATAAAAATAATAATAATATAAATTATATTTATAGATTGTAATAAGATTAACATAAGATATTATTATATATTACTAGATTATATCTTGTATGTTTACATTACGTTATTATATATATATATAATATTAAAATATGCTTTTACATATTAATATAAGTGAAATAATTTAAAAATAAAAAATTAGAACGTTTAAATCGAATTTCCCTCCAAAATTTGAAATTTTTTGGAATTTGACTACCGAGCCATATCGGATATCCGATTTGGAATCGGATATCTGATCAAGCTTGGTATTTACCAAGCCTACTCGGTCAACCCCAAAGACGTGTTTATAGAGAGTTTTAGTGATACTCAGACTTCGGGTAGCCGTCTGACAATGTTCTTTTGATCGAAATTGAATGAAACGAAATGGGTTTTTTAATATCGCTCTCTAGATTCCATCAATATAATTTCTGTCAAATTCTGAGTTCAATAAGTATTTATTAGTTAATTATCAATGAAGATTATTGTAAAGTGCTGATTGACATACTAAATGAAAAATAGCTATAACTTTCAAACGGTATAACATTTTTTAAATCTAAAAATTGCGTCACATTCTATACTTCACCTAGTATAAGAAAAAAAAAAATTTGGTCAAATTTTCTATTAGTTAGGGTGGTCAGACACGGGACTTTTTTTAATCTAAAAAAGTTTTGGTAGAAAATTCATATTTAATTATTTATTTAGAATAAAAATATCAAAAAATATGCGTCACATCTGGGCATGAGTCTAGTTTTCATATCTATAATTATATTAAAAAAAATTATGATTTGATTTTGATTAAGGTGGTCAGACATACACCTACTTTTTATTTTCGCCCTGAAATTTTTTTAGTACTGCATTAAAATTCAAACTTTTGACCAATCAATTATTTTTTTCTCCTAATAAGGCCTAGTAGTTTAAAAACTACATTCAATTTTCTACAAATTATTTTCTTACAACTTTTTGATATAAAGTCCATAACCACTTCAAAATTATGTGTCAAGTTGACATAAACCTGATTTGCTAATTTTTCATTGCCACTTAAGGCCATAGTTTGGTACACCATGATCCTGCACATACCCTCAAGAAAACCCTAATAGAAAGCATGGACTTCGACTATGTCACCACAAGAGATTTATCAAATATGCTCCAAGTAATACTATTACAAATACAACACATGCACTTCAACTATGTCATCTTAAGAAATTTATTAGAGATACAAAAAATAATACAATGGCTAATGAAAATTGAAGCAAAAACACTAAAAACAAGTCAACATGCACATGTGGAATTCAAGGAGTGAAAAAAAAAGAGGTAGGAAAACATTGTTTACTTAAAAAAAGATTAGAATATCACCAATAGAGGTATTTGAAACAATAATTTAGGATACACCAAAACAAACATGATCTATTTGCAAGTATTGTGTTTCAAGAAAGACATTAGATCAATGAAAGAAAAGGAAAAGAACAACTACTATACTCTGACACAACTAAACTATGATGTACTAAATAATTTCATCTATCAAATATGCTTGTCTATATTGAAATGGTTCAAGCTCCCAATATATAGTACACCAAAAAATATTAGAATTAATGAACCAATACAACATGTGCAAATCTTGTCAAAACTGGAAGAAAAACTAGTTTCAATCAGAATTACATTTTCTCAAATATGGGAACTGGGATACAAAAGATCACAATTGGGATTGACAGGTTCTATTATCAACATTCCCATGAATGAACATCATACAAAATGCATTGCCACAAGTAATTAATAGTACAAAAACAATTTCTGTTACTCTCAAAAAGTGCTTGGAATACAAAAATGCATTTCAAATAGGAATTGTGCGGCCAACTGTATTGATGCAAGCACTCTCAAAACTCACAAGTACATCACTATACATAATGAAAAATGTTAAAATAAAAGATGATTGGAAAGAATCTCTTCATATTAATGCTAACAATGAAATGCCATATGCAATTTGTGAAGAGGAAACATCCTCTCCAATTAGTGAAAATGCAACACATTCAGAAAGTGACTAAGAACATAACAAGCCTTTGGAAACTTTGGTACATGGATTCACTAAATCTAGATCCATACATAAAATACAAGACAATTTAATTGAGGTGGCACCTATTGGGCGTTCGTTTTGCATGAGGTCAATGGCAGGAATCCATTGCGTAATTCCTTTCTTGAAAAACAAATGTTTTTAAGGATCCACTCCAAGGTTTAGTATTTGTCTTGTGACGTACCAAAATCTGCTTAGTAGAAGATAAATGTGAGTTTTCACAAGGAGGCCTTTGCTGGTTCTAAAAACTCTTTTATCTCAGAATTGAAGTAAATATGTTTGTTGTCTCAAAATATCACACCAAAAGAACAATATTTTTGTATTTTTTGTTTTTCAATGAATGCAACTTTAACAATGCAGCTAGTATGAGGTCCTACTCTAACAAGGGGTTAGCAAAGAAAATAACAAAATTAAAAGCAAATAAAATGAAATCAAATGACTTTGAAATTGAAATTTCTAAATGGACATAAGCTACAGGACACAACATGCTACGAGTTAAACCTTTGGAGAAATCGGTAGGAAACCAATGAAGATAGGAGTAGCACTTCCTAGAATCGACTAATGCAATCCTCGGTGAGAATCTTTACCAAATCGAATGATGTTTCACTCTTCATCAAATCACAAGGCCATGGAAAGTGTGCTCATGCGAGACAAAAAGCTATGTAGACACAATTAGGTGATCTCTTTTCAAGCTCGTTATGTCGACGGAATTTATATATCTGTAGCAAACACAAGAACTAAAAGATCGCACATCCAAAAACAACACAATAAACCTTTTGCTCAATCACAATCTCATGAATAAAATCCACAAAACAATGACACATTTAGGCAAGAATAACTACACTTTGAATGCTAGCACCAAAAACATAATTTTATTGCATAATAACAGCGACGCTTGTTACATTTTACAATGGGGTATTTATAAGAAATCATCTCCTTAATTTGTGTTGAGAGTGAGAGATATCTTGATGCAATAAAATGCTTTTAAAACATTAAAAAAAACTAAATATATACAAACATACAATCTAACTGGTGCTTAGAGGGACTCCATTCATATATTATTTATTAATTGGATGCATGAGCACTTTACATGTCAAAAATAATAAAAGCATGAGAGAGAAAGTAGGAGGCAACCATTAGTCGAAGTGGAAGTGCATGGAGACACAAAAAATAGAAGCTGGTCCTTCACTAGGTGTGTGTCGGAGTTAAACTGCCGTCAAAATGCACTCTCAATGTATAGAAAGTGCTATTTTTGGAACTGGCAGTTAACCGTTGGCGCACCTTTGAATTGCAGAGCTGCATGAAAATGTTGACCTGTGGACCTGCATACTTGTGGAGCTGCATGAAAATGTTGGGCTACATGAAAATGCGGAGTTGCGAACTTGTGAAGCTACATGAAAATGCAGAGCTGTGGGCTTGCACCCTTGCGGACCTCGGATACTCAATTCACCAAAAAATGAAAATTCTCAATTTTGAAAATGATTTTTGGGTTTTTCTCAAATGTGGTTTTAGATCACTTTTTGTGTACACAGTTTGCCTTTTTTTGATGATTTATACCCTCTTTATAGCCAATCACTTTCATAAATTTGAACTCCTGCTTCTTCGATCTAAAATCCCAAGGCACCTACGTTGAATCTTGTCATTAATAGCTACATAGGATGAGGAACCTATTTCGCTTCATATGTCCAACCTCTGTATTTTCAACCTTTGTCTTCTCTCCAACTGCCCTATCCTTCCCAACGAGAAACCAAGCGATCTAGATGATCAAATGTTTAAAACTTTTTCATATTTTTTCACAAGTTTTTCTAGGCATTTCTGAATGGCTTTTTTGGAGGTCTTCTACTCAAAATTTCAAGTTGAAACCTTCGTCAGTTCGTAAAATTGGGCAATCGAAGGCTTGCTATTTTAGGGACTAAAATTAGATCTTCAATTCTTCTTTCCAATGGTGTAACCGATTCTACATTCTGAGATCTAGGTCAAAAGTTATGACCTCGACAAGTTGAGGATGCCTTTTTTACCTTGGTGACAACACCCAAAAATCCGAAAATTCTTCTAAGTAAAAATTTTCCAGAGTTAGAATTTGTTTTCAACTTCAGAATTTTCCAAAGTTAGTTTTTTTTCTTTTCAACTTCAGAATTTTCCAGAGTTAGTTTTTTTTCAACTTTAGAATTTTCTAGAGTTAGATTTTTTTCAACTTCAGAATTTTCCAGAGTTAGATTTTTTCCAACTTTAGAATTTTTTAGAGTTAGATTTTTTTCCAACTTCAGAATTTTCCAGAGTTAGATTTTTTTTTCAACTTTAGAATTTTTCAGAGTTAGATTTTTTATTTAAAAAATAAAATAAAATTTGTAATTTTTTATTTTTTTGTGTTTTCTCAAAATTTTTTTTTGGACTCTAAAATTCTAACTGTAACAAAACTTTTTTCTTCTAACTTTCAAATTGTGAGTTTGAGAGTCAAAAAAAAGTAGGGGGTCCCCATTCCTAGTAAGGAATGCGGCGTGTGTTGTGGACACCACAACAACACCTATACAAGAGTACCACCCAATTGAAATCTTCAAAGACAAATATGCCAAGGAAATGATTTTTCCCACATTATTCTTTGGAAAACCACACGATGAAGACATTTTTCAAAGATTTTCTTACCAAAATATTGCATGATGCGAACTCCTACAATCAAAAAGGTACTTTTCATGTCACAAAAAAAATATCTTCTTCAAGACTATCAAGATATTGGTACAACAAATAGTTTCCAAAATGTGGATAAGAATACAAAAGTGACAATTGAAAGGACACAAGTTGCAAGAAAAATATGTTAAGAAAAAACCATACTTGGAAAGAATTCTCAAATCAGGCATTGGATACACTCACTTCAAAAGAACAAGAATATCTCTATACTATGTACACCAACTTAAGAGAATATTTTTGCAATGATATGACAACTAGGGCCTCCGATTTTTAATATATTGGGATGCACTAACAAGTGCACTTGAACAATTGCATAATGTGCATTAGTAAAAAATTCATTAAGAACAAGAGTATGAAACAAAAGGTGATAAATTCAATCTAATAAAGAAAGATCCAGTGACTTGTGCATGATACTATAGACAAAAAATAGATGTAATGAATAAATTGATTTTAATTGATGATTCATTCTTTGGAAATATTGTAGATTACTTCTTAGTAACTAAATTTCAAAATTGAGGAAATGTAGATGATCATTTCCTACTCTGGGTAAAAAATGCACCAATATATGGAATGGATAAAAATACATCCATCACAAACTTTATCGACAAGTACATTACTTGTAAAACTAAACATATAGAGCCTAGTCTTTGTGTAATTCACAAGCACCACCACACAAAGCAATGTAGAAGACTAAGAAAGATTTCATGTAGATACAATTTCCATTTTCTACCCCTCCAAAGGACAATAATGCTTGAACCGTTGTTAGAGAAGAATGAAGCAATAATTTCAAAAGCAAGAAGTATGTTTGCAAAACTAGAAAAGGCAAATAATGACCTGTCATACACATTTCAAATGTTCTTAGATGAAGTTGGAACCAGTGAAGATGAATATATCTTGGTTCTAGGATCAACTCTATAATGATCAACCCTCTTCCTATGATGAAAGCCATAAAAAAATTGGAACAACTTTGCTAAAAAAATTCCACAACTATGGAAAGTCGATATCGATGCAAAATTTGTACTGAATACATATGCTGCAACAATGTATTGTAGTTTAGACATGACAAAAATGGACAAAAAAATGATGAATACATCTAAAAGAATCTATAAAAAACCACCAACAAGATAGTATTAATGCAATACAAATGATAAAAAACCTAGGAAATGCACTACTAAATTTACAACAAATGTCATCACAACAAGTATCACACGTAGTTCTATCATTGCCACTAAATCATAGCTCAAGAAAGTGCATATTCATAGACACAAGAGATGATCACAATCACATATTTATACTCAAACACAATAAATAATTAATTAAAGAATTTGTTAAGTCAAAAAATGTTCTCTCTAAATCCTTAGTGGACTATACTTAACTTGACCTCCAAGCCTTTGCAACATATGCCTCACAGAATTTGTCTCCAAGCATAGTAAAAAGGGCACAAAATACATATGAAAAAAAAATACAAAGTATAATATGATTTATCAACTTCAAAAAACACATGGACCTAGAAAAAAATTGTAGAGAATAAATCATACTCTATGTGCCATTTATAATCAATGAGAGCACATTGAAACAATGTTTTGCATCATGGGAACAAGCACATTTGTACTATGAAAAAATAATCATAATCAATCAAGAAAAGTTTAATTATAACACAACTCTAGCATGTAGTGACATGGAAAAAGAAGTCAAGGATCTAAATATTGGAAATGATGACATGGATGTCTGAATCCTCATAGTCAACAAACACAAGAAAATTGAACAATATGACATACAAAAAGACATCCAACACAAGGTACACAAGAGACAAAGTGACATAGGCTATAATACATTTGAAATCAGCTACCACCCACAAATAATGGATAAAAATGAGTACTAAAAATTGAGGAAAATGCTAAATAGAGAAAAAAAAGCAATCATCAAAGATATTGTTAAAAGAAATTGAAAAACAAGAACCCATTGCACATGTTCTTGACGGGTGGAGCTAGAACTGGAAAGACTTTCACTGCAAATGCTATATACCAAGCTCTCCTTCAGATAAAAAATAAGTACATTGATAGTGATCCCAACAAACCAAAGGACCTAGTAACTTCTTACATCAAAAAAACAAATTTAGGTGGAGTCACATTACTAGATGCAATGTCAAAGCACTATGATCAGTTACGTGTACTTCTCATTGATGAGATATCATTAGTTGGTGCCACATTCCTACGTTAAATTAACAAATGATTACATGAAATAATGAAAATTCCCATTGTATACTTTGGTAACCTTGATATAATTTTCTATGGAGACTTGTACCAAGCACAACCAGTACTTGACACTGTCAAATTTGAAAATAAAGCAACTATGTTAGAATTGATGCCTTTTAATTTTTGGATAGACAATGCTAAATTTTATTCATTAACATGCACATTGAGGTAAAAGGAAGACAAATTCATTAATGTTCTCAACAAAATATAAATTATTGGAATCAGCAATGGGAAA
Organism: Cupressus sempervirens; assembly: GCA_028749045.1. Classification (NCBI taxonomy): domain Eukaryota; kingdom Viridiplantae; phylum Streptophyta; class Pinopsida; order Cupressales; family Cupressaceae; genus Cupressus; species Cupressus sempervirens. The sequence continues at coordinate 299,089,996 of CM053791.1, read as the reverse complement.
GTAAACTCTAAGAGGGGGGGAGGGTGAATCAGTCCGCCTAAACTTTAACCATAAAAACAATTACCACACTACCATCTCACAATTTGCATGTATTCGAAATAATTAGCTAAACATGTTCATCCATAACATGAAAAGAAATAACACATGAAATAATAAATTTGTTACCTAGAAACCCTCTAATGAGAAGGTAAAATTGGAGTGGAAATGTCACCCACAAATCTTCACTATTGCAGTTGTAAAGTGTATCTAATGAAGGTTACAATTGTTTTATCATAAACTATGATCTACTTTGTGAAAGGCCTATCCTATGGAAGGCTTTGAAAGACTATGAAATCTTACCTTGTTAAAGGATTCTAACACACTGCTAGAAGTGTGCCTGGTTAGAGGACTTCAACTTACAATAAAGTAAGCACCTTGTTAAAGGATTTACAAAAGCTTGCTAGGACTACTTGGTTAAGATATATCTACTGATTCACCTATTAGAATGTTTTAGCCTTGATCATTCAGTTAGCACCGCTCTGTTAGATATCATATTTTCTCTTTCATAATGTGTACATGATCCTCCTGATCAAATGTATCACTTCTATCCTCTCTCTTCTTTCCTTTGTTCTCTCTAATGGATTCTAGAATTCATATCTCTATCACACATTCCTTAGTCACCTTGAATGCTCTCTGTGCTTTGCATTCACCCTTTTGATGCAGGAGCATCCAGTGGTGTAAGGGCAATCTTGTATCACCCAAAAATGTACTTAGAAATAGTTTCTATTTAATGTGTTTTCATTTTTGGATACCCATTTGGGTCAAATAAAAGTTCCAACTCTCACAGTTCCACTATTAGTGTTTTGAGTTAGAGTTTTTAAGCACCTTGGGATACACATAAATGCCAAAAAAATAGGATTATGTAATTGAGCCATAATTATGGTGAGTTATAGGGTGTAAATTGGAGGGAAGGTTATATTTTTAATTTAGAACACTCTAGAAAAAGAATCAGGTCAAAAGGCTTCACGGCTAGAAAGTTATTGCAATTTTTTAGTTCCCAGAGACCTCCTAAGAGTGCTTCAAATTCATATTGGGCACTAAATGGCCTTGTATAGGGACAAAAAATGGGGGATGAGTGAAGCTGGTCCATAGGGCTATAGAGCACTTTGAGAGCTTTCTAAAAATGTAAATGGTTCATCAATCAGAGCTATGGTTCAAAAGTTATGCCTCCCGAAAGTTTGACCACCGTTTCTGGATTCTTCTAACTTTACACCAACTTCTAATGTGATTTTTGAAACCTTTTATTTTGGTGATGAATTCCAACTGGCATATTCTAGAATGTATTCCTAATCCTAAACCATTTGGGGCTTATTTAAGAATATTTCTTGCATTGTAAAAGCAACACTGAGTGGAGTTAGAAAGAAGGTACTATGTGGAGGATTCCTTTCCCTAGAATCATACTGTAGTAAGCCCATAGGGAATTTTTCATTGATAATAATATTTCTCTTTTCCTATGTGTTCATTCTGGTCTTTGGTTGTGTCTCTATCAAGTGGTATTAGAGCAGGTTTTCCTGAGTTTGTAGATAGAGCACCAACTGTGAGGAAGTTTGCACCAAGACTGTGTGGTTGTGGGTTTGAGTCAAGAAGATGCCTCCACAAAGAGAGCATGGTGGAAGGGTTAGAGCTATTAATCATGAGGAGGTTAGAGCCCTCCAGAGGCAGGTTCAAGCATTGCAGGAGGAGACCCATAGAGGACTGAATGTTGCTGCAGGCAACAAAAGTGAGGAAGAAAATGAAGAAGAAAAAATTGGATAGGAAGGGGAAGGCGAAGGGGAAGTCCTAAATTAGGTAGAGGAGAGGATTTTTAGGGTCATTTCTAAGCTAGGAAAAAGACCTAAAATTGATGTGGGTATGTTTTCGGGAACCCTAAACCTAGATGAGTTGATCAATTAGATCAATGAACTAGAGGAGTATTTTGAGTATGAGGATATTAGAGACCTTGAGAGGGTTAAATTTGTAAAGGCCAAAATGAAAGGCCATGCCAAAATCTGGTGGCAAGAGGTTTAGTTGGAAAGGAATAGAAGAGGAAATGAGAAAATCACAAGGTGGAATTGCATGGTGGGCAAATTAAAGAAGCAGTTCATTCCTGTTGATTATGAGATTGATTTGTTCAAGAAAATGCAAGGGTTAAAACAAGTAGGAAAATTAGTCCAGGAATATACAGAGGAATTTTATTGACTTCTTATTATGGCAGGGTATACAAAAGCTGATAAGGAGAAGGTTTCCCATTAGCTCAGTGGGTTATGACCTAGCATACAAGAGGAGTTAAGTCTAGTTAGAATGAATAGCATTGAAGAGGCATACCAATTTTCCCTATGAGTTGAAGAGAAGATAAATAAAAGGTTGAAGGAAAAAAAAGAGGGCATGATCAAGGAGGAAGGGGCAATAGTAGGTCACTTGGAGGCCAAAATGAGACCTAAAAGAAAAATGAAGATGCGGGTACTAGTAGAAACCAGAGAAACAAGGGCTTCAACTGCTCCCATGATCAAAAATTTGGAGATTAGAGAGGAAGAGGTAGAGGACATGGAAAAGGATCAGGAAGAGGAGGCTTCTATGGTACCTATTTTCATTGCAATGAAGAAGGTCATCGTGCCTTTGAATGCCCTCAATGACAAGGAAGGACAAATAGGAGGGTTGATGGTCAAGCAAGGGTTGCTTATGTGGATGAAGATGCATAGTCATTGCATTCAGAAGATGCAGAAAGAGGAGAGGTTCTCATAAATGAAAGGGTCTTACTAAGTGGTGAGACTGAACCTAGACAAAGGAGGAGTTTGTTTCATACTAGGTGCAAGTGTGAGGATAAGTGTTGTGATGTGATTATTGATGGTGGCAGCACTGACAACTTGGAATATGAAGAGATGGTCTCTAAGTTAAAGCTCAAAAGGGAGAAACACCTCCAACTCTATCAGATTGCTTGGGTGAAGGATGATCATAAGGTCCTAGTTAGTGAACAATGTTTGGTGAAGTTCAAGATTGGGAGTTACCATGATGAAGTTCTTTGTGACATTATTCCAATGGATGTCTACCATTTATTATTGGGAAGACTGTGGCAATTTGATAGACATACTGTACACAATGGTCATGCAAATACACACTCTCTGACCAAGGATGGAGTTCACCACAAACTGAAGCCCATGATAAAGAAAGGTGAAAAGTATGCAATAGTGCTAGGATATGTCTTGTTGATGGAATAAATTTTTTGGATGGTATGAAATATCAACATATGTGTTATGCTTTGATTCCTAGAAAAGATAAGAAAGATAGTAGTGAAATTCCACCTAAAGTTTTAGGCCTCTTAAGTGAGTATGAAGATGCCATCTCTAATAATGTTCCAGAAGGGTTGCCACCAGTAAGGTAGATCAGTCATCAGATAGATTTAATCCTTGGAGCTAGTTTTCCTAACAAGGCTGCTCATAGGATGACTCCTACTAAAACTGAGGAGCTAAATAGACAGGTTCAGGAGCTATTGAGGAAGGGTTTGATTTGGGAGAGCCTAAGTCCATGTGTAGTACCTACAGTAATAGCACCAAAGAAGGATGGAGAGTGGAGAATGTGCACTGAGTCTTGAGCTATAAACATGATAATCATCAAGTATTGGTTTCCTTTGCCAAGAATGGATGATCTTATGGATTGCTTGAGTGGAGCTCAGTACTTCACAAAGATAGATCTCAAGAGTGGCTATCACCAGATATGGATCTAAGAAGGAGATGAGTGGAAGACTACATTTAAGACCAAGAAAGGTCTATATGAGTGGTTAGTCATGCCTTTTGGACTGACCAACGTGCCAAGCATCTTCATGTGACTTATGAATGAGGTACTCAAGAAATTCTTGGAAAAAATTGTTATTGTCTATTTGGATGATATTTTAATTTTCAACAAGACTTTGGATGAAGATTTATTGCACATTTGTAGCATCCTTGAAAGATTGAGGGAAGAGAAATTTTTTATTAATTTGAAGAAGTGTATCTTTGTAAAAAAGGAGTTAGTCTACTTGGGATTTGTATCATCTGAGGGTCTCAAAATAGATCCAAAAAAGGTAAAGGCCATCTTGGGATGGCCTACTCCAAGGTTTTCTACTAGGGTAAGATCATTTCATGGTCTGGTTAGTTTTTATAGAAAGTTCATTAAGAATTTTAGTGGCATATGTGGACCCCTAACTGAAACAATAAGGGGAGATAGAAAATAGTTCAAATGGACTACAATAGCTACAAGGAATTTTGAATTGTTGAAGAAGAAGGTGATAGAGCAACTTGTGTTGGCACTTCCAGATTTTAGTAAATTGTTCCTAGTAGATTGTGATGCTAGTGGCAGTGCTATTGGGGCTGTATTGAGCCAAGAAGGTAAGCCTATTGCATATTTTAGTAAAAAATTGAATGATGCAAAGAAGTATTCTGTTTATGACTAGGAGTTCTATGCAATAGTTTAGGCCTTAAAGAAATGGAGGCACTATTTATTTCCAAAAGAATTTTTCTTGCATACTAATCACCAGGCATTGCAGTACCTAAATAGCCAAGGTAAATTGAACTAGAGACATACAAAGTGGGTAGAATTCTTGTAGAGCTATACATTTGTGTTGAAACATAGAAGTGGAAAGTCTAATAGGGTTGTAGATGCATTGAGTAGGAGACAATTGTTGCTTACAATAATGCAGGTTGAAGTGGTTGGGTTTGATGAACTCAAGCATCTGTACCCTGAGGATCCTGATTTTGCTGAAGCTTGGAAGGCTTGTAGAGAACCTATTACTGTAGACAAAATAAGGTCGCTAGACTATTTGATTCAGGATGGTATGTTGTTCAGGGGCAGTCAATTATGCATTCAAAGGAGTTCCATGAGGGAAAACCTGATCAAAGAGAAACACAGTGGGGGAATGGCAGGACACTTTGGTCCAGATAAGACCATTTCCATTCTTAGAGAACATTATTTTTGGCCTCAATTGTCACAAGATGTGAAGAAATTTGTGTAGAGTTGTCAAGTGTGTCAAGCAGCTAAAGGATTTAGTCACAATACTAGACTTTATCAGCCATTGCCTATTCCATCAAAGCCTTGGGAGGACATAAGTATGGATTTTGTTCTTGGATTGTCGATGACACAAAGGCATAATGACTCAGTATTTGTGGTAGTTGACAGGTTCTCCAAGATAGCACATTTAATCCCATGCCACAAGACTCATGATGTTGTACATATTGTAGATTTATTTTTTAAAGAGACGATGAGACTACCTGGTCTCCCAAAGAGTATTCTTTTTGACAGAGATACTAAATTTTTGGAGTATTTCTGGAGGACTTTATGGAAGAAGTTGAGGATAGAATTGAGCTTCAGTTCCACACATCATCTGTAGTCTGATGGATAGACCAAAGTGGTAAATAGAAGTTTGGGTAATTTGCTGAGGTGTTTAGTGGTCCGGGATAAGCCCAAAGCATGGGACTTGATTCTACCACAAGTAGAATTTTCTTACAATAACTCTATAAATAGGAGTACTGGTAGATCACCATTCCAAATTATGTATGGAAGTAATCCAAGGACTGCACCAGAATATAGGAAGATGGAGCAAGGAGAGAGGACAAGTGCCAAGGTAGAAGAATTTGCTGAACATATCAAGAGCCTAGATGAGGAAGTCCATGCACACAACACCAAGATGAATCAATAGTATAAAGCTAGGGCTGATCAAAGGAGGAGACATAAGGAGTTTCAAGTAGGGGATATGGTTATGGTACACTTACGAAAGAAATAGTTTCTAGTGGGTACTTACAACAAGTTGAAGATGAAGAAATTTGGCCCCTGTGAAATTTTGAAGAAACATGACTCGAGAAATGCATATGAGGTGGAGTTGTCAGATGGGATTCATATTTCACCTATCTTCAACATTGTAGACTTAACATAATATTATGATGATGGCACAGATGAGGGTTTGATGCTAGAACCATGTCCAATTCCTAGTTCTAAGAAGGAGGAGATAGAAGAGATTCTAGATAGTTGAGTGGGTAGGAGTACTAGAAATAGGCAATATGAGGAGTACTTGGTGAAGTGGAAAGGATGACCAATAGAGGACTCAACTTGGATATTAGTAGCAGAGTTTGCCCATTTGGGTTTTCCTCTACCATAAAGTGACAAGGTCACTTTTCAATCTAGCCTAGGTGTCTGATGTAGGAGCATCTAGTGGTCTAAGGGAAATCTTGTATCACCCAAAAATATGCTTAGAAATAGTTTTTGTTTAATTTTTTTTCATTACTAGATACCCATTTGGGTCAAATAAAGGTTCCAACTCTCACAGTTCCACTATTAGTGTTCTGGGTTAGAGTTTTTAAGCACCTTGGGATATATGTAAATGTCAAAAAAATAGGACTATTTAATTGAGCCATAATTATGGTGAGTTAGAGGATGTAAGTTTGAGGGAAGGTTATATTTGTAATTTAGAACAATCCAGAAAAAGAATCAAGTCAAAAGGCTTCACGGTTAGAAAGTTATTGCAATTTTTCAATTCTTGGAGACCTCCTAAGAGTACTTCAAATTCAAAAATGGGGCACTAAATGGCCTAGTACAGGGCTGAAAAATGGGGGATGAGTGAAGTTGGTCCATAGGGCTATAGATAACTTTGAGAGATTTTTGAAAATGTAAACAATTCGTCAATCAGAGCTACGGTTCAAAAGTTATGCCTCCCGAAAGTTTGACTACCATTTTTGGATTCTTCTAATTTTACACCAAGTTCTAATGTGATTTTTGGAACCTTCTATTTTGGCGGTGGATGCCAACCAAAATATTCTAGAATGTATTCCAAACCCTAAACCATTTGGGGCTTATTTAAGAACATTTTTGGCATTGTAAAAGCAACACTAAGTGGAGTTAGAAAGAAGATACTGTGTGGAGGATTCCTTTCTCCAGGATCATACTATTGTAAGCCCATAGGGAATTTTGCATTGATAATAATATTTCCCTTTTCCTATGTGTTCATTCTGGTCTTTGGTTGTATCTCCATCACCTTCTCTTCTCATTTGCACATACAAACTCTCTAGGGTTTTCCCTCCTTAATAAGACTTAGGTGACCTAGGGTTAGGTAGGAATCAATGATTTTGATTCACCTATTTTTCAAATTAGAACATCCCTTAATCTTATTGGTTACATGCACTGCATAGGGATTCATAATATACCATCATATATATCTTCTAGAATTGTAAAAAAATCCTCAATTTTGCTAAAAAATGGTTTAAATAGGAGTTTGTGCCATTACAAATAACTATGTCCAAAACTGTTTACTCAGCTCTTGAAGCCTCTGATGCTTGACATTCACTAAATATTAAATGTTGTAACTCATCATATGAATGTCTTGACATCTATTGTTCACTTAGCATCTGAATCACTCAACATGTACTAGCTTACTTGGTACTAGAGTGACTCGGCACTAATTGTCTGCTTGACACATACTATTGCTCTACAGAGTGAATATATTATGCTTGACATGCATTGTCTGACAACTTATGCTTGACATACACTACTTTCTCAGCATGCACTAAGTAATGTTAAGTAATGAATGAAGTATATTGTCACTCATATGTGGGTAAAAGTACAAACCCGTGTCACCTTTTATAAAGAAATGGGATATCAGAATGTGACAATTCAACATTAATGACAAAAAAAATAGTATTTGTGTTTAGAATATGAAGATGATGTAAACTGATGAAATGTGTACAATTGGATGAATTTTATGCCTATAATTTTTATAATTTTTTTGAGTAAGAATTTATTCATTTAATTTTATTTTGTAGTCCCTTTTTTAACTGTAAAAAAAATAGGGTATAGTTTCTATCAAACAAGTATATGCAAATTATCTTTTTTGTTCTGATTTGAAAATATCTTATAGATGACATGTATAGCTAGGGAATAAAAAATAAAAAAATATTTTTGATGTACATTTTCTTTGTTATAAGTACTCAAGTTTGACCTTATCATAATCCAACAATTTTTTCCTCTCGTCAAAACTTTCCTATCAAATCTATACCTTCTTGAAAAAAAATTACATATCCATGAAGAGGATTCTCTCATCTCGAGATAAATATGATTTTTTAATTTTTTTGATATGATTTACTATTTTTTTCCTTTTTTGAGGGAGCATCTTCTGAAATGTTGAAATATCAACTTATAATATTTTGAGATTATAACATATTATAACTAATCAAAACATTCAAAAATTTATATAATGATGATATTGAACTTGAGATCTATAAAAGGGTATTTTTAGTTTTTGAAAAAAATTGAGTTTTGATAGAGAAATGAGATTTGACAAAAATAGGTTTTGGTATCATAAACGGTGACATAGATCTGTGCTTTTACCCATGTCAAAACCAAAATGAGATCAACACTCTCTCCCTTTGAAATGAGTGGAAAAAACACTTTTGTATGCATATATAACCATAACTTATGAGCATAACTCAGATAATCAATATTCTTTATTCGGCTCACATACAAAATTTCAAAATTTTGCAAAACTGATGACTTATCAGTCATACCTCAAAACTTCATAAATCCCCCTGAATTGATTTTTCTTTGCTATATCTGAATCTGATACTCTTGTTGAGTAAATATGCTAAAATTTTTTCTTCCTCTGCTTCTGTATTTAGTCCCCCTTTGTCTATTCTCTCCTTTTTGTCTTAATTCCCCTTTTTCAATATCTCCCTTTTTCGACACTTATGTCATGGTTGGTACCCAAATAGTGTGTTTGTCCAAAAATGTTTTATGGACCTCCATTATAATCTTGAGTCCCACATCGCAATTGTTGCATAGTACCTCTAGAGATTAAAATTGAACATCTAGCTTGATAGCAAGGTCTATTAGGCCATCATGAGTGGAAAGATGAGAATCTTTCTTCATTAATGTTTTAGCGAAGGCTAGTTCCTTGTGCAACACCTCCATATGTGGGGTTAACATGGCTTGAATATTTATCAAGGTAGCCTAAATATTTTCATTTTGTGTGTGTAATGTAGCTAGCTGACCTTGAGTAGATAACAATCTTTGAAAATGAGTTTGGCCTTGACTTAGAGATAGTTGTAAGATATTACCTGTAGTCTTTAGATCTCCCTATAGCTAGTCAATAGTCCTCTATGCTTCTTGTGTGAATAAATTCACATCAAAAAGCTTTATGTATAGAGAAAATACATTTCCTAACACCTTTTTCATATCTTCCATCTTGGTTGCTAACTCAACCTACCTTAGTGCAATGGCACTAGAAATATTTTCATCGACCTTTGTTTGAAACTTTTTCTCAGCTGCATCATTGATATTGTTAACTATATTCACCAGTTGCTTAATAATAGGTTTTTCCTCATTAGGTTCTTGGAGGCTAAATGCATCAAGAAATATTTCTTCGATCTCATGTAGAACTTGTCTTTTCTTGTGCTTCCTTCTGAGTAACACTTGGTGCTTCTTTCTTGCTAGATCTTCTTGCAATATGCTCATTTCTTCTATGATGTTTATTGTAAGATAAAACTTTGGAAGTTCAATCACCTCATCTAAGTTAACATCTCCATAAGATGTGCCTTTTCCAACCTTAGATGTATCAAGACTAGGCCTTGATGATTCTAATGGTGTAGCATCTACACTCAGCCTATGAAGAGTTTGACTAGGAATAGGGTATGCAAAGATTGGTAGGGAAACCAATGTCTATATTGCTATTTGTACCTCTAGTTTTGTAGTCAAAACTAACTCTTCAATCCTCTTAGCTTCCTTTACTTCTATCAAAACTTTACCTTGTGCTTGTGAGATAGGTACATGACTAACTTCCTGATTTATATGGACTTGTGTCCCATCCTGCTCAACTGTCAAACTACTTGCATTGAAGAAGTTGACACTAATGTGCTAACATATGATGTCACTATGTACTTCACTTGATATACCATAATGGAAATTGAAACATGTGTGCTAGTGGTGACACCCTGTAGGCCTCCTGTACCTTTTATTTCTACAGATGTAGGGGGCACACTAGATGTGTCCATTTTCTTTTCCCCTGCTAATGCTTTGTCAATCTTAGTTGTGCTTACTAATACAAGATTATTGCATAATTTTATAGCTATAGTAGAATCCTATAATATCCTTTTCAAGTCATCCTCTATGAAAGGATTGATGTTCTGCATAATGTTATCAGAAATATCCTTTATCTTTATTGTGTCCTGTTGACTTGCTGGGTCCACATGAGGAGGACTGGCACTCAACATATGTGCCTTAGGTACATTCTAATCTTGCTACTTCTCTTCTTCATTTTGTAGCCTCTTCATCTTCTCTCTTCTATGTACCTCCATCATGTCCATGCTTGACAGATACATTCTTCATAGTCTTTACTACCTCTTGATCATCTTTTTCTTCACCTACCTCCTTAGGTACTTGTTAACTTGCCTTTTCTATTGTCAACCCATAGATAACTTTCCTTATCTGGGTGCTCTCTTTGACAACCTCCACAATATTGTTTTGTAAACTATTAAAGGATCTATATTTTGGAGAAAATCTCCCCTTATATTTGTTTATGGCCTTATTCCTTGTTGACTTATCCAAATCAGACATTACTCTAGTTAGAGTAGTGTCCCTTATATTCCTTTTAGTTGTTCAACTATATTGCCACCTCTACTCATCTCTGTCATATAGAATTTTGGGTAATGAGTTGGAAAGTCAATAAGAGTGTTCTTAATTGTGACCATCATATTATATACAAACTCTTCCACTTTATTCATGTTTAACTTTCCAAGTTTATCAAACTCAACATGTGTGAACCCTAATAAATCTGCATTATTCTTTATGTTGTCACACACATTGTCTAAATTAGAAGAGGGATTATGGCTTACCACTTGAAATTGACTATTGTCATCTAATTTTGTCTTCTCCTCATCTAACTTGAATGGAGCTACATATTTTCTCCTCTTTGGTTTATCTTGCTAACTCTACTTTGTAGCAACAATAGTTCTTTTGCCTTTGGGTTTTTCATCCTCTTGCATTTTCTTTGTAGTTGCCCTTGTGCTAGCCTTGGTGATAGGTACTACTAGCTTTTTTTGTGTAGGTTTCACAACTTTCTTTGGTTTACTCACTACTAGCTCCTTAGCTTTCCTCTTCTTCTTTTCTAATGGTTTAGGTGCTTCATTAGCTTCTTCTTCCTTGGCACCTTCATCATGTTCCACTTCTTCTTGGTCCTCTCCTTGACCTTGTGTAAGTGCAAGTGGGGCTTGAGCTGGTTGATCTTCTTCACCATCCTCATCATCATTATCTTCTTCTTCTTCCCCTTCACCAAATCTTTCCTTAAGCTTCTTCAAAGGCTTGTTTTTCTTTCTTACCATTGAAGTTGTCTTCAAGTCTATTGTGATTCTTGACTTGGCTTCCTCATAATTTCCAAACAAGGTTGTAATTTTGTCTCTCTTCTACCAATAGTGTTGTGATGAATGCTGATGCAGCATCAACATTGATTTTATAAGGCAATGGCTTGAGCCATTTGACCCTTGGAATAGCTTCTTGAACATATGTATGACTAACATCAACCGAGAAGCAAACATCATTATAATGTTTCTCCCCTATTGACACTAGAATTCTTAGTCTCTATTTCATAGACTTCTTAAAATATTCAAAGTAACTAGTCATAACTATTTCAAAATTTTCTCTAAGATGTTCTATTGACTCTGAAATTTGCACTATTATTGAACTCTTTTCCTTCCACACCACCTTACCAAATGTGAGAAATTTGTTCTGCACATAGAAAAAAGTGCAAACTAGTAATGAACCAAATTTGCATTGCACACTCTTTGTTTTTCTTATGGCTCCCAAGTTTTCTAATAATTGCTACTCGACAAGGTCATACATGTAGTCCTTCTTCACTATCTTATAGCCTAAATCCACTACCATACAAGACACACTATTCAATTTGCTAGATTGAAATAAATTTTGAGAAATTGTTCTCACTACAAATTAGATTAGGGGATCAACAATTGTGTCTATGGTCATTCCTCTTTTATTCCATACAACCCCTGAATTCTTCTCAATTATCTCCTTAGCATCACTACACATGGTCTTAGGCCTGTCTAGGATAGGATACTTTATTACTCGGTGGATGATTCTTTTTGTGATCTTGGTAGGGCCATTTTCTAACCATATGGAGTGATCACATATTTTGCTAAGTACTATCTTAATCCATTATGTTTTGAATACATTTGGAAAATCTAGGGAACAAGTTAACCCTTTTCTCTCAACAATTTTGTTTTCTTCCTTCATTACTTCATCCACACACAATTTTCTAAAAAAATCTTTAATCTCCATGTCTCCAATACTTCCAGCCTTACAAGTGTAGCAACATCTAACATCTTGTATCATTAAAAACTATAATGGTATCATCGATAATGCACTAAAAGGATCTCCCTTGTATGCTATCTCAGGAATATCTTAGAAGGGTGGTTTTCTAACCTCATTACTTACTAATTGAATATTCAAAACTTATTTTCCTTCCTTCCTAGCAATAGTAGAAGAGCTAGACACCATTTTAAATAACTAGGGTTTGCAATAATTCAGACAACATAGCTTGAAACATGATAAATACCATATGAATATGATGATTGGTGATGAGTAGTAGTTGAATCTAGTTCAAAAACACTTGAATCCTTCTCCTTAGTTCACCTTAATCTCTTCATTATCTCTTCAATCTTGAATGGATGCAAATGAGTCAAAACTTAACTACATAACCCTTAAAACTCGACAATAAATGCTTAGTGCTTACACATCTGTAAGCTCAACTATCATAGAAATTTTAACTCACACGACTTACACATAATTTATACTATGCTAGGAAACCACAGTGAGCTCGGCCAATACTATCACTCTCAATATCTCAACATCAACTAAAATTTCATTTTCACTCGACAACAACTATCAAAATTTTCATGCTAGACAACAATGTGAAAATTAAAAAAAACTCATAGATTTCTTCCAAGTTATAATGAATAGATTGCATCTTAATTCATGCATATATGATCTTTTAAAAATTTAGATTCTTGGGACTGATGTAAAATATATCATTGATATACCAATCCCACATACCTTTTGATTGCCTAGTTGGGGGTGATGTGATCACCTGATCCATTGGATGAAGTGACCTCATATGAACTTGATGTGCTGCAATCTTCCTTTTTCTTCCATGTCTTTTTCATCTACACTTTGATTTTTTTAACATCAACCTTCTATTTACCTTTATTGAATTCACTAGTTGGTGCTTTTAACCTTGCTGGAGAGTTCTTGTTGATGTGATAGTCTTCAAACAAATAAAACATGTAGTTTGACTCAACCATCTATTGTAATCACTTCTGAAATGTGTTCTAATGCAATTCTTAGCAACATGTCCATACTCTTGACAATACTGACAACTGTACTTGTTATTGTAATCCCAATTGTAAGATTTTCCATTGGGTTGTACTTTTGTCTACTTCTTTGATGTCCTCTTGGCATTAGATCTACATTCATATACTTTATGTCCATACTTCTAACAATTGTGGCAATATCCTTCAAATCTTTGTGTACTTGAATTCTTGGTCCTGCATTCATGTGCTTGATGTCCTTTCTTGTTTCACTTATAATAGTAACCCATGAATTTATTAATAGGGTTCTAATTTGCATTGTTTCTCTTGAAAACATTTGCTATATGACCCAACTTTCAATAATTATGACAAATGGGTTTGTAGTTAGTACCTTTGTTGTTTCTTTGTTCACCACTTTTAGATGATTCTCCTTCCTTATTACTAGTGTATCACAATCCAGTAGTTTCATTGTTAGATCTAGGAGATCTCATCAATTTCTCAAGTATTCGATGGCTTGATTAGGTTTGTTGAAACTTTCAACAAATTCTTTTTCTCTTCTTAGTTCATTCCTTAGTTGCTCCATTTGTAACTTCAGAGTTGTAATCTCAATGTCCCTTCCATTTAGTTCATGATTGGCAATCATTAGTTGATTCATTGTATACAACTACATGCTAGCAATTCTTTGTACCTCTAATGTCTTCTCTTCCAATCTGTTGGTTAGTGTTCTTTGTCATCTTCAATCATGACCTTGTCTTCCTCAAGTTTCTTTTTCTACTCAGTCACTTCACATAGAAATGCTAATTGGACATCTTGTTCTACCTTAAGATTTCTGATCTCTTGAGTTAGGGCACCATTCTTTTCCATTAGATCTGCAATTGCTGCATCAAATTCACTTGAGTTTCCATTTGCAAACAATTCAGAAATGTCTTCCTCTTGGTAATGTGTCTCATTTTCCGCAATTGCTATCTCTTTCTTTCTCTTTAATGAGAACTTCAACTAATGTAGAGCAAGCTGAATTTCAATCTTTTGGTTATCAGTAACCTTTCCCAACTTGTAGAATTCCATTTTCAAGATCTTTCCTCAAAGTTGCAAAGCTTTCCTTTCCAGAGAACCAATGCTCTAATACCAATTGTTGGAATTAACAATGGGAAAGTAAACTTTGAGAGGGGGGTGGGGGGTGAATCAATCCTTCTTGAATTTAACCATAAAATCATTCACCATACATCCATCTCATAATTTGAATATAATTGAAATAACTAGCTACACATGTTCATCCATAACATGAAAACAAATAACACATGACTTAATAAATTTTTTAGCCAGAAACCCTCCAGTGAGAAGATAAAAATGGAGTGGGGATGCCACCCACAAATCTTCACTACCATAGTTGTAAAGTGTATCTAATGAAGGTTACAATTGTTTGATCATAAATTATGATCTACCCTGTGAAAGGTTTGCCCTATTAAAGGCTTACAAAGACTATTAAATCTTACCCTGTTAAATGATTTTAACACCCTTTTAGAGGACTTCAACTTACAATAAAGTAAGCACACTATTAAAGGGTTTACAAAATCCTACTTGGACTACTCAATTAAGAGATTTCTACTAATTCACCTGTTAGAATGTTTCAGCCTTGATCCTTCGGTTAGCACCTCTTTGCTAGATTTTAAATCTTCTATTTCCTAATGTGTAATTGATCCTCTTGATCAGATGTATCCCTTCTATCCTCTCTATGCTTTTCTCTGTTCTCTCTAACTGATTCTGCAATTCATATGTCTATCACAAACTCCTTAGTCACCTTGAATGCTCTCCCTGCACTTAGCATTCAACTTTCTCTTCTCATCTACACATAAAAAATATTCAGGGTTTTTCCTCCTTAAGAATAATTAGGTGACCTAGGGTTAGGTAGGAATAAATGATTGTGATTCACCCATTTTTCTACTTAGAACATCATTTAATCTAATTGCTTGCATGCACTACACAAGGATTCATAATATACCTTTGTATATATATTCGGGAATTGTAAAACAATCCTCAAGTTGGGCAAAAAATGGTTTACATAGGAGTTTATGCCATTACAAACAACTATGTCCAAAATTGTTTACTCAACACTTGAAGCCTCTGATGCTTGACATTCACTACATCTTCAATGTTGTAACTCATTGTCTGAATGACTTGGCATCCATTGTTCACTTAGTATCTAAATCACTTGACATGTATTAGCTTACTTGGCATTGCAATGACTCTACACTAATTTTTTGCTTGGTACATACTAGTGCTCGACACATACTGTATATATTATGCTTGGCATGCATTGTCTAACAACTTATGCTCAACATACACTACTTGCTTGACATGCACTAAGTTATGTTAAGTAATGAATTAAGTGTATTGTCACTCATATGTAAAAACCAAAATGAGATCAAGATGAATAGGCATGAAAACAATGAAGATCTGCACTATATCAACCAACAATGCATGAGGAAACCACCATTGGACCCACCAATGCTGTTCCTTTTCTATAGAAGAAACAATGTTGATGCTCATAATAAAAAAATGCTTTCAATAGTTCCTAACAAAATGACGATCTAGAATGTGATTGACAAACATGATGAAAATAATAGTGCATTATGTCTATAGAGATGAATAATTTCTCTCCCACATATAATACATCTCAAACCAAATATTCTGGTAGAACTATATGCATGAAACTAAAACACAAAATATGGTCTAGTCAATAGATCAGATGGCATATTCAAAGCATACAAAAAATATAGTTTAGATTAGATTTAATGATAGTACAATTGGACAACAACAATGTAAGAAACTAGTACAATGCTATACAAAAAAAATTGAAAATGACTGGGTACCGATACTATGCATTATTTGACCTATTCAAAAGGCATCAATCAAAAATAAAATTATTGTATAAAAACAATTCCGTATACAAATAATATGTGCAATAACCATACACATATCACAAAGTCTTATAATGGAGGCAATGGCTTTTGACTCCAGAGGTGTGAGACAACATGGATTAACATACACAACACTATCACAAACTAAAAAAATTGACTCATTATTCTTGCTAAAACCTATAGCATAAAAAAAATTTAAAATCAAAGAGAGAATACATCTTGAAATATTTCACATACAATCAAGTGCAAAATGACAATTTGAGAATGAAAATACATGTTTTCATAACACACCATCCATGCTATTATGCACACTAAAAACACGAAGTTTAAAGCCTCATATAAATGACATCACTAATGAATATGATCATTTGCATTCAAGAAGTACACATAAAATCCCAAAAATAAATAACCAATTCCAACATTTTAGAAACTTCAATGCTTACCACATACATGGTATAATGACACTAGCCAACAAAAACCTAGTCATTTCAAAGTTAAAGCATTACAATAGAAAAAATGCAAGGAAATAAAATATTGAAAAGTATATGCAAGACCACAACATGAATTACATCATAGACAAAACACACGATGTATGCAACCCACCAATTGATCACATTTGGACAAAATTAAGTAATATATGTTGTTTTTACAAAGCAAAAGTATACTGGACTAACCACCTTTCTACATTCATAAGGTTCCATACTCCACTCTAGATTGTTAATACACAGACAACCAAACACAAAATTAAATAACAACAACACATACAATAATGAAAATACATCTTACACCTAAGATTTTTTATGTATCAAAAGAAATAACTCTAATTTAATAGTACATATTTCAATGTTCTACATTTTTGTGCAACACAATAATGGAAGCAAGTAAAAGAATAGGAAAGAGAACAAATGTCAAGAAAGAGAAAACAACAAAAAGGTACCGAGCTTTTCTCATCTCCAATAACATGAATTCTCACATGAAAAATGATCAACCAATACATGAAAATTTCTATTGTTTGAATCAATGTTGAATATCAACTCACTACAATACTAAACTAACACCATAATACTTTGTTCAGGTCTAAACTAGGAAACCCCAATGCAATATCAATTGAGGACTTGAATGCAAGAAAGGTAGGAAATTTTTTTGAAGGAGACATACTTGTCCTATATATAGAAACATTGGACAGAGACAACAAAACATGAGAGGTGCTACGTGTAGACTTGACAGACTTTAGAGGAGAAATGACAATAGCTCTAAATGTGATAGACAATCTTGTACAAGAGTACAAAAATAAGATAATTCTAGGAATATCCATTATAGTATCAAAATTTCAAGTAGGATGCAAAACAACCTATGACCACAAAGATTTTGATTACATATTTATGCTCTAAGAGTTAAGCACAATTAAAACTATACCATGACTTTTCCATGAATACAAATTCATACCAAGCACCAAAATAAAACAACTACTCAAAAGCACAAGTAACTATGCCATGGGCACAACAAGTGCACTAGTAGTTGTAGTATGACAGATAGGTTCCCAATATATTGTTGACATAAAAGATAGAAATAATGATGAGGACAAAGTATAGGTAAAGAGCACACTAAACACCCCTTCTTTCTATGCAACATGTGTAGTAGTCATGTTTCTATTGAGTACAAAGTTCTAAAAATAAAAATAAAAAATCTCTTGTCAATGAATAGTTCCAAATCAACTCTGCATTCCAAGAAGAATCCATGCAAATAGAAATCCAATTGCAAAGAGGTGAGAGTTCTACAATGTTATTTAGAAACATTGTATGAAAAAATGACATGGACAAAACATTTTGCATAGGGGTTGCTACATACACCTATACACTAAAAGATAGGAGAACATTGGACGCCTTGAATGTATTGCTACAAAAAACACTTTAGGTAATAAAAATATCCACCAGAATGCAAAAAAAAAAAATTGAATGGGATGTGCCTCGAACAAAATCTAGAAAATAAAATGTCTCAAGATATGTCTCATGGAGTGCAAAATGTAACCTTTGACTTTGACTACATAAATCAACAACCCAACCACATCAAAAATCCAAATAAACTACACCATCATGATGGGCTTAGAAAAGATTTCCAGTGATATTTTGTTTGCAAAAAAAGGAGTTTAGATGAGCAAGTTATGTTCAAAAAACCATAGGTAGGTCAAAAAGTGCTAGAAAAACAAAAGAATTGCCTTGAGATCCATGCCAAAATACACCGAGAACCATGCCCACTAGTACCAAAAATTACCTTGGGATTTGTGAAAAAGTATTTTTATTACCCTTACCAAATTGCCATGATTTGAGTGCATAATCATAATTTTCACACCCAAAAATCTTGGGATGCATGTTGAAAAATCTTGATTTGCATGCCAAAACCTTGATTTTGAAAAAATCTCAAATTGTGTGCAAAATTATTGATTTGTGTGCTAAATCTTGATTTTCAAGCCAAAATATTGATTTGTGTGCCAAAAATAGAAAATTATCATATTGGGAAATGTGCCAAATTTTTGAGCAATATTTTTAGCCTCAAATTTGAACTATGTCAAAATTGGACAAATTTTATATGAAAATAAGGGTTTTTGGGCACTCTAAGCTCAACAGTGATGTCTATTTGGGCTCAAAGTGCACTAAAAATGGTGATCCCTAGATTCAGTACAAAAATACTTTGAAAAATAAAACCCTATGAAAGAAAAAACACAGATTTGAAAGCCAAGCCAAACTTGTCATAAATAGAACATGGGCATGAAGATCTGGAGCTCTGATGCCATGTTGAAATTGATGAAAGATCAACCCCACAAATCCCAAGAATCACCTGCATGCAAACACCTATCATAGAAAGAGAGAAGTAAAAGCTATGGAGGCTTGAATTAATTATTATATGCCTAAAATTTAGCTTAAGTAAAATAGAGATAATAAGTGACTGAGTAATTAAATTAAAATGTTTCAATTAATAAGAAAATACCTTATTACTCTAACATTTATGTTGTCATTAATGTTAAACCTATTGGTAAGAAAGAGTGTCAAAACTAATGGAGAGACATTTGATTGACGAAGAAGATTTGAAAAGAAGAGATAGAAAGGTGAGCTAGTGAGTGTTGTTGAGTGATGAGAAGTTAAGTACCATGGAAATACAATGGACACTTGATAAATTATTCCTTGAAAAGATAATGTGTTGTTCAATCTATGCATGAAGTGAAGAAGATAGTTGGATGAAGCTTAGAGTTGGAACAAGTCATAAGGATAAGCTTGACCTAGTATTAGTGTTGGTTGGTCAATGAAGGAGCCAAAGGAGAAGATTAAGGACATTATATAGAAGTCAAATAAAACATTAAATTTGAGTGTTAGTTATTGCCAAGAAAATGTATAAAGAAGTATTAGTAGCAACCAAGCCTAGTAATGGCCGAGTGAGCCTATTGATGCTAAGAGAGATAATATAGTTTATGATGGGCTAACAGTGATAACCAAGAAGAAGAACACAATGATTGTTGAGTGACAAAAAAAGTTTCTCTTTGAGAAAGAATTAAATTTGAGACTAACATAGTTGAAATTTTCAATTATTAGAAGTGCATGGAAGATAAGGATTGATGCACTTGCATATTTAATGCATGAGGAGAGTTTATTATGTGATCAAAGGAAAAAAAAATGATCAAACTTTTCTAGAAGAAGAAGGAGAACAAAAAGATGGAAGGATTCAATGAATCTAACCTAACCTTAAGATCAACAATGATGTTTAAGAACTAAAAGATCAAAAACACCTATTTAAGGAATCATAGGCAATGGATTTTAAGGTTGGTTCATTTTCGGTTGGTGATCTTAAGGAGAAGTTGTGGAGAACAGAGCAACAAAAAAGAAGTGTGAAGAGTGATTGCTTGAGGAGATGCCAAGGAGATCAGTGATGGAGATGTGAATGTAGGCCAATCAATAAACCAACAAATGAGCATATGGAGACTTGAATTTTTAAAGAGAGTTGTATTCTATAGATCAAACCCACTATTACATTATATCCATTGTATCAATTAAAATTCTTAATCCAAGATTGACCTAACAATCATTTTGTAATTCCTTTAATCAAGGTGAGATTCTAATGGAATGATCCAAATTCATCTAACAAGGCCACTCCTATTAGGGTGATTAAATCATTTAAAAAGGTAACATTTAATAGTGTGTTGTACTTGGTTGGATCTTAACTGAGCTCACTTCGGAAGAGTGAACAGTTGATAGCATGTTACTTGGTAGTTTTTTTGAAATTGGGTTTTCACATTAAATCGTAGTGTCAAAGAGTTATTCATGTGTGGATGTTATTTTTATGCATTTTATATATTTTTAGGAGTTTATTTACTAGAAGTTGACACATATAGGAAATAAAGAGTTAAGAAATTACATGAAAACTTAAATTGTTGGTGACATTCTATATAGACAGAGTTGTTTATGAGATTGATTAATCTGCTTGAAGTTAGTGAAAGTCGAATCGCTACATCTAGAGTTGAGGATCATTGATTAAACCTCCATATTGGTTATTAAAAATAATTATAACAATTAGTATTAGATATTTTGTGCTTGTAAAGAAAGTTTGAAGGACTCAAGCCAAAGATCAAGATGTACAAGATATAGATACCTAAGCTAAACAAGGAGAACATATTAGCATGGAAAAGACTCATGAGAATGAAATTATCCAGTATTGGAGACTCCACATCATACTACTTGGACAATGAATAAATTAAGGTGTCTAGACCTATGCTAGTTAAAAAAATGAAAGAGAAGCAAGATCACAACCAAATGATGATTGAACTTGCAACAACCCTAAGTTATGAAAAATTTGATGATGTAAAGGAATGCACTATTGAAAAGAAAATGTGGGAAAAGTTGGAAAAAATCCATGGAGGAGACAAAAATGTGTCGAGATCCAAGGTAGAAAGCTTGAGAAGAAAATTTGATGATATGAGAATGAAAGAAGGTGAAATTGTTAAAAATAGTGGCAAAATCAAAGAATTGGTGTATGATACTAGAGGAGTTGGAGGAGACATATCTAATGAGATTGTGATAAGTAAGATATTGAGGATTGTACTTCCTATTCATGAAATTAGAGTATTTGTAATTCAAGAGATGAGATGCACACTTGATAATGATTTGACCTTGGATAGTCTAATTGGTAGACTTATTGCATTTGAAATATCAAATTTTGGTAATTATTGCCTTGCTAGTGTTGAATTTGCATTCAAAGCACAACTAACTCTTGATCGATCTAAGAAAAAGAAGAAGATAAAGTGATAGTGGATTTGATGATGACCTTGATGAGATTGAAGCATTATTGAATAGAAGAATTCGTAGTGGAAAATTCAAATACAAAGGTAAACTTCCTATTATTTGTTTTACATGTCAAAAAGTTGGTCATATTGCTGCTACATGTCCTAATAGAGATGAAAAAGAGGAAAGGAAAGACTTTGAGTACAAAGGAAGGAAATATAATAGAGACAAAAAAGATAAAAGAGACTACAAGGATAAAGGTAATAAATCTTTCTATATTGCTAAAGAGGATGGTTTTGATAGTAATTCTGATGATCATGATGGAGAGTTTGTTTATGTTGCAATGAAAGATGATTATGATTCTAATGAGAAAATTGCATTGATATCACGTGTGAGTAATAATGATAGATGGATAATTGATAGTGGTTTCTCACATCATATGACTGGTGATACAAGTAAGTTTCATAAGCTATAACATTATAATGGAAGTAGTGTTAAGTTTGGTAATGATGCACTATGTTATGTGAAGGGTAAAGGATCAATTAAACTGAATGGAAAGATCCAATATGACAATGTATAATGGGTTGATGGTTTGAAATATAAATGTTTGAGTGTGGAACAATTGATAAGAGGCTACAAAGTTAATTCTAGAACAAGAAGCTGAAGATCTATGATACTACTAGTGAACTAGTTAAAAGTGGAGAGAAAAAAAGAGATAACTTATTCTATCTAGACCTATTTGAAGATACTTGTCTATTTGCACATTGTGAAGATGTTTCATTATGGAATAAGAGCTTATGTCATGTAAAATTTGATAACTTGGTAATAATTAGTAAGATGAAAAGAGTTAAAGGGTTACCAAGATTAAGAAAACTTGATAGAGTGATGTACAAACAATGTCAAATAGAAAAAATGACAAATTCTAGTTCCAGAGAAAGACCTATTCTTCTGATGATGTTTTGGATTTGGTTCATATTAACTTGTGTGGTCCTATTGGAGTACAAAGCTATTATGGTGATAGATATTTCATTTTATTTGTTAATGATTTTTCTAGAATGATTACTATAATGTTTCTTAAATAAAAATATTATGCATTTCAAATGTTCAAGTGGTATCTGGTTAGAGTTGAAAATGAAACATAAAGAGTCTAAAATGTTTGAGATCAGATAGAGGAGGTGAATTCATCTTAGATGAGTTCAACATATTATACAATGAAAAAAGAATCAAGGGGAAAATGAGTGCACTAAGGACTCCACCACAAAATGATATAGTTGGGAGAAGAAAAAATCAATGATGGATTGTGCAAGAACATTTATGATAGAGAGTAATGTTTCACATAACTAATGGAGAGAGAGGCCATGAGTACTATAGTCTACACTTTAAACCAAGTTCAATTGAAGAAAGGAATAAAAAAAACACCTTTTGAACTTTAGTATGTTTATGCACCAAATGTGAATTATTTTAAAGCTTTTGGAAGCAAGTGTTACATATTGAAAGATGTAAGAAAAGGTAAACTTGATGCAAAAAGTGATGAAGGCATATTCCATGATAATTCCACTAAAAGTAAATCTTATAAGTGTTTGAATTCTAAAAATAACAAAATTATGGAAAGTGTAAATGTTAGAGTTGATGAATTTGCAGAGAAAAACATAGAAGAATGCAAGAAAGAACTTGAGAATTGTAGTAATTTTGTCTATATCTATGAAGGCAAATCTAGCACCTTACCTGAGCAAGAGAAGAAGGCTATTGAGCATCAATAGCCAAGCACTATTGGGGTTCTATAGAAGAGTTTTGCTAAGCATCAATAGACTACCAAGCATCAGGATATGGGAGCTAAGTCAAAGAAAATGACTACTGACCAACAAATAGTGGAAGAAACTTGCAACTAGAGAGAATTGAAGAAGTTTAACAAACAAAATCTAGTGCACAACAACAAGAAGAATCAAGACCTAGACCTATATTGGAAAATTATGTGAGAAGACATCATGTACTAGTTCAAATAATTGGAGACAAAGATTTAGGAGTCATGAGAAGGAGATAATTGAGAAATGATACATGTTTATTATGTGAGTTTGCAGTTGGGTTTGTCAAAGATGCTTTGGAGAATGAAAATTAGAAAGAAGTAATGAATGAGAAAATTGAAAAAATTGAGAGGAAAAAGACTTGGAAATTAGTACCAAGACTAAAGGATAAGAATGTGATTGTAACTAAGTGGGTGTTCATAAACTAGCCGAATGAGAAAGGTGAAGTCACATGGAACAAGGCAAGACTAGTTTGTAAAGGATATGAACAAGAGAAAGGGATTGACTATGGTGCAATTTTTTCCCCAGTTGCAAGGTTGAAATGAGTGAGAAATTTTCTTGCAAATGTTGCTTACAAAGGATTCGAAGTGTACCAAATGAATGTTAAATATGCATTTTTGAATAGAATTCTAGAGGAAGAAGTCTACATTGAACAACCTAAAGGATTTTTTGATACAAGAAAAAAAATATGGTATGTAAGTTAAACAAAGATTTATATGGTTTGAAGAAGCCCCTAGAGCATGGTATGGAAGGTTACATAATTATTTGGTGAAATTTGGTTTTGCAAGAACTAATGATGATAGGAATCTATATTTGAAAAAGTGAATATGAAGATAAGATATTGCTAGCTGAAATTTTCATTGATGATATCATATTTGGAGGAAAGGAATCATTGAGAAAATCATCTACTAATGAAATGAAAAAGGAGTTTGAGATGCCAATGTTTGGAGAGATTACATTTTTTTTTGGATTGCAAGAGTATAAGATGAACAAAGGTATTTTCCTTACTCAATCAAAGTATATCAAAGATAGTTTAAGGACTTTTGGTATCTAAGACTCAAGACCAATTGGAACACCTATGGTAAATGGACATAAATTGTCAAAGAATATGATTTTGCTAAGGTGAATCAAACATTAGATAGGTTAATGATTGGAAAAATGCAATATGTTGTACATAGTAGACCTAACATTGCATTAGCTATTGGAATTGTTTCTAGATTCTCTTCTAATCTCAAATAAAATCATATGATGGTAGTAAAAAGGATACTAAGATACTTAAAAGGAACATAAGACTATGGACTATGGTACAAGAAAAGTGGCAAATCTGAGTTAAAGATTTACAGAGATGCTAATTGAACAATAAATATTGATGATAGAAAAAGCACAAGTGGAGGAGCTTTCTTTTTAGGAAGAAGAATAATCTCATGGACAAGCAATAAGTAGAACTGAATTTCATAATCTACAAAAAAGGCTAAGTATGTTGTTGCAATAGTGAATTGTTCATGTGTTGTATAGGTCAAGAAATTGTTAAAAGGATTGAAGGAAGAAATCATTGAACCTATTGTGATATATTTTGATAACACAAGAACTATAAAGATATCTAAGAATCTTGTGATGCATACAAAGACTAAGTATATTGAGATAAAGTATCATTACTTGAGAGAGATGGTACAAGACAAAGAAGTGAGATTGGAATATGTGAAAATAAAGGAGCAATTAGATGACATATTCACTAAGGCACTACCTAAGGATAATTTTGAGTATCTAAGAGGTAAGTTAGGGGTCATCCCCCTACTTGAACAAAACTAAGTAGAAATGGTACATTACATCAAATGTTTTAATTAGAATATCATATACATTAATCTAGGAGGTCACACTTTAGGATCTTTCTAAAGGTGTGAAAATCAAGACACCAAACTATGCTCAGATGAAGCTATAAAGAGTCACAAAGAAAAATGTTGAAGTGAAATTTCTATATTAGTTAGAGATATGACACAAAGATGTATGTAAATGGTTGATGTCTTTGGCATTATTGTCAAAGAGGAAGAGATTGGTCAAGTTACCATACAAGTACAGATGCAAAGAGGGAGGAGATTATTAAGTTATCATTCTTATCAGAAAGAGGGAGAGAAGTTACATAGAGAGAGTGAGAATCCATATAGAGTGATTGTTGTTAAGAGGAAAACATATGTTGCTACATATGTTAGCATAAGTTGAGGTGTTGTCAACTAGAGATATAGCATAAATAGAGTATATATTGAATTGATAGAGGGAGCATCTTGAGATTTCATGGATGAGAATCAAAATAAAACTAAGAAAGAGAGATCAAAAATGTTAGAAATGTTTAGAATAACTGGGAGGGATGAATCAATTACTTAAGGTCTATATGTACCACTTGAACAATTAAACATTAATCACTTCACTATTTTGCTTATCCTGTTGTTGCTTGGTCTCTACTAGAAAATTGTCATAAAAATAACTTGCATTGCATAATGAAAATATTATCAAATGAAAAAATTCATAAAAAATTCATCACTATTTGACTCTAGGATTTTACATGGAAACCCAATTTGGAAAAACCACTAGCAATGTGCCACTCTTTTTCACTCTTTCAAAGTAAGCTCTATTAGAAGCCAACCCTGTTAAAGGTTACAAAACACACTATTAAATGTGACCTATTAAGAGGATTTAATCACCCTATTAGGAGTGTCCTTATAAGAGGACTTCTATCATTTCATTTATAATATCACCTAATTAAAGGATTTATAGAGATTATTAAGTCTTTAAATCACTGTTAGGCCAACCTATGTTAAAAGGATTCCAATACAAACTATTTACAATGATAAGAAAGAAAACAATAGATTTGACTTGTGTGATTATAACTCACTTTTGCTGGCTCAAATCTTTGTTCGGTCCTTATGCTGGTTCACTGATAAGCCTTTCACTGTCATCTCTGATCTTGATTTGTTTGGTCACCTTTCAAGCAATCAATCCACTCTTCTCATCAACACTTAAGCCTTCTAATCTAATTCATTTATCAATAGCATCATCATATTTGCAAGATTTCTCCTTTAGCTTCACATTCACACACTTGTGTTTTTCTGATCAACCTTTCTCTATATGCCTTCCTTCACATAAAAAATTACTATGCACACACTGGTTGGGATCATATGGGATTGACTAGACATGACACCAAATGTTTGGTTTTGTATATCTTAAAATAGGCAATTCATACTTTACCATTTTCTACCTCCACCATAGATCTTAGGCTTTACGATCAAATTTAATATATTTGTTCATTTTCTTGATCATATTCTAGAAATTTCTCTAGAATATGTCTATTAGGTCTTTACATAATTATTGAATTTAGTGATCCAAATCATTAGTCTTATCTTTAACACATTTTACATCTCCCAAGAAATCAACTGAGTTAGCTTGATCTTATGATTTCTTTGAATTTGTTCTCTTACTACCACTTAGAAATCTCTAAATTCTAATACTTGATCAACACTAAAATATTCGATCACTATAAAGCTTCTTGGTTTTCCATCAACTAACTTTCTCGATTGATGCTAATGCTTGGTCAACACTAGATTTCTCGGCACTAACTATATATTAGTTGACACTAGCATTACTTGAACCTCCTTTGTAATTTTTTTTCTTGGCTTAGCTTAGCTTCCTTCAAATAAATAATTAATTTTCTTTATCAAAGTTTATCTAATCAAATGTCCATTGTAACTTCATTTTCATAACTTCCACCTTTCCTCTAGGTGCTATAGTTATGAGTGATTTCTCAAATCCTCTTCATGAATAAAAAAGATATGGCATTTAGACTAGGTAGAAATATGTCTCATCCATAGATTTAACATAAATGAAAAAAAAAATTGTTCTGATTGTAAGTTTCCAACAAAAAATATAGAAGGAGTTGACAATACAAGTATTGAAGGTCTTGGATTGCATGGTAAGTAGTGAGGTGTTGCCATAAATGCCAAAGAGGGGAATTGTTGGAAACTACAAATGGAGCAATTTTTATGTTTTCATTAATGTTAAACCTATTGGTAAGATAGAGTGTCAAAACTACTATAGATATATTTTACTAACAATTTAGAGTGCCATATCATTTGATTGATGAAGAGGATTTGCAAAGAAGAGAAATCAAGGTGAGATAGTGAGTGTTGTTGAGTGATGAGAAGTTAAGTATCATGGAACTACAATAGGCACTTGATAAGTTAGTCTTTGATAAAATAATGTGTTGTTCAATCAATGCATGAAGTGAAGAAGACAATTGGATAAAGGTTAGAGTTGGAACATGTCATAAGGATAAGCTTGACCAAGTATTAGTATTGGTCGGTCAATGAAGGGGGTGAAACAAAAGATTAAGAAACTTATGTAGAAGCCAAACACAATAGTTCAAGATGAGTGTTAGCTATTGCTAAGAAAATGTATGGAGAATTTTTAGCAGTGATCGGGCATAGTAATGTACAAGAAACCTATTGATGTTGAGCGAGATAATATAGTGTATGCCAAACTATATAGTGATGAACAACTAGAAGAACACAATGATTGGCGAGTGACAAAAAAATTATAAGTTGAGAAACAATTGAATTTGAGGATGACATAGTTGGAATTTTGAATTAGTCAAAGTGCATGGAAGATAAGGATTGATGCACTAGATTATTTAATGCATGAGGAAATTTTTTTATGTGGTCAAAGGAAAGGATTTGATCATAAATTTCTAGAAGAAGAAGGATGACAAAAATATGAAAGGATTCAATGGATCTAACCTAATCCTAAGATCAACAATGATGTTTAAGTGGAAAAAGATTAAAATTACCTATTTATTGAGGCATAAGGAATGGATTTTAAGGTTGGTTCATTTTTTATTGACAATCTTAAGGAGAAGCTATAGAGAATAGAGAAATAGAGAAGAAGTGTGAAGAGTGATTGCTTGAGGATATAGAAAGCATATCAGTGATGGGGATGCAAATGAAGGCCAAGCAATAGAACAATAGATGATCATATGGAGATCTAAATTTGCAAAGTGAGTTTTATTCTATAGATCAAACCTACTATTACATGCTAACCATTGTAATAGTCAAAATACTTTAATCAAGGTTGAACCAATAGTCATTTTGAAAATCCTTTAATCAAGGTTGAACCAATAGTCATTTTGAAAATCCTTTAATCAAGGTGAAATTCTAATGGAATGACCCAAAATCTTCTAAAAAGTCCACTCCTAACAGGGTGATTAAATCCTTTAACAAGGTAACATTCAATAGTGTGTTGTATAACCTTTAACATGGTGGGCTCTTAAACAATCTCAATTCAGAAAAGTGAACAAGTGGTAGCATGTTACTTGTTGGTTTTTCCCAAATAGGGTTTCCGCATTATCCTGGTGTCAAAGAGTTATTCATGTGTGGATGTTATTGTTATGCATGTTATATTTATTTTAGTACTTCATTTACTAATAGTCAACACACATAGGAAATAGAGAGTTAAGAAATTGCATGAAAAGTTAAATTGTTGATGATATGTTGTATAGGTAGAGTTATTTTCTGAGATTGATTAATCTATTTGAAGTTAGTGAAATTTTAATTGGTACATATATACCTAAGGATAAATTATTCACCCCCCTCTTAGTTATTCTAAATCATTATAATAATTATCATCGTGTAACAATGAAGCTCAACAGATATGAACTAAAAATATTTTTCAATCTCCTATCTAGTTGTGTTTATATGGCTAGGTGTTACAATAAATGAGCAATTTTACAAGATTACTTAAGAAAGTATTTAACAAATAAAATTCTTTAAGTCATCTAACAAATAAAATTCTTTAAGTCATGCCTCATAGCTGATTTTAAAGTTTTCCATGTGCAAGCTAAAAAATCAATCTTTCTATTTTAACTAAGATCATATGT
This sequence comes from Cupressus sempervirens, assembly GCA_028749045.1. Taxonomy (NCBI): domain Eukaryota; kingdom Viridiplantae; phylum Streptophyta; class Pinopsida; order Cupressales; family Cupressaceae; genus Cupressus; species Cupressus sempervirens. The sequence continues at coordinate 299,060,743 of CM053791.1, read as the reverse complement.
TAGTCACATGTCAAGATAGAGTAGAAGATGAAATGAAGAGTAAAAAAACCTAGACATCTTGAAGAATGTCATTATATGATAATGTTGTCATGCTGATTGACTAATGCTAGAAATGAAAATACAATTAAGAATCTCTCTCTCTCTCTCTCTCTCTCTCTCTCTCTCTCTCTCTCTCTCTCTCTCTCTCTCTATACACACACACACATATACATACATACATACATACATATATACACACACACACACACACACACACACACACACACACACACACACACACACACACACACACACACACATATACATATATACATATATGCGCGCACACACACACACACACACATATAATATACACATATATACATACAAACACATATACATACAGACATATACATACATACATATATACATATGAATATGTTTGTGTATATATGTATATGTGTGTGTGTGTGTGTGTATGTATACATGTGTATATATGTATGTATACATATATGCATATGTCAGAGAAGATAACAAGAATACATTCTAAACATATGAATATATACCTACAAAATGAATATATATAACTATATACATTAATCATAATTCATGAAATGAAATAATTTTATAAGGAAAAACCTATTCAATCAAAATGAAGAAAACCTAGCTATGGAGCATCATATTATTTATCACTATAAGCCCTTGATTAATAAAGGGTAACAACTACTTACCCAATACATGAATTAAAAAAAGACAACAATGTTAAATATAAAGTTAAAAGTAACTAAATGAAGGAATCATTGATCACAAGAGAGCCCAAATTTAAAAAACATGTTATTAGATAATTCCACCTATATCCTTACCAAGTACCCTCTAATCAACGAAGGTTACAACTGCTTAAGCATCAATATTAATATTAAAAGAGTTTATTATTATTATAAAATATTAACCATAGTAAGGAATCTTAAGGTCTTATTTAAATAACCATTAAATAGTTTTTCTATATCTATAACATGTAATACTAAGACTAATAAATAGGAATTCTATAGATAATTAAACAATTTGGAAATATGATGGGTGAAACAATAGGAATTGAAACTAGATTTCTAGTATATATACATGAAATAAAACCACTCAAAATCACCACCAACATATCTCTATATAATCTAACTCCCAAAATATTCAAAGGATATATACACAATATAACTATATTTAATCACGAGCCCATTAATATGCATGATAATTTATACACATTAGCAATTCAAACATCAAATTTATAATTAAGATTTCCATGTGAAGCAAGGAAAAACATTAAAATAGAGGAAAAAAAATCAACGAGGAAGGAAAATCATCAAAAGAAAGTATTCATTAAAGAAATACAAAGAAAATTATCATCATAGAGACTAACAAATTCACTCCCTCTAATAGAGATTTAGAAGAGGGTGAGATTATAGAAATAGAGTATATATAGGATATTAATGGGAAGGATACAATGTTGAGACAAGTTATTCTAAATCAAAATGATCAACAAGCTTTACTCTCTCATAATAAAACTTAGCCAAACTCAATCACATTGACTAATTCACCATCAATAGATCATTTAACACAAAAAGTAAAACCTTGCGAGCATCACTATGTACAAACAATGGATCTTAGAAATTTTAACAAGGAAGAATTAATGAAAGAAGTAGGCCTCTCTAAAACTACTGCTCAACAAGGGGTAAATAAACCATATAATGAAAACATAAATAAATTAGATAGAGATATGGTTAATGATTACCTTAAGGAACAAGAAAATGGATGAGAGCACAATTTAAATGAATATCAACCTCTTAGTAATAATACAAAGAAGAACCAAGCAACACTTATATAAAAACTTGAAAGAAATATGGGTGTTTTAAGCAACATGATGAATTATATCACCTATGTGTACAATGAAGTATGCAATAAACTTTACCAATGACATGTAGAAAAAATCTTAAAGAAGGACATAAATGGAATGTCAAAAGGATCATACGACTAATATATCAATAGAAATATAAGCCTTGTATAAAATAATGTGTAATCCTCTCATCCAAGAGAAAGAAAAAATAATCAAATATTATGGGGAGTCCTTCTTTATACAGATTAAAAAGAATACAATAATAGAAGTGGGAGACTTCATTATAGATATAACAGTGATGAGTACACGTATCATATCCAAACCAACTTAGAAATTGAGGTAGATAATATTCATGAACAAGAGAATATCAAGGGGCATATGAAAGATAATTAGGTAGGACCAAAGATAGAAAACATAAATGAGAGGATCCTAGATGAGCCAAACAAGGACATTGATAATATTTCTCTATTTATTGGGGAAAATATCAGTAAGTAAATAGAGGAAGAATCATAAGAGAATATAGAAAATCATCAATTCCCTAAGATCATTGAATCAATAAATTTAGACAAGAAGCTTGGTATTGCAACTATAATTAAAGCATTAGATTCACTAATTATCACAAAAATGTAAGAAAAAGGGCAAGGAAGCTTTGGTGGAGCTTAGAAATGAGGATGACACAATAGAAAACTAGGTCACTAGATTATTCCAAGAACCTTCCCAAGGAATAATGAGGATAACTACCTATGGACATAAATACCCCTAACAAAGAAAGATTGTTTCTATTATGCCTACTAGAACTTAAGAAAAATATGATACTCTAGATGATAACATAAATCGTGACATCAATACCTCTTATAAAGATGTCATTATGACTAATGGATTAAAGATGGTTTGGAAAAAGAAAGAACTTTTGAAAGCCTTGAAGTCTCATAATGGTCAATTCCTCACTCTTAATAATTATTTTCCACAATCCAAAAATACTTTAAAAAGAAAATAACTTAAGACTCAATCATCTCATGTAAGAAAAAGGTTTCCTTATCCAATAACAAGATCTAGAGACTGATCATCATCCATTAGACAAAGATCAAGGTCTCCCTCTTCTTCAAAAGAGAATAACTCCTCTGATCCAATCATTTTGACTACCATCCATTTTGATATATTTCCACAAGATGAGTGCCCTTACAATGCACCCAATAATGAAGCATAAGTTTATTTCTTGGAAAGTGAGAGGGATTTGTCTCCCTCATTGCAAATATTCAGTCAAGGAGGTTATTGTAAAATAGAAACTTGAAATTTTTTATTTTGCAAGAAGTCACACTTAATGGAGCTCTTGTGTGTTCTTCTCTATCTCATGTATATAAAAATTATATTTTCTTTTATACATTACATAGAATGGGGAGATGAGGGGTTGTTATTGGTTTTAATCCTTGATAAATTTAGTTTGTCATTGATAAAGGGGAAGATACATCTCATATTTGTGTGTGGTTTTTATCCTTTATGAATGGTAAATCCATTGGATTTTATTCTATTTATGCTCTTAATATTACCATAGAAAGATATGGACTATGAGAATGAATGACCCCTAATTACCTCATGAAAATTGGATAATTGGAGGAGATTTCAATATGGTTGTCCATCATGCAGATCATAGGTTGCTTGGTTGTGTTAAGTTGAGCAATGAAGACTTTCATAAATGGTCATTCTATAGAAATTATTTGGGAGTCATAGACCCTATTCATAAAAAAGATTCTTCTCCTAAAAAATTGGGTTACTTGTTCTAATTTTAGGTTGGGAGTTGATATGAAACTTATTTAGTTATCTCTCCTAGCCCACATCTATCTCAAGTTTGAAAAGATTTTTTGGTGAAAGTAAATTATTCTATCCTCCTTTCTGATCACTTTCCTATACTTTGTATTCTAATAGAGGCTACTGAAATGGACTATGAATCTACCCTTTATGCTCAACTCCTCTCATCTTAAAATTCCTTCTTGTGTGGTTTCTTTGGTTGGTATTTTAAATTTAGTTCCCAAAGATAATGAAGGTGAATCTTATAGAGAATGGTGACATTCTTATTTTTCTCAATGTGCATGTATTGTACAATACTTTGGGAAAAGAATGGATTGCAACTGGAAACACAAAGAAGATCCTTAGAGGAAAGTTGGAATTTAAGAGAGATTTTCTAATGTCTAATCCAAGTGACTTATCTCTTCAAACTTCTATATATATCATTGAAGCACATCTTCATATACTTGAAATATATAGAGGGAAAGGAACTTGAATCAAAGCTAGATTACATTAGATTAAGGAAAAAAATAAAGAAGCTAAATATTTTCCTAACTACCTAAATTTTTTTTTTTTTGGAATGATACAAAGATGATTCCGAACAAAATTTCACTAATTCAAAATATATCAAAACTATGTTTTATATTTTTTTTATGGAAAGCTCTTTAAAGAGGATTTACATTGGAAGGGTGTCCAAATTAAACTAGAAGACATTGCCAAGGACATTGTTCCTAGGATGGAAGATGTTGAACATAGTAAATATCTTGATTAGGATCTCTCTATAGAAGAGTTGGAAAATATAATTTTTCCCATAGCTCCCAAAAATAGTCCTAGGAGACATGGGTGTTTTGTTGAATTTTACCAAATTATGCATGACAACATATTAAGGAATTCTTTTACCTTTCTCACCTGGAAGCCTTGAAAAAAGGGCCATTAGGTCTTGATATTAATAAGGGCCTTATGAATCTTATTCCAAAAGGAGAGAATGAGGATTCTATCTATGGATGACATCTAATAACTATATTAATTTTTTTATAAAATCATTGCTAAGGCTTGGGCCTCAATAATTAAACTAGTGGTTAAAAATATTGTTAGACTTGAACAAAATAGTTTTCTTAGTGGATAGTTCATTCTTAATAACTTAATTCTTGCATAGGAATCCTGTGAGTGGGATCAACACATAGGAAAAAATTCCTTACTTGTATAGCTTAATTTTGACAAGGTCTATAATAGAACGAGGTCAAGCTTTATCATCAAAATATTACGATGGTTGGGGTTTGGTCCTAAAATATGTACAAACATGTTTAGATATTATTCTAAGATGCTAATGTCCACCTTATAAAATTACTTTCTAACAAAAGCATTCCCTTTACAATGTTCAATTAGGAAGGGATGTCCTTTATCACCATTTCTCTATGTCCTTATTGTTGATATAGTGGGATATTTGCTACAAAAATTATTAAATTCCAAAAAATGCAATAATTCTTAATTCTAATTTTTCCAATGACAACATGCTTTTTATTCAAAACTTTGAAAGTGAAATTAGTAATATGATGAAATTCCTTGATTATTTTTTTGGTCTTAGGATAAAAAATAACATATCACAAGACAAAATATTTCATGGTTAATTATTATCCATCCCCTCAATGGATTTCAAAGGAATGGAAAAAAAAAAAAAATGGTCAAATAACTAAATTTTTGGGTATTCCCTTTGTTTGGGAGTCTATCTTTTAAAATGTGGAATTGATTTCTTGTTAAATTAAAAAATAAGATTTTTAATTAGGAAAAAAAATTCCTATCCTTGGATCAAAAAATTTAGGTGGCTAGTCACATTTTTGGGATTCTCATGTATTTTTTTCATCTTTTTGGACATATTGTAAAAAGGGATATGATGATCTAATAAACACATTTAACAAATCTCATGGTATAATTAGGATGGGAAGTTAGGTTTCATAGCTTCCTCTTGGTTATGTATTGTAAACAACCTACATTTAAAGGTTGGTTGGGGATATTTGATGTAGAGAAATATAGGGCATTATAGTTTTCAAACAAAAAACTTGTTAAATGCTCAAATGATGTGTTATTTCCAATATTCCCTAATGCACCAAATAGCTAAAATGTCTAAAATCATGAACTCAACCTTCCCAATGAACCACTAGAATTATAAGGGCTTCCATTTATCCAATCCAACCAAAGTAAACAAATTTTGAAGGTTCAAGTGCCTATCTCATTGATAAACCCAAATTATTGTCCTAGTAGGCCTAATTATCTATTAGGTCTCCAGAGACTATTTTTCACACCTTTCTCAAAAAGTTCCCAAAAACCTCTAAAAATAAATAACATATTAAAGTACCCATTTTGAAGTACTATGATATATCAAAAACTCAACATATGCTATTTTGAACCAATTCATCAATTTAGCCTACTGTGACTATTTTGAGGCCTAATTTACCCCACTTTTACAAAGGATCCCCTTCCCAAATTTGTAACCCAACTTTGTATCTTAATAAAGAATTATATTTTGAATCTAGTTAAAGGAAAATGAAATCAGTTTGACTCTATGAGTTGATCTACTATAAAAGCCCCAAATTGCTTATTAAAACCCTACTTGATCAATGTCAGCCTTCCCAACCCAATATTGACCAAAAAAAACTTGATTCACCATCTTCCCAACATATGCTAATAGATTCGATCATAAAAAGTGCCATCCTTTGAAAAGATCATCTACTGCAATACCTTAGACTCAATTTTGGTGTTCCTTCAACTAAACAAACATGGTGATCACCAAAATTCCATTCATTACTCTAAAAATATGGGTTAGTTACATATTTTAAAAGTCATTTAATGATCATTCCATGAGAAAAAAACCCCTACTTTCATGGAATGATCATTGATCCTTGGAGGGATACAAAATTGTTAATGAAAATTCAAATTCCTTAAACCCTATCAACAACTTAAGAAATGCAAAGACAATGTTACCTTAGATCATCAATAGAGGTTAAAAACTATCAAATCCTTATCTTCCAACCATGCAAGTGCTAAAATCAATCAATTTACTTATTCAATCATGCATTACACATAAGGAAAATTATAAAGATTATTTTTTATTCCATAACAATCTATACAAATGTTGTTACAATTGTACTACTCTTCCTCTTTATGCCTTGAACATGCTCTATAAGGTGTACAAATTAATTGTCACAACTGATCCAAATTGGTTTCAAGTGATTTCAAATGAATTAAGGCTTTTAAACAAAGTTTCCCTCCAAAATGGCACTAGCAATTGGATTTTGAGATATGATTTCATAACTCTATTTAAATAAACTCCAAGAAACCTACTTTGGGATTGGCCATCTTGTGACTTTATTACATCATTAAAATTCTTAGACTCATAATAGAACCTTATATGATAAATTTTCCATGATCCATTGTTTTGGTCATAAGGTCCTTACCAGGACCCTTAGGACATTTTGCCATTACATCTAATTGATTACAACCAAAGACAGTTAAAAATGCTCTTATTCTATTTATTTAATGCCTTTAAGCCTTCCCTCGTGCCTTTATTCTTCATGTTTTTAGTTCTTTCCTAGGTACCTTGCACCATACACCCCACTAATAACAATTCTCTTGCCCATAGAGATAAGGGGTCTTTTATTCACACCTTTAATTCTTCTTGATGAAATCTTGAAACATTTTCCTCTTCTACTAGGAATTTATTGCAATATCAACTTCTCATCCTTATTTTTTGAGCCTACAACCAACTTGTTATAAACACTAAAGGAAAATAGATTATCTATGCCTTGTCTATAGTTTGGGATAGTCATAACCATATTATCTAAACTACCCTTGCACTTATATTCTAGGATCCAAATAACCCTTATCTCTTTCTCCTATGGAAAAACCTTTACTTCCTTGTACTAGTGAAATAATATCACACCAATGTGTGCCCACAACTACTCCTTTCTTATCTACATTACTCTTCCATTCTGTTAACTTGTGTTTATTATCATTACCATTAGTTTTGAACACTAGTAATGATGTTCTAATCTCTTGATCCTCTTACATAGGAATGTACTTCATGTGAACCTGAAAATCAATATACTCTTTACCAAAATATATAATCCTTGACTCAAATAAGGATCTTTTTTGCAATGGTTTGAGAATAAAATCTTTACCTTCTTTTTGTATGAGATAGGTGTTCTTGTACCCATCATGCATTGTCCTTCTCATGGACTATCAAGATCTTCCTAATAGAATATGCCAAAATTTCATTGGCACTACATCACACAACACTCTCTCCCTTAACAATAGAAACCTCTACATATGCTTTCTCCCCAATCACAATACTTTTCTCATTACTCACCCATGAGGATTTATAGGGTATATCATGTGAAAAAATTGAAATACAAATTTTTGACCATTTCAAATGAAATTAGATTATCAAAAGAAACCAAATCTATAATCATCTTTCATATCTTACCTTGACTTAAACAATGAATTCTAAAGATTGATAACTCTAGTTTCTCTGGATGTTGTATAACTAATCCCTTTCTCACTATGAGAAACTCTCCTTTAGTGTCTAGATCCATCTTAACAAATTTATCCTTCTCTTTTATTTCTTCCCCTCCTTCCCCTTGTGTCAAAGTCACTATCTTATCTGACTTCTTGGTATTCTTTTTAGGATACATGTAGAAAGGATGCCCTTCTTCACCATAGTTATAACACTTCCTTGTAAAGGAATTTGTTCCTCTACCTACACAAAATCTTCCACCACCTCTTTTTCCACTCCACTAATCATACATTGGCTCCTTTGCCTTGTCATTTCTTCTCTTCCCTTGAATTTTATTATTTTTGTTACCTCTTCCCCTGTTTGTCCAACCACTTCCATTTCCTTGCCTATCTTTCCTTCTCCTCAATGCTTCCTCAGGCCTAATGGCTAACTTGTAACATTCTCCCATATTAATAATTGAAAAAAGGCTAATCTAATATTTTATGTTGAACCTTATCCCACTTAGGTATCTTTCTACCTTATCCTCCTCATCTTCATCACGGGTAACCCTAACATCAAATTTGTGAAACTCCCTAGTGTACCTTTCGACATCCATGTCCTTTCACATCAAACTCTATAATTTCTTATGCAACTACACTTTGTAGTATTTAGGAAATAATTTCTCCCTCATTTTCCCCATGATCCTTTGAAATTAGGTGATTATAGGAATATTCTTCTTCTACCTATCTTCTTGTAGGAAATCCCTATTAGAAAATAAAGTCCGCCAAGATAACTAAGGGGGGCGGGGGGGGGGGCTGGTGAATCAATTATCCAACTATTAATATTTTATGAACTTTACTAATGCTTAACCATATGACAAATATAACTAGCAATGATAGGAAGATACTCATACATAATAACACTAGTTATGTTAACTAGGGAAACCCTTGATTAGAGAGAAAACCTTGGTGGGGATGGTACCCACAAAAAGATGTACTAATATAAAATTTCCTTGTAAGAAGATGGACTCTATTAGGATCCAATGAAATACATTCAATACATATTAGTCTCTATTAGGAGACTTTGAATCCCTATTAGGAGATTCCAACCTTGTAAGGAGTTGAGCCAACCCTTTCAGGAATTGTAGAAGGCAGATGGACCCACTATCCAAAAAACTTTAGGGAAAGACCACCAAAATCACTATCCAACTAGTCTCTATATTATTCCTTACATAATAATAAAAATAGAATAATCTCATCTCCTTCTCTATTTTCTTGACAAAAAATAAACCTCTTATGATCTTGATACCAGATCACCAACTTCACATCCAATAATCCGTTGGATCACTTACTCTCTTTTAACAAATACTTATCACATCACACAGTTGAATACACTTCTTTATTAAACTTTATCACAAGGAAAATAACCATCCTTTATACCACATTCTTAAAGTAATTCCTTGATTGAGCCTTGAGGCTTTCCCAATTAATTATAGTAGGACCTCATTAAAATATTACAAAACATTACATCTTTTCTTAATTACAAATCAGTATAGGCTCATAGTGTTTACAACTTTTCACATGTGCAACCTCTGACTTTGCACACTTTTTGATGTCATCTCAAGCTATATTTTATCACAATCTAACTGCATTCATCCCAATTCTATCATAGTTAAGAGATATAAATCAATCATTAAAAACCACTTATTAGGTACTATGTCTACTTACTGTCTTCTATAAATCTTGAATAACTTCTGCATCTCTTCAATTCTCTATATGTGCACTTGTCCACTTCATTAGGAAAGAATGTAGAATACATCCTTAACTATGCTTGACCTGATCATCAATACATAGTCCAAACAACCTTATTATTTTTTTGCTACTCTATCTATCTTCACAAAAATAATACTATGTTGAAATCAATGACAAACACAATCATGAATGCAACATGTCAATCATGTACATACTCCTTCCAATGCCTAGGTTACTCCCCCAAAGGAATACCATCAGAATTCATGATAACAATCCTACCATAAAAATGCATGGCCTTTCAATCTTGACTTGGAAGTTTTAACTTTTTGACCATCCTCTACATTTTCACAATCAAATAAATTCTCAAAAGTACTAAACCAATCAATTAATCCTTCATCATTCATCCTACCAACATACATAGAAATATACCAAACAAAAAAACATACATAGAGAAATTAGACTTGCATTTTTTATTATTTACTTCAACTTTCCCAATGGCCCACTATGGTTCTAAGGGGTTCCATTTACCCAATAAAACCAAAATAAACAACTTTGAAAGGTTCAAGTGCCTATCTCATTGGCAAACCCAAACTATTGTCCTAATAGGCATAATTCTCTATTAGGTTTCCAAAGACTATTTTTCACACCTTTCTAAAAAAGAATCCAAATGAATCTATATTTTTTTACATATCCAAGTACCCATTTGAGAGTAATATGATATATCAAAAAATCAACACATATTATTTTGGACCAATTCATCCATTTAGCCAACTATGACTATTTTGAGGCCTAATATATCCCACTTTTATAAAGGAACCCCTTCCAAAACTTGTCACCCAACTTTGTAACTTACTATAGGATGATATTGACTCCAATTAAAGGAAAACATAATCAATTTGACTCTATGGGTCGATCTACTATAAAAGCCCCAAATTTCTCTTCAAAACCCTCCTCAAGCTAGGGCTTGATCAATGTCAATCTTCCCAATCCAATCTTGACCAAATAAAAATTGATTCACCTTTTCCTCAATACATACCAAAAAATTCAATGATAAAAAATTGCTCTCCTTTGAGAAGGTCACCTATTGCGATATCTTAGCCTTACTTTTGGTGTTCCTTCAACCAAACAAACATGGAAATCACCTAACTTCCTTTCATTTCTCTATAAATATGTGTTAGTTACATATTGTTTGGGTAATTTCATGATCATTCTATGATAAAAAAAATTCCTACATTATTGGAATGATCATTGATCCTTGGAATAATACAAAATTGTTAATGAAAATGCAAATTCCTTAAACCCTGTCAACAACTTAGGAAATTGAAAGAGAATGTTACCTTAGATAATCCACAAGGGTTGAAAAGTTTCAAACGCTTACATTCAAAGCATCCTAATGCTAAAATCAATCAATATGCTTATTCAATCATGCATACATACATGGGAAATTGCAAAGATTATTGCTTATTCAATAACAATCCATACAAATGTTGTTACAATAATACTACTTTGCTTCTTTGTATACCTTGACCAAGCTATATAAGGTGTAAATACAATATCTCAGCCAATCCAAATTGGTTTTAAGTGATTAAAAATGTATTAAAACCTTTAAACATGGTTTCCGTCCAAAATGACACTAGTCAGTGGCTTTTGAAAATTTGAATTTAAAACTCTATTTAAATAAGGTCCTAGAAACCTATAAATTTGGAATTGGTCATCTTGTGACATTTTTTATGTATCATTAAACTTATGATACTCCTAATTGACCCTTGTGTGCATCATTTTTCTATGATTCATTATTTTGGTCCTAGGGTCCTTATCAAGACCCTTAGGATATTTTGTCATTACATCTGATTGATTACAAACAAAGGCCATTATTGACTTTAAAATAATCCTATTGACTTCCTTTGATGCCTTTAAGAATTTTATGCCTTGATTCTTCATGTGCTCAATTGATTTTCTAGGTGCCCCTACACCACTATGGGATGAGTATTGGAAAATATTAGTTCATAATCACATTTCTTATACCACTATTAAAAAAAATGGCAAGGTGTTGGATGGAACGATAAGGTTTTAATGCCCCCCTTCTTTCAATTGAAGGTTTTATTTCCTTTGCAATCCATTTAGAAGTATTCCTAACAAGTTTGTGGATTAATAACTTGGAAGGAATCTCTTTAGCATGGATTTAACTTTTTTTTTCATCCACTTAGTGGAACACACATATTCAATATCATGGGAAATCACTAGTAGTTTTCTTTCCAAGATAACACACTACCTTTTTGTTGGAATTAAAAATGGGAAAGTAAACTATGAGAGGGGGGAGGGGGTTGAATCAATCCTTCTAAAATTTAACCACAAAAAAATTCACCACACATCCATCTCACAATTTACATGTAATTGAAATAACTAGCTAAACATGTTCATCCATAGCATGAAAACAAATAACACATAACATAGTCAATTTTTTACTTAGAAACCCTCCAATCAGAAGGTAAAACTAGAGTGGAGATGACATCCACAAATCTTCACTACTATAGTTGTAAATTGTATCCAATGAAGGTTACAATGTTTGATCATAAACTATGATCTACCTTGTGCAAGGTTTACTCTATGAAAGGCTTCTGAAGATTATTAAATCTTACCCTGTAAAAGGATTTTAACACCCTATTAGAAGTATGCCTAATTAGAGGACTTCAACTTACAATAAAGTAAGCACCCTACTAAGGGATTTACAAAATCCTGCTAGGACTACATGGTTAAAAGATTTCTATTGATTCACCTATTAGAATGTTTCAACCTTGATCCTTTGGTTAACATTGGTCTACTAGATACATAAGATATTCTCTTTCCTGATGTGTAGTTGATCCTCCTAATAAGATGTATCACTTCTATGCTCTCTCTACTTTCGTCTACCATCTCTAACTGATTCTACAATTCATATCTCTATCACAAACTCCTTAGCCACCATGAATGCTGTCTATGTGTTTAACATTCACCCTTCTCTTCTCATTTGCACATACAAAATATTTAGGGTTTTTACCTCCTTAAGAAGACTTAGGTGACTTAGGGTTAGGTAGGAATCAAAGATTGTGATTCACCTATTTTTTTAATTATAACATCCCTTAATCTAATTGGATGCATTCATTGCATAGGGATTCATAATATAACTTCATATATATCTTTTGGAATCATAAAAAATTCCTCAAGTCGGCCTAAAAATGGTTTATGTAGGAGTTTGTGCCATTACAAAAAGCTATGTCCAAAACTATTTACTTGGCACTTGAAGCCTCTAATGCTCAACATCCATTACATCTTTGATGCTATAAATCGTCCTCTGAATGACTTGGCATCCATTATTCTCTTGGTATCTAAATCACTCGACATGTATTAGCTTACTTGACACTTGAGTGACTTGACACTAATTGTCTACTTGGCACATACTACTTATTTTTCTCGACATGTATTAACTAAAATCTTATGCTTGACATACACTACTTGCACGACATGCAGTAAGTACTGTTAAGTAATGACCTAAGTGTATTGTCACTCATATGTGAAAATCAAAATGAGATTAAAAATCTCCCCCTTTGACATGAGTGGAAAAATACTTTTACATGCATATATAACCTTGACTTATGAGCATAACTTAGATAATCTATATTCTTTACTTAGCTCACCTACAAAATTTCAAAATTTCAAAATTTTGCAAAATGGATGACTTATCAGTCATACCTCAAAATTACCTAAGTGTATTGTCACTTATATGTGAAAATCAAAATGAGATTAAAAATCCCCCCCATTTGACATGAGTGGAAAAAATACTTTGTCATGCATATATAACCTTGACTTATGAGCATAACTCAGAAAATCTATATTCTTTACTCAGCTCACCTACAAAATTTCTAAATTTCAAAATTTTGTAAAATGGATGACTTACCAGTCATACCTCAAAACTTTATAACTCCTTCAAAGTTGATTGTTCTTTGTTGTTTCCAAACTGATACTCCTATTGAGTAATCTAATGAGCTACTATCTACCTCTATTTGGGCATTTACTCCCCTTTGTGTATTCTCTCCTTTTTGTCTCAATTCCCCTTTTTCTTCAATATTCCCCCTTTTTGAGACTTATGTCATGGTTGGTAAATGAATAGTGTGTTTGTCTAAAAATGTTTTATGGACCTCTAGTATAATCTTCAGTATTGCATCCCAATTGTTGCACACTACCTCTAGAGATTGAAATTGAACATCTAGCTTGGTCGCAAGGTCTACTAGGCCATCATGAGTGGAAAGATGAGAATCTTTATTCATCAATGTTTTAGTGAAGGCTAGTTCCTTGTGCAACACCTTTATGTGTGGGGTCAACATGGCTTGAATATTTATTAAGGTAGCTTGAATGTTTGCATCTTGTGCATTTAATGTAGCTAGTTGATCTTGAGTAGATAACAATCTTTGAAAATGAGTCTAGTCTTGACCTGGAGATAGTTGTAAGATATTACCTGTAGTCTTTAGATCTCCATATAACTAGTCAATAGACTTTTGTGCTTCTTGTGTGAATAAATTTAAATCATAAAGATTTGTGTATAGAGAAAATATATTCTCTAACACCTTTTCTACATCTTCCATCTTGGTTTCTAAATCAACCTATCTTAGTGCAATGACACTAGATATATTTTCATCAACCTTGGTTTGAAACTTTTTCTCAGACCATTCTATAAGTTTAGAATTTGTATCTAGGTTTGCATCACTGATCTTGTAAACTATATCCACTAGTTCCTCAATAATAGGTTTTTCCTCATTAGGTGCTAGGAGGATGGATGTATCAAGAAATATGTCTTTGGTGTCATGTAGAACTTGTCTTTGCTTATGCTCCTTTTTGAGTAACTCTTGGTGCTTCTTTCTTGCTAAACCTTCCTACAATATGCTTATTTCTTCTATGTTGATTTTTGTAAGATCAAACTTTAGAAGTTCAATCACCTCATCTAAGTTAACATCTCCATAAGATGTGCCATCTCCAACCTTAGATGTATTAGGACCAGGCCTTGATGATTGTAATGGTGTAGCTTCTACACTCGTCCTATGAAGAGTTTGACTAGGAATAGGAGATGTATAGATTGGTAGGGAAACCAATGTTTAAATTGCTATCTATTCCTCTAGTTTCATAGTCAAAACTGACTCTTAAGTCCTATCGACTTCCTTTATTCCTATCAAAATTTCACCTTGTGTCTATGAGATAGGTACAAGAATGACTTCTTGACCTATATGGACTTGTGTCCCATCCTACTCAGTTATCAAAATTGCTTGTATTGAAGCATTTGGTACTAACATGCTGACATTTGATGTCACAATGTCCTTCACTTGATATACCACAATGGGCATTGAAACATGTGTGTCAGTGGTGACACCCTATAGTCCTTTTGTACCTTTTGTCTCTATAGATGTAAGGGGCACACTTGATGTGTTCATTTTCTTTTTCGTTGTCCATGCTTTGTCAATCTTAGTCGTGCTTACTAATATAGGATTAGTGCATAATTTTGCACCTAAAGTAGAATCTTGTAATATCCTTTTCAAGTCATCCTCTATCAAAGGATTGATGTTCTACACTATGTTATTAGAAACACCATTTATCTTTATTGTGTCCTGTTGACCTGCTTGGTCCACATGAGGGGGACTAGCAATTGGCATATGTACCTTAGGTACATTATGATCTTGCTGCTACTCTTATTCAAGTATAGCCTCTTCATCTACTTTCTTCTTTGTGCCTCCCTCATGTCCATCCTTAGTAGTCTCTACTACCTCTTGATCATTTTTTCTTCACCTACCTCCTTAGGTACTTGTTTACTTGCCTTTTTGTTGTCAACCCATAGATAAATTTCCATATCTAGGTGATCTGTTTGACAACCTCCTTAATATTATTTTATAAAATATTAAAGGATCTATATTTTGGAGAAAATATCCCCTTATATTTGTTTATGGACTTATTCATTGACAAATTATCTAAATCTAGCATTACTCTAGCTATAGTAGTCTCCCTTACATTTATTTCAGTAGTTAAACTATATTGCCACCTCTGCTTAATTCTATCATATAAACTTTTGGGTAAAGAGTTGGAAAGCTGAATAGGAGTGTTCTTAAATGTGGCCATCATCTTATATACATACTCTTCTACTTTTTTCATGTCTAACTTTCCAAGTTTATCAAACTCAACATGTGTGAACCCTCATAAATTTGCATTATTCTTAATATAATCACACAAGTTGTCTAAATTAGAAGAGGGATTGTGGCTAATGACTTGGAATTGATTGTTGTCATCTGATTTAGTCTTCTCCTCATCTTACTCAACTGGAGCTACAAAATTTCTCCTCTTTGGTCTATCTTGCTAACTCTACTTTGCAGTAGAAATAGTTCTTTTTACTTTGGGTTTGTTAGCCTCTGGTGTCTTCTTTGCAGTTTCCCTTGTTCTAGCCCTATTTATAGGTCTTGTTGGCTTTTGTTGTCTAAACTTCACAACCTTCTTTGGTTTATTCACTACTGGCTCCTTAGCTTTCCTCTTCTTCTTTTTTGATGGTTTACGTGCTTCATTGGCTTCTTCTTCCTTGGCACTTTCATCATATTCTACTTCTTCTTTGTCCTCTCCTTGGCCTTGTGTAAGTGCAAGTGGGGCTTGGGTTGGTTGTTCTTCTTCATCATCCTTATCATCTTCTTCATCATCTTCTTCTTCATCTTCCCCTTCACCAAATCTTTCCTTGAGCTTCTTCACATGCTTTTTCTTCTTCCTTACCACTGAAGCTATCTTCAAGTCTATTTTCATTCTTGATTTGGCTTCCTCATAATTTTCAAATGAGGTTGCACTCTTATCTTTTTTTTCTACCAATAGTGTTGTGATGGGTGTAGATGCCTCATCCATATTGATTTCAAAAAGCAATGGCCTAAGCCATCTAACCCTTGGAATAGCTTCTTGAACATATGTATGATGAACATTAACTAAGAAGAAAACATCATTATAATTTTTCTCCACTAGTGACACTATAATCCTTATTCTCTATTTCATAGACTTCTTAAAATCTTCAAAGTAGCTAGTCATAATTGTTTCAAAATTTTCTCCAAGTTGTTCTATCAATTATGAAATCTATACTATTACTGGCCTATTTTCCTTCCATACCACCTTACCAAATGTGGGAAATATTTTCTTCTCATAGAAAAATATGCAAACTAGTAATGAACCAAATTTGCATTGTGCACTCTTTGTTTCTCTTATGGCTCCCAAGTTTTCTGATAATTGTTGAAGTTGTAACTCGACAAGGTCATAAGTGTGGTCCTTCTTCACTATCTTGTAGCCTAAATCCACTACCAAACAAGATTCATTGTTCAATCTACTAGACTGAAAGAACTTGTGAGCAATTATTCTCACTACAAATGAAATTAGGGGATCAACAATTGTGTCTATGTAGTTCCTCTTTTATTCCATACTGCCCACACATTCGTCTCTATAATCTCCTTAACATCACTCCACATGGTCTTAAGTCTGTCAAGGGTAGGGTACCCTATTACTAAATTAATGATCCTTTTTGTGATCTTGGTAGGGCCATTTTCCAACCATATGGAGTAACCATGTATTATGCTAAGTACTATCTTAATCCATTCTATTTTGAATACATTTGGAAAATCTAGGGCATGGTTAACCCTTCTCTCTCTATGTTTTTTTTCCTCCTTCAATATTCAATCAACACATAATTTTCCATACAAATCTCTAATCTCCATGTCTCCAATACTACCAAGCTTACAAGTGTAAAAACATGTAACATCTTGTATCATCAAAATTTGTGGTGGTATCATATACAACACACCAAACAAATTTCTCTTGTATCCTATCTCAGGAATAACTCGAAAGGGTAGTTATCTAACCTCATTTCTTACTAATTAAACATTTAAAACTTATTTTCCTTCCTTCCTAACAATAGTAGAAGAGCTAGAAACTATATAACTAGGGTTTGCGATAATTCAGATAGTGTAGTTTGACACACGATAAATACCTTATGAATATGATGATTGGTGATGAGTAGCAGCTGAATGCAGTTCACAGACTCTTGAATATTTCTCCTCAATTTTCAATTTTCCTTAAGCTCTTTATGCTCTCTTCAACCTCAAATGAATGCAAATGAGTAAAAAATTGACCATATAATCCTTAAAATTTGACAATAAATGCTTAGTGCTTACACAGCTATAAGATCGACTACCATAGCAATTTCAACTCACTCGGCTTACCTATAATTTTTTACATGCTCAGAAACCATAGAAAGCTCAACCAATAATATCAAATTTAATAGCTCAACATCAATTGAAATTCCATTTTTAGTTGGTAACAACTGTGAAACTTTTCATGCTCATTAGTAACATGAAAAATAATTTTTTTTATAGATTTATTCCAAGTTATAGCTAATACTTTGCATCTTAATTCATGCATATATAATATTTTCAAAACTTAGATTCTTGGAACTGATGTAAAATATATCATTGAAATATCAATCCCACATTCCTTTTAATTTCCCAGTTGGGGTTGATGTAATCACCTGATCCATTGGATAAAGTAACCTCATCTAAACTTGATGTGCTACAATCTTGCTTTTTCTTTCATGTCTTGTTCATCTGCACTTTGACTTTCTCAATATCAACCTTCTCTTTGCCTTTATTGAATTCATTTCTTGGTGCTTTTGACCTTGTTGGATAGTTCCTATTGATGTGACTAGTCTTCAAACAACTAAAACATGTATTTTGACTCAAACATCTATTGTAATCACTTCTAAAATGTGTTCTAATGAAATTCTCAGCAACATGTCCACACTCTTGACAATAGTCACAACTATACCTTGTATTGTAATCCCAATTGTAGGATTTTTCAATGGGTTGCATCTTTGTCTACTTTTTTGATGTCCACTTGGCATTATATTTGCATTCATATGCTTTATGTCCATACTTCTCACAATTGTGGCAATATCCTTCAAATCTTTGTGTTCTTGAAGTCTTGGTCCTACATTTATGTGCTTGATGTCTTTGCTTGTTTCACTTATGATAGTAACCCATGAATTTTTGCTTAGGGTTCTTATTTTCATTGTTTCTCCTACGAACATTGGTTGTATGACCTAAATTTCCACAATTATGACAAGTAGGTTTGTAGTTCTTACCTTTGTTATTTTTTTGTTCACCACTTTTAGATGATTCTCCTTCCTCAATACTAGTGTACCCCAATCTAGTATTGTCATTGTTAGATATAGGAGATCTCATTAGTTTCTCAAAGTATTTGATGGCTTCATTAGGTTTTTTGAAACTTTTAGCAAATTCTTTTCCTCTTCTTAGTTCATTCCTTAATTTTTCATTTTGTAACTTTAGGGTTGTGATCTCAATTTCCTTTTTGATTCACTTCATGATTGGAAATCATTAGTTGATTCATTATATCTAGTTGCATGATAGAAATTCTTTGTACTTCTAATATCTTCTCATCTAGTCTATTGCTCAATATCCTTTTGTCATCTTCAATCATGACTTTGGCTTCCTCAACTTTCTTTTTCTGCTCATTCACCTCACATAGAAATACTGATTAGAATTCTTGTTCTATCTTAAGATTTTTACCTCTTGAGTTAGGGCACCATTCTTTTCCATTGGATCTACAATTGCTGCATCAAATTCACTTGACTTTCCATCTACAAACAATTCAATAGTTTCTTCCTCTTGGTAATGTGTGTCATTTCCCTCAATAGATATCTCTTTCCTTCTCTTTAATGAGCTCTTCAACTCATCTCTTTCTTCATCAACTGATGTAAAGAAAACTAAATTTCAATCTTTTGGTTATCAATAACCTTTCCCAAGTTGTAGACTTCCATATTCAAGATCTTTCCTCAAAGTTACAAAGATTTTCTTTTCAGAGAACCAAAGCTCTCATACTAATTTTTGCAATTAACAATGGTGAGTAAACTCTGAGAAGTTGGGGGGGGGGGGGGGGTGTGGTGGTGGTTGAATAAGTCCTTCTAAACTTTAACCATAAAAACATTCACCACACATCCATCTCACAATTTTCATGTAATTGAAATAACTAGCTAAACATGTTCATCCATACAAATAACACATAACACAGTTAATTTTTACCCAGAAACCCTCCAATGAGAAGGTAAAACTGGAGTGGGGATGACACCCACAAATATTTACTACTATTTTTGTAAAGTGAATGCAATGAAGGTTATAATTGTTTGATCATAAACTATGATCTACCTTGTGAAAGGTCTGCCTTGTTAAAGGCTTACAAAGACTATTAAATCTTACCTTGTTAAAGGATTTATACACCTTGTTAGAAGTGTGCTTGGTTAGAGGACTTCAACTTACAATAAAGTAAGAACCCTATTAAAGGATTTACAAAATCTTTCTAGGACTACTCAGTTAAGAGACTTCTACTAATTCACCTATTAGAATGTTTCAGTCTTGATCCTTCAGTTAGCACTAGTTTGCTAGATATTAGATCTACTCTTTCTTGATGTGTACTTGATCCTCCTAATCAGATGTATCACTTCCATCCTCTCTTTGCTTTCCTTTGTTCTCTCTAACTAATTCTATAATTCATATCTCTATCAAAAACTCCTTAGCCACCATTCATATATATCTTCTAGAATTGTAAAACAATCCTCAAATCGGCCCAAAACTGGTTTACATAGGAGTTTTTTCCATTACAAACAACTAAGTTTGAAACTCTTTACTCAACACTGGAAGCCTTTGATGCTCAACATACATTGCATCTTCAATGTTGTAACTCATCCTCTAAATGGCTTGCCATCCATTGTTCACTCGACATCTGAATCACTCAGCATGTATTAGATTACTTGACAAGGAGTGACTCATAACTAGTTGTCTACTCGATACATACTGGTGCAACACTTTTCAAGAAAGGGGTGCAACACTTTAGAGATATTTGGGATTTCAGCTCATTGGATTGGGAAAATTCATATCATATTAGGAATCAATTTGACATAAGGCTGAGTGCACCAAGATGTTGTACAAAAATGGGGGTATAAGTGGACACCTTTTTTCTGAAATCAGGTAAACCTAAACTTGGACGAGACATTTGAGGGTCCTCTGCTAAAAATGACAAGATGTGTAAAAAATATAAATTGTGGTACTATGTATCTACTTTCTAAACTACTATATTTTTTACAAAATGGATAAGATTTGGTGGGTCAAACCCTGCGCACACAAAAAATAGTTCCTAATTTTTTTAGAAAACATAACATAGCTATTTTCATGTACAACACAAATGACCAAGTTATATCTAGTATCTTGCATATCCCTTTGGTAGGATGGTAGTTAAGAGTCATATGTAGAAGTTATATATTTTTTGTAATTTTATGATGAGTATTTTTTTAATTATGAATTATTGAACTCACTACATCCTAAAATTTTGGTACCTATTCATGTGCTGAGCATAACTTGCATCAAAATAATCATTTTTTTTTTGAAGTGTATAGAATCAAGTTTAGAACAATAATATATAATTTATTTTGAATTAGATTAAGTATATTGAAATTTATTAAAAAATGGTAGACATATGTCTGTGAGGAATGTTAAGGCATTGGTAAAAGTAACTAAACTTTACAATGTTAATGTTGTCCAAAAAAAGAAAAAAATATATGGTTAGAAAGCTAAGAAGACATGTAAGATTATGGTGGTTTTTTTAGAGATACCCACTTCACTATTAGAAAACTTGATGAAGGCAAAGATGAGAATTCATCTTAGAAGATGAAAAAACATCTAAAGGAAAAAAAAATGGAGGGAAAATAGTCTCCCAAGCCTTTGGGTCATTTTCCTAGGCTATCACCAAGCCATAACCTAATTGAGTTTTTTGGATTCAAAAAATCGGATCAGGTTATGAAAATAATAAATGCATTCAAAACTTGATCAGTTTCTACAAAACTTGATCGGGTTTTGTATTATTACTTCACAAGGTTAGATTGAGGGAGGGAGTGAGAGGGGGGTGGGGAGATCTATCAGGTTGTGTATTATAATAAAAAGGTGTCTATTATATCCTTGTCTCCACCCCATCCTCTCTCTACATCACTCCCTCTCTTTCATTTTCACTCTTTGTCCTATCCCCTTTTCTCTCTCACTCTTTATATCATATCCCCTAATCTCTCTTTGTCCTCTCTCTCCTATCCACCATCCCTATGTCTCCTATCCTCTCCTCTCTCTCTCTCTCTCTCTCTCACACACACACACACACACACACACACACACACACACACACACACACACACACACACACACACACACACACACACACACACACACACACACACACACACACACACACACATACACATTTTCTATCTTTCCCCAAACTTCATTTTCCCCGTCCATCTTTGTATCTCTCTTTCTCTGTCTCTCTCTCCCCCTCCCCCCTCTCTCGCATCCCCTTCTCTCTCTCACTCTTTCTATCATATCCTCTAATTCTTCTATCCATCCCATCACCTCTCTCTCCCCTCCCTCTCTCTCTCTCACATCCTCTTCTCTCTCTCTCTCTCTCACTCTTTCTATCATATCCTCTAATTCTTGTATCCATCCCATCCTCTCTCTCTCTCTCTCTCACACACACACACACACACACACACACACACACATCCCCTTCTCTCTCTCACACTCTTTCTATCATATCCTCTAATTCTTCTATGCATCCCATCTCCTCTCTCTCTCCATCCCATCCTCTCTCTATCTCATTCTCTCTTTGTCCTATGCCCCATCCCTTTTTGTTATCCCCTTCTCTCCCTCTCTCTCATTGAAAATGCTAAATTTGATATATTTCATGTGCCAACATCTTATTTCATGTTAATATCTTATGATTGAGCATAAAATAATCATATTAGTATCTTATTGTTTATTTGATTCATGTTATTGTTTGTAGGGTAATTTGCATCTACAATCATGGGAAAGAACAAGAGAGGAACGACAGAAAAATGAGAAGTAGAAAAGGCAAAAACAAGGGAGCATATGAGGAGATTATGTGAAGGTACATCATCAAATGCCTCCAATGTAAGTGATGAAATCTACATATTTATATTGATGTTGAAAATGCACCTAGTTTGACAAATGAAAATGTTCAACATACCCCAATTGAAATGATTATGAAATATAAACTTACGTCACCTGATGCCCCTAATGTGACATCTCAAGTTGAAATGATGGATGCACATGATGTAAGTAATGAAAATATAGAGCATGAGCATGAGCATACATCAACATCTCTTCGAATAATTCATAGAAAACCAAAGTTTCTAATTGACATTGATGAAAATATTTTGAAGCCAATGCATGATAAAATGTTAGAAAGAAATTGTAGGAGAATTGTTCAAAAGATTTGGAATAAATATTTTGAAATTTAAATCAAAGAGGAAGATGCAAAATTCTTGTTGAAATGGTAAAAAATATGAAATTTAGAGAGACAATGAGAATTTTGAGGTTAAGAACATCTAAAAATAGTAGTGAAAAAACCATTTTTAGAAATCTCTTTGATGCATACAAATCCATTAGTTCAAAAGAATGTACTAAAGATGCTAATACAACTTGACGAGTCCTTACATCAACCATAATGGGAAAGGAAATGACAAAAAATTGTATGTTAAGAAAAACAAGTAAATCATTAAGGATAAGTAGAATAGCATTAGTCAAAGCCTTAGTGAGGCGAGAGAAAATTGAGGATTCTAATGAGACTTCTTTTTGGTCATTCCAGGGTAGACTCCCACATAAGGATAAAGTTATTGTTGATTCACTAAGAACATTAATAGAAAACTTTTGGTGTGACAACACAAGGGATTCGCCAAACCAAAAAGATGCTATCAAAAGACAAATTGGAAAAAGAAACCGTGAGCCACATGCAATACATTTTTTGGATATGACTCAAACACAATTTTATGAAATGTTTCTTCAATTATTTCCTCAAATTAAAATCAGCCAAAGGTTTTTTGAGATGACAAAACTATTCTATGTTAAGATCAATCATACACATACTAGATGTTGTTGTAGGGTTCATGTTGAGTTTTCTATGCATTATGATGTTTATTGTCATATATGTTGTCCTTTGCATACTAAGAAAATATTGTAGGAATGTGGTCTACAATTACCTCCTAAGTCACCAAGAGAATTTATTGCAAGTGTACTATGTAAACAAGATGATGGGTGCATTTATTAAAAGACCATGTGTTTAAAAAGTTTTTTCCCTCAATGTGGTGGTTTGTAAAAGTTGCATAGATGCCTACATCTAGATAGCACACATGGAATTGATAAGACACTAGTTTCTCTTGGAAAGTACAAATCAGTTATATATGGTGTTAAAAATGGAAAATAGTTAAAGAGGTGTGAATTAATGAAAAATGATGTATGTGTAGCTGATTTTATGAAATTATTTCAAGAGAAAATAGTTTATGACTACGTAGGTCATACACATAGAGCTAGATGGTTAGATGAGCAATTCAAGTTGGTTAAGGATACTTTTCTCTTGGGTACAATTGCGTCAGTTGTTGTCTTCGCTGAAAAATTTACACTAAAACCTCAAAATGAAGTGCAACCAATGTATTACAACTCTATAAAAGTGTCAATTTTTGCACACATAGCATTTATTCATGCACATGACAGCATAGAGGATGATAGAAAAATATAGAGAGAGTATTACTTCTATATCAGTGATGATCGAACTCATTCATCAGAATTTTTGCAAGGATTTTTTCGAGTTTTCTATGATAATTTGAGGGAAAGAGATGAAACACACAATCAACACATTATATGATTAGATAATTGCATTACACAATTCAAGAATGCAAGGATGTCCTATGGTTGAGTAGGATGCATGTGACAAGTGGAGTGCAACATTTTTGGAATTTCATTGAGGCATGACATGGAAAGGGAGAGAATGATGGTGTTGGATCATGTGTGAAAAGAGCCCTTAGTAGAGAGGAATTAAAGTACGAAGGTGGCACAATATTAGAAAATGCTAAAACAATTGTCTAATGGTACAATTCTATGATGAGACTAGGTAATACAAGTAAGTCTATGGTTTATAGATATTTTTGGTTGATACATGAACTTAACATTGAAAATTTTCAGGATTGTTGTATATTTACAAGATCAAGTGAGATGCATTCATTTTGAAGTTCAAATGCAACGTCACTAGCTATTCATACTAGAAAGATTGCATGCCTTTGCTCTTTGTGTATGCATCATTTATAGGATGAATGTGAATCAAAAGAGTGGGTTGACCAATGGTCTTGTAGACCTTTGTTTATATGTTTTCCATTGTACCAAAAGCTCAAGCTATCAACAAATGTCAACAACACCAGATTTACCTAGATCCACGAGAGGCAGTTAAGACATGTTACGAACCTTGAAGGAGGTGCTGACCAACAAGTCAACAATCTCCCCCTCAACATCAATTGATGGTTCCACATCAACGAATGAAGGAGACCTCCTAAGATTCAAACTGATGACCCAAGGCTTTGATACCAATTTTTAGTATGTTTTCCATTGTGCCAAAAGCTCGAGCTATCAACGAACATCACAAACACCAGATTTACCTAGATCTAAGAGAGGTAGTTAAGCCATGTTGCAAACCTCAAAGGAGGTGCTGACCACCAAGCCAAAAACCTTTGCATCCAATTGATTCATATCAATTTCCTATAACACTACAACTCAATTAGGTTGAAGCATTAATAGATTTGAGCATGTATCTGACCTAGTTGAACTAGGTATTAAGTTATCAATTTAATACTTGGTTAAACTAGATTACCTTCAATTTTTCCATTAGCTTATCCTTCAATATAATGTAGGTCATGTATATGTAGTTATTGCATATGAGAATAATGATGAAGGAACATATTACTTTCTATGTTGGTGTATTGAGCCCCAAAAGAAACTGATAGCTATAGTCATTGATGGTGAGAATATTGAGTAACCAATATGATCCATCGTTGTGATAGGCACATGGCTTAGAAGGTAGTATATCTTTGTCCCCTACCATGAATATTTGTTTAATACAATTTGTCATGTATAATGTATTGAAATTTTGACTTTAAATTGTCTTTACAATTAAATGTAGGTACCCTATCAAGAAATCTACCAAATGGTTATTTGAGGATTTTGAGACACACAAACATATTCTTCATTACTCTAACCTTATTGTTGCAAGAAATATTCAATTGATACCATATCATGGTAGGCCACTTAACAAGAAGTTGTGGAATTTTGTGAATCTGATCACAAGGCAATACTTGATACAATAAGGGTTATAGTTGATCTAGAAAGTTCTCTTGATTGATTGTGTGCTATATAGCTGAATCATTCTACATATTGTAGAATCATTTTGACAATTTTGTATATATGTTATGTGAAATGTTGCAACTTCGCAGTAATGTGCATATGCAGATGCCAAATTTTGTATATAAAAAAGAGAAGATATGTAACATGTGCATGTTTGCATGCCATATTTTGTATAAAAATCCAATAAGAGATGTCACATGTGTATATTTAGATTCCAAATTTTGTATATAAAAAAGAGAAGACATGTAATATGTGCATATTTGTATGCCATATTTTGTATAAAAATATGATAAGAGATGTCACATGTGCATATTTAGATGCCAAATTTTGTATATAAAAAAGAGAAAACATGTAACATGTGCATATTTGTATGCCATTTTTTTTATGGGTGTGATGATTGTATATGCAGAATGTGGCCTTACGCTTCACACACACACTTCAACATAGTCTTTATATAAGGATTCATCCCAGAATGAACATTGGATTGTCCATTCAAAAATCACCCAACAAGCCAACCTATTGCCTTCTATCTAAAGGGATTTTGCCTATTAATATCCTCAGAATCGAGGTGTGAGCAACTAGACCCTCTAAGAACAAAGGATTTAAATGCAATTAAATCTATATGTAGATGCAAAGTAATCTAGACTGGTATATGCAATTTAGTATAAATACATATAAAAGAAACTATATTAGAGCATATGCATATTATACTAAAAATGATTCTTAATCTAAGAAATGAGAGTGTATGCTAATAATGAGTAAATGAGTGCACAGTTCAGTAGAGTTTTGATAGAAATTCAATTCAACCTCTGTAATGAGGAAATGAGGGTCTCTTAAATAGACTTTCCTGGAATCCATCAACAGTCAAGATCAACTTTGATGAACGATTAGGATTAGATAGAAGATTCAGTCAAAATGGAAACTTCCTTAAGAAAGGGGAGTTAACTGAGCTTTCATGAGTGTGAGAGTAAGTTAACTAGATTAATTCCAATTCAAGAGGTAGTACACTCATAGTTTCCATTTTAGAACTGAAGAGAAGATTTTGAAGAATATTTAATTTAATAAAATGAGATATGCTCTCATAAATACATTTTCTATTTAATTAAATAATTCCATTTAATTAATTAGAGACTCTTTTCTATTTAATTAAATAACTTCATTTAATTAATTAGGAATGAATTCCTATTTAATTAAATAACTTTGCTTAATTAATTAGAAATAGCTTTCCATTTAATTAAATAATTTTGTTTAATTAATTAGAAATAGGCATATTTATTAAATTAAATTAATTTAATTCCTTAGTACATTAGCCTTAAGATATAATTTAAGTCAATTAAAGTGTAAATACTTTAAATTAAATTAAATTGTAATCAGCAGGTTTAATGTGACTAATATGAGTCAATACTTTAGGAATTAAATAAAGAGTATGATGAATGCAGATTTAGGTTTTCTGCATTTGACAATTAAGTCAAGTAGTGAGTAGCAGAATAAGAATTGCCTATTAGAATAGGTCTTAGGATTGATCAGAATAGACCCGAGTTGGTGATCATGGCAATGAGCCAATTTTGGGGTATTACAAAGATATCCTTAAAAAGAAATTTAATTATCTTCAACTTATATGGATTTAGATGGCTATCCTCTTGCATTTTTCTTCCAAATTTTTGAAAACACTTGAAAAATAAATTATAGATTTGGATACCCATTTGGCTTCTCTACAACATATGCAAAACTTGGATGGGTTATTTTTTTCCATGTCCCTACTATCACACTATGTTACCCCTTTTTAGGCTTAAAATAAACCTCTTATTGGCATAAGGCATGATGATGACATCATCATGGAGTCTATAGGGTCCAAAAAGAGTTCAGGGTTAGGTTTTTACCATAGGTAACGTTTGTGGTTAAGTTTAAGGTAGGGTCAATTTGCAACCTTTTGCAAAAATTGCAAAAGTTGCTCAAACAACTTTGCAACTTTTGAACAATTTTTGCTCTTGACCTTTTTTGGTTGAATGGATCCATCTAGGATTGTTCTAGGACCCTATTTAAGATTCCTAGGATGTATTAAGTAACCTAATGCCTCAGTTGCCCATCCCTAACAACTTTTAACCTATTTAACAACTTCTTGCTCATTAAGCAACTTTTGCCCAACTTAGGACCTAATCAACAATTTTGGCTTTTCCTAGCAATCCATGACTGCTCTGTTAGCTTGGGTTTGTTGAGTTTAGCCTAGGGCCAACCTTGTTTCATCCATAATGTCCCTCTAATAGTATCAAACACACTAAACATAAGTGTCCCTAATGGTCTCTAAGCACCATTGGGATGCAATCTTTGATTGGGCATTTCTCTGAGCTTGTGCAAGGTATTGACAAACTGTTAGGTGCTATAGGATCATGTTATCTAGGCCCACAACAACCTATCTCAGTTTTTATATAATTTTTTTTTTTTGGATTTGGCACACGTATCTTGCCTATTACCAAAATTTGCAATGTTGCTTAGTTAAAATGAGCAAGGTTGTGTATATTTCAAACAATTGGTCCTAGGATTGAATCATCTACTCCATTAACTCTGGTTGGTTAGGTTTAAGCTAGGACCAACCTCATTTTAGCCACAATGTCCCTCTGACGATATTGACTGCACTGAACAAAAGAATCCCTAAGGGTCTCTAAGCACCATCGGGCTGTGATCTTTGATCGAGCATTTCTTTGAGCTCATGCAAGGTATTGGTGAACTATCAAGTGCTATAGGATCATGTTATCTAGGCCCACAACAATCTATCTTTGTTTTTAGAGATTCAACTTTGTTTGGATTTGGCACTCATATCTCGCCTATTGCCAAAAGTTGCAATGTAGCTTAGTTAAAATGAGCAAGGTTGTATATATTTCAAACTGCTGGTCCTAGGATTGAATTATCTACTCTATTAGCTCTGGCTAGTCAAGTTTAGGCTAGGACCAAGCTCATTTTGGCCACAATGTCCATTCGATGGTATTGGCCACATTGAAAAAAAGCATCCCTAAGGGTCTCTAAGCACCATCAGTTGTGATCTTTGATCGGGCATTTCTTTGAGCTTGTGCAAGGTATTGACAAACTATCAAGTGCTATAGGATCACATTATCTAGGCCCACAACAACCTACCTAAGTTTTTAGAGATTCAACTTTGTTTGGATTTGGCATCCATATCTCGCCTATTGCCAAAAGTTGCAATGTTGCTCAGTTAAAATGAGCAAGATTGTGTATATTTCAAACCGTTGGTCCTAGGATCGAATTGTCTTCTCCATTAGCTCCAGTTGGTTGAGTTCAGGCTAGGAACAACCTCAATTCAGCCACAATGTTCCTCTAATAGTATCGACTACCTTGAATGGAAGTGTCCTTAAGGGTCTCTATGCACTATTAGGCTGCAATTTTTGACACAAATACAAAAATCATGACATATTTTTACTTTTCATGTCTTATTACATCAAAATAAGTGACATATTATTACATGTTATTATGAATTTTTTAAACATGTTAAATTTACTATATAAAATAATGAACGGTCATGTGTTTGAATAATTACAAGAAAGTAAGGTGAAATACAAGTTTGTATGCACACATTGAACAAGTTGGATGGAAATCCAAGTTAAATGTATATCAAAATTGTTGGTGTAACTAGGTATTTACTATTTACACTTTACTTAAGTTTACTTAGGTTAGTGCATTATTTTATTATTTTGCATTATTTTATTATTTCTCTTTATGAGACACTTAGGAGTTTGTGCATCTTCTACAGTTGTCACGTAGACAACATAGAAGTACGCAACTCTAATTATGCACATGGTGTCTACACCATAGAAGTTTGCATCATTCATTGAGTTGTCATGTAGACAACACAATTTTTCGCACTCCTAATTTTGCACATGTTGTCTACAACACTGATGTGTGTGTTTCACCTTTGTAGGCTTATCCTCACATCATTGCACTTACTTTCATGCATAATGGAGGATAACCCATATTTGGTGGACATGTGCCTAGTTGTTGGACTTATCATGATGCTAATTTCGAGGCATTCTAGATGCATCTCAGAGGCCTTTATATTGAGGCACTCCTAGTGTACTTGTATATAGAATTGAATACTATACAGTTATTCTGATCATACTCTAGTCTAATTTATGCTTGTGTTTTGAGTTCCTTGGTCTTGGGTAAATTCTGCCCTAAGGTAGATTCTTACAAAAATGAACAATATATTATGTCATATCAATCATATAGTTACAAAAAGATGTTATGACTCATTAGTGCAATACAAAAGTCAAATATTCGACAAATGCTGAATGTTTACAATAGAAATGTTGAATGTGCACAATATAGATATCGAATATATACAATACAAAAGTTGAATACTTGACAAATGTAAAATATGTACAATATAAATGTCGAATGTGCACAATACAAATCTTGAATATATACAATACAAAAGTTGAATATATGTCAATGTCATGTGATGACCACAACTACATATGCATATCACTATCAATAACTATGACTATTGATAATCATCAAAATTGAGCCTCTTTGATGCAATTTGTGGCTCACCAAGTGTCTATAGAAGAAAAATTAAAATACACTATCAAATATCTTATCTATAATAATATGAAAATAACTAGAAATTGGGTTCTAAATTGTGGATAGTTGAGTTGTTCATTACCTCATCCCTTTGTCCCACAGTTGGATTGAATGATAGTGATAATGGGCTCCTTCGTCGATGGGTAGGACTCCTCACAAAATGATGAGGTAGAGTGATGATGGGAGACACAACTACCAATGAATCAATGCTCACAGAAGGCACAACCCATATGATAAGTGATAAAATGTTTGCATTATAGAGTGGCATTAGGGATTACAAATAGAGTTAAAAAAAAAAAAAACCATACTGTAGCCTAAGCTAGATCTCTAGTGCTAGCAGGAGGTATAAGCACTGATGAATCAATGCTGCTATGAGGCACAACCTATATGGTAAGCATTAAAATGTTAGAATTGTAGAGTAGAAATTAGGGATTTCTATCACACACACAAGCAATGCAAATTGATATCACAAAAGGGCTTCAACTAAGACTCTACATACATACCTCTAGCCTCTATTTTCAAAAGATTGGGTCTAGTTGGGAAGAATTACTTTTTTTTTTTACTTACTCTTTAGTGTAATGTTTTTACATACATATATGGAATTTAAAACTAAGGTGAATGTGCAAATCGTGGCATGGAAAATTTTACATGAAAAATTACCATTGGAGATATATTGAAATATTTAAAGATTCATTGAAATACATGTTCTTTTCCTCAACAAAATAGAAATGTAAAACATAGTTTTTGGGGTTACTTTTGGGCCAAAATGAAATGGAGGGCATTATTTGATCAAGTCTATGCTATTTTTAGTCATGCTTTAAGTTGGAAAGGATTTGTTTTAAGTATTGGTTTGCATAAAAATGTTATTGTTGATTCTATGAGACAAGCTATTTTGTTAGATATTTGGAAAAGTAGGTGCTTAGTTATGTTTTCTAACCATATCGAGCACTGGGAAGTAAAAAATGCTAAACTTTTACCGTGACTTTATGTTACAATTGGATATTTTGTGCTTTTAGCTAAAGAGGAATGATGCCAACAACAAAATACTGAATGAAATCAAGTACCAACTTCTACATTTGCATGATGTAAAAGTCAACTATTCCAAGTAGCTTCATAAGTTCTTGAAATTCCAAATGTAACAATTGTTCTTGATAATGATGTATATGCTATATGCTTGTTAGGAAGATGACTCAAGGACTTCTATATTTTATTATATCTTTTTTTTTCCCTACATTTGTAGTCTTCTCTCTTGAATTGCTACCATTTTATGTAAATCAACTTTGTTTAGTAGAAAAACAATGTAATATATCTCCACATTTTTATAGTTACACAATTCATCACCCACTTTTCCATCAACAATATTCATGACCAATTTCTCCAAATTACTTAAAATTCATTGGCACACAACAAATTTGAGTATACTTTTGATGTAAATCATTAAGGGTGTTGTGTGTGGTTGTCTGTTGGTTGTTGGCTAGCTTTCTGTTGGTCATGCCACTATTGTAATGTGCCAACCCCCTAGTTTTGGCTGCTTTTATATCATAAACAAATTTGAGTATACTCTTCAATACAATCATATGAACAATAGAAATTCATTAACCTAAAGACATTCAATGCCACAACTCATTATTCTCACCCATTATGAGCATTAAAACTTAGCTAGTGCATTAGGAAGCTGTAAACTTCAAACTTTGCCTAACAAATACCTATCCACCATGTAGTATTATCCATTTTTCCTTACGGTACATAGTACTATCCCTATTTCCTTAGATATTACAAAGTGAACACTTTATATATATAGTTAGTGCACGATCTTCAAGGGACAAACATCACAAATTAAGCTTGGATTCCTAAGCTAAAAGTATTGAATGGTCAAAGTTGACTTATTTTTCCAATTTTAATTTCTACCCAAATGTGTGATACTTAAGGATAGCCGATCTTTAATACTAGAATCATTGTTACATTTTTTCCTAAATACAAGTTTTGTATAATTCAATGCCTTAACTCTTTAATCCATAATCATATTTCAATTGCCAAACTTTGAAATCGTTATCACAATATATCATTCATTCCTATTTTTTACCACGTCTCCCAATTTTGACATATTTTCAATTACAGTTTATGAGACTTTTTAACTCTTCATTCAGAGGCAGTTTTAAATCCTATTTGAAAAGGGATAAGAAAAACAACTCTTACTCGTCGTTATCTCATTTCATAGTTGGATATTGCATTCGGCAATGCAATGAACTGTTATCCCAGATCCATTCTTGTCTCTTGGCTTGTATTAATGTCTTTAAACTGTATAATAATAATCATACATGCTCCAAATTTAGCAAGATTCCTGACAATGAGCTCTACATACATTATTGGACAAGAGACGTTGAAGCAGAGGACGAGGTGGGTATGTTTTACGACATCAACTATACACTTTTATTGTATCCTCCGTTCTCATCAATAAGAATTTTCATTTATTTAATGATTGAATTTCTTCTTCTTATTATTCTTATTCTTTTGTGAGAGTTTACAGTGCTAATTGTAAACGGCCACATAAGAAAAAGCAATGGATATGGCAGTGGATGTTTTCATTCCAGAGGATTACGTGAGGAGGAGGCGCTGTCCAACCAAATCACTTCTTCCACTGCCCAAAAAAGTTGTGGGTGTTGAAGGTGCAACAGTTGATCATCATAATCATGTGGGGGATAAGCCAAATAAGGTTGGAAAAGATTTTAACCTTGATTTTGTTCTTACTTGCTTCACTCCATAGTTTTCTCAGGTTAAACAAAGAGATTGGGACGGTGCAGCTCTGTTGCAGATCTCATGAATCTCAATGCAAGCTTTGTGTTTTTGTAAGCAATATATATGATACTTTCAGGGCTTTGATTGAGCCTCATATTATGATAACCTAATAAACATTGATGGAATTGGAGCTTCATTGAGAGCTAATGAGGATTTAACCATGATGATGTGCACTTATGTTTTATATTGAGTCTTAATTTATAGATTGCAGGAATCGGGTATATCTCTTATAAATTGTAGTGTGTCAGATATACTTTTCCTTTTTAATGTGATTGGTGATATTTGTACAACATGTATTTTGGTATTACATGAATTAGAAAAGACTAAACCTAATGACCTTGTAACTTCTATTTCATATTAAAGACACTAACATTGTTCAATTAACTCCGATGTTCCTAATTTTCTTTTAATAGATGGATTTATGACTTCTTAATAGCACTCAATTTATATTCATTGAAGATAGAACTAATTAACAATATAGAATAAACTTATTACTCAATTTATATTCATTGAAGATAGAACTAATTAACAATATAGAATAAACTTATAGGATGGTAAGTAACCATTAAATTCACTTATTTTTCATACCCTCCAATACACATTTCTCAATCCCTCAGAAGAACAGAGTGCTTAGATAATCTCCCTCCAATACACATCCCTCAACCCCTTAGAGGAATAGAGTGTTTAGATAGCCTCCTTTCTAGAAGAGTATATTGTCTTTTCTATTCATTCTACTCATTTTCAACTATTGGGTTTTTGGAGGTAGGAAATGCTTTAATTTAATAGCTTAGTAAATAACGAGATAAAATTGAATGTTATATCAACCAACAAAATGTTTGCATTTATGTTATTAAGTCTTATTTTTTTAACTATGACATTTTTCTAATTGTTAGTGCATGATATCATTGCATGAATTAGACGTAAAGTTTTTTGGTTAAAGCAATCAAATTTGAGATTTTTTGGATTTTTTTTTTTATATAGCTTCATAATTTTGACATATTTAGAATTTTTGAATAATATTATTTATTCATATATTTATTAGTTTTAAGCTATTTGATAAGGAGAAAAATAATTTTTGAACAAGAAAAATTCAGCAATTATAATATTATAATATTTTTAGTAATTCTTATTTATTTCTCTTATTGAGAATAATTTAAAAATAATGATTTTTTTCCTATAAAAGTGGTAACTTGTATCCTAAATTTTATTAATATATATAACATTTATACAACCCTGGTTCAAAGAGCACCAATGGGAAATAATCATGAAAAGAAACCCTCTGGCCTTGCTCATAATAAAATTAAAGAATAAAGTCTCCAATAGTTACAAAATGAGGAGGTAGCCAAGATTACATTATCGCTTTCAGCTACACAAAGTCTAACCCAACAAATACATTGAGAACCAATCACAACCCAAAAAATCATCCAAACAATGAATTGCAATAGTAACACTAGTACATAATGTTGCAACTAGAATTAACAAGATTTTCCATGTAAAAGGATAGATTTTTTGCTCCAAAGGGCTATTTGAACAATCTATCTCATCTGAAAGGATGTCCATTCAATTCATCATTTGAAGATGAGATGGGTAGAAACAAAACTTCAAAGACAACAAAAGAGTTATCTTAAGTACCCATTAAAGTGACAGAAAAACAACTCTATAAACTTGCATTTTTCCCAGTAGATGGCTTAAGAAACAAAGGGTGATATATAAAATAAGAAGCAAATCCATCCTATATATAAACATCAGTAAAAAGCTTATAGATAATAAAGACTTGATATCTCATAAAATTGTTAACTCTATCCCAATATTTCTAATGTCCAATAAAGAACAAAGAAACATGTACATGATTAGGTTTCCAACAAAATTACATACCAAACGAATAATAAATCATCCATTTTTTAGAGATAAATATTAGATCCCATCACACTAGAAGATTTGGACTCATAAATAAAAAAGAAACTAAAAAATATAGATTACATAAAATAATTCTTACTATTAAATCAAATATTTTGCATGATTAGATTTACAATTCCACATCAAAAAAGTGTAAAAAGTAAAGTACTTAGTTCCGCATAAAATCCTTCACCTTCTCATAATAAAACCAAACATGAATTGGGGTGAAAGAAACCATGTCCATGTCAATAAAAGAAATAGAAATAAACTATCCCACAATGCCAAACATGTTGACAAGGACATATTGAAATAGAGAGGAAAAGACACATGGTAGATTAAAAAATCACAATATCTCAAATCATGCTAAAGAAATAGGTTCACTATTGAATCTTGAGTATGATAGTCCTTTATCAAGGGAAAAATAGGCTATTTCATTTTCTATACTATTATTCACCTTATATCAATGTTGGATTTTATAAGAGAAGAGAGATTGAAGATGAACTAGAATAATGTCCAAAACATACTGTAATGACCAATCACCTTCTCATAATAAAACCAAACACAAATCATGGTGAAAGCAACCATGTCCATGTCAATAAAAAACAATAGAAATAAACTATCCCATAATGCCAAACATGTTGACAAGGACAAACTGAAATAGAGAGGCAAAGACACATGGCAAATTAAAAAATTACAATATCTCAAATCATGCTAAAGTAGGGTCATTGTTGAATCTTGAGTATGACAGTCCTTTATCAAGGGAAAAATAAGCCATTTTATTTTCTATACTATTATTCACCTTATATCATTGTT
Organism: Cupressus sempervirens; assembly: GCA_028749045.1. NCBI lineage: Eukaryota > Viridiplantae > Streptophyta > Pinopsida > Cupressales > Cupressaceae > Cupressus > Cupressus sempervirens. Next base: position 299,024,428 of record CM053791.1, on the reverse strand, counting down.
AGATTTTATAAGAGAAGAGAGATTGAAGATGAACTAGAATAATGTCCAAAACATATTGTAATGACCAATTACATGGTTTATTAGAAGTGACAACTTGAACAGTTATCATAGATCCACCTACAATCTTGAGCTTATTAATATTTAAAGAATTGACCATTTCTAAACCATACTTCAAAGCAACAAGTTTTGCAAAGTTATAGTGCCTATACCAATGCAACCACAATCAAGCTTGACAATAGAACCTTAGATCATCCTAATGACAATCTTGGTTCCTGTTGAGCTATTGTTATGTATGATGCTAAACAACAGGAATTCTTGTGAACTCCTCTCTTGAAAAGTCAATCTTTTGAGTCAACTCCAAGGTTCTCGGTTGCTTTGCGACATACTAAAATCCATGCAGTTGAAGATAAATGTGAATGTTCATGAGGAGCCCTTTGTTGGTTCATTTTGATCTCAGATGAGATGAAGAATCTACACTCTGCTTCAAAATAAAACACACAAAAGAACTATGTTTTTGTATTTTTATATTTTTTATGAATGCAATCTAACAATGCAACTAGTATGCAGTCCTATTCTAACAAGGGTTTAGTAAAGAAAATAACAAGAACTTTAAAGAAAATGACATGAAATTGAAATCCTAACGGACATATATAATAGATAATGTAGACACCTAAATTTGATTACACTGCTTTGGTAATCTAATTTAGCCATCTCTAAAGGCATCATTAATTAAATTCTTATTTAATTAATCCTTTGTCATCCCCTAGCTGATTAATTTAATTAATCATCTATAGTCCTAATTGATAAATCAAATAACCTATTATTTATCAATTAAATCCTATTCTTCTATCTAATTCCAAAAATCCCCATTTATTAAATAAATCTATTTGATAAATAAATCCTCAAATCTAAAAACCCCTAACTTATCCCTAATCCTCCATTTAGCCTAATCCACCCCATCCACCCATACTAACCAAGCTTAGCCACTAACTCACCCAACCTCATTAATGCCATCCACTTGCACATCTCTAACATCCTTAATCCAATCCTAAACCCAAGCCTAATCCACCCCCTAATGTTGTCACATTCCCTAAACAAGTTTAAGACTTTCCTAAACCAAACCAAAGTCTCCCCTCAAAAATCCCAACCACCAAGTCATGAGTGCTCTTGCAAACCATAAAAGACTCTTACAAGCCCACTCATGACTCTTACATCTATCTTCCACACTCTTCCCTCTTCCACACTCATTCCTCTTACATCTCTCTTACATACTCAACCCCACTCATCATGCCTTTAACCAACCCTTTACCCTACCCTCTCACACTCATCCTCTTTGTGACAAGTGTCACCTTCCCATTGGTTCTAAACAAGCACAATCCATGTGCTCTCCTTTGAGTGCATCCTAGCCCTCCTTAAGCCTTCATCTCCTCTTGCATCTTAGCCCTCCATCCCTCAAGCCTTTAGCCTATAAATTCAATCCCCTCCCAAGCCATTTAAACAACAATCCTTGAGCTAAAGTTATCATGCCCTTTTGAGAGCCAAAATCCATACCCATACCCTTATAATGCCAAATTGAGAGCTCACAAAGCTACCAATTTTCTATTACCCATCTCCACCATTGAAGCAACTTTGAGCATCTTGAGCATACATCCACATCAAAGGACGCATCTACAAAATCAAGAAAGCAATGAAGTGCTTCATCTTTTGAGGTTTGCATCTCTTGTTTGTTTTCTTTGTCTAAGCATATATGTGAACTTAGTTTTGGTTTGTGAATGCTTTCTTTAATGATTAATGTTCCTTGCACACTAAGATCTAGTTCTACAGATAAAACAACATGTTTGTGAGTTAAGCTTTCAAATAAATTGGTAGGTAACCAATGAAAGTAGGAGCAAAACTTCCTCAATTCCATTGATGTAATCGTCAGTGAGAAACTTAGTAATCGTATGATATTTCTCTCTTCATCAAATCGCAAGGCCATAGAAAGTGTGCTCATGTGAGATAGAGAGTTATGTAGGCACAATTCAATGATTTCTTCTCAAGCTAGTTACATCAACGAAATTCATCTAAACCATAGAAAACACCATAATTAATAGATTGCACAACCAGAAACAAAGCAATAAACCTTTGGCTCAATCACAATTCCATAAATAAAATTCACAAAAACATGACACACTTAGGCAAGAATGACTACACTCCAAATGTGAGCACCAAAAGCATAATTTTATTGCAAAATAACGATGGCCCCAATTACATATTATAATGGAGTATTTATAAGAAATTGTCTCCTCAATTTGTGTTGAGAGTGAGAGATATCTTCATGCAATAAAATGCTTTTAATTTAATACAAAAAATTAATTATATACAAACTAACAATCTAACTGGTGCTAAGCAGGACTCCATCCATTTTTACTCATTAATTGGATGCATGAGCCTTTACATGTTAAAAAACAAAGAATTATGAGAGGAGAAAGAATGAGAAAGCCTTTAGTCAAAGTGGAAGTGTCTAGAAGTGCTAAAAATGGAAGATGATCCTTCATTGGGCATTTGTCGGAGCTAAATTGCTATCAGAATGCATTTTCGATGCATGGAAAGCTCTATTTTTGGAGCTGGTAGTTAACTGTCGGTAGAACTTCTAAAAATGCACACCTACAAACCTGTGGAGCTACAAACTTTTGCACCTATGGACCCACGGACCTGTGGACTTACGCACCTCAAAATGGTCCAAAATCTTAAAATTTTACTGAGTGTCAAAATTAAAATTCTAGCTTCTGGGTTTTGTTCCCCTTCATCCCAAAGCTATGTTTGGATGTTTGCCTTTGAATTTCTCTATAATCTTAGTAATTTTAGCTGCATATGGTAAATTTAAAGCCTCATATTTTTCCTTGACCTTCTATCTATAATTTTCTACCTCAATTTGAGTGTCAGCAAAATCCCTGAGTTTGGTATCCAATTCTAACAAGGCTTCTTCTATTCTAAAAGCCTGCCAAATATCTTCATCATTAGTAGCTTCCACAAAAATCTTCTTAAAATCTCCACTACTACCTCTACAGGCAAAAACTTCTCCCATTCCTCATCTTCAAAAATATCTAAGCATGCATTGCTGTAATGCCTCTCTGCTTCCAAAATTTGTTCTCAGGCTTGGTCCTTGAGCCTATGAATCTCCACATGTAATGTTTCCATTACTTTATTACTATCAACAATATTTTCTATCTAATCATCAATCAAATCTAATTCCTCCACTATATATACATCTACCAAAATCTGATATCTTTGCCCCTTTATTGCTTGCAAAATTTGCAAGTCCTTACTCCAGGCCCTTACCTCATCCATAATGCTAAAGTCCTGCTTCAAAATTGTCACCATCTTATTCACATTCTCTTGCATGGTGTGTAGTAAATTTAGGTTCCCCTAGATAATAAAAATACCCTTATCGTCAAAACTTTCCCACCATTGTTGACAGGTTTTCAAAAATGGATTTGAATGTACACTTCCCCCTTCTTTGAGTATGGTGTTCAATGTATCCTTGGGGTGCTCAGGATCAAGAGGACCAACCACTTCACCCAAATATCCCCTTAGGATCTCATTTTTCCATCGAAGTGTTCAAAGTTTTACCTCCTCTTGTTCCATGCTCCTAAAGAGTTCCTTGATTCCCATGGTTACCATTAACCTGGCAGTATCCTATGTGGGCCTCCCAAGAATGACCTCTTTAATTTGATAGTCTTGAGGACTGAGGCTTTATGTATTTGTATCTTTAGGAGGGATAGCCACTTGGGAAAACAAATCTTGGTCTTGTGTATTGTTAACAAATGCCAATGGTCTTGCCTCATGTAACAGAGACTTAGGTTTTTTCAAAATCTTCGCCAACTCAAAAATGTCTTCCTCATCAGCACGAAATTGAGGTTTGGTGCTCCTCATTATTTCTTTCTAGAGCCATCTTGGGATGTGCTCAACTGAAGACTTGCCTCTTGAGGATGAAGGAGTATGTTCTGCTACCTTCTTTTCCTTATCACTCCTCCTCAAAGTACTTTCCCTTTGTGAGGGCTCTTCTTTGGTGGCCTCTATCTTGTAGACCATGTAGCTTACATCTCAGTGTCTTGGGAAAGTGGTCAAGAATATTCTATCATTTGTCCCTCCTTCAATACTTCATCGATCGCCATTTTCCATGGCTCTTCTTCTTGTGAAGGTTTCTTTTGAACCTGTTCTTCTTTTGAACTTTGAGGCAGAGGAGTAATCAAGCCTTTATCTACCACTATGACTTGTGGTGGAGATGAGGGAGTAAGATCAGGACCTTGTGAATCTGGCAGCATCTGCATCTAGTCTTCTTGTTGGGGTTCACCTGTAGGGGTATCTCTGATCTTGTCCCCAACCAATTCTATCCCCATAGGCATAAAATCAAAATATGACATTTTGAAAATGTCATCGACCTCTTCACTGTACTCATCCACCCATTGTTGTAATTTATCTTTTGAAGAAGAGACTTCCAAGGGTTCCTCTAGGGTAGATGGCAGTGTTATTGTGGAACTTCTTCTTCTTTGTTTTTTCATAGCTCTAGCTAGCTAGGTTCTTCCTTGTAAAGGCACCTATTCCTCTTCATCTTCCTCTTCTTCTACCTCTTCTCCTTCTAGAATGGTTTCACGGATAGATGGGAAAGGCACCATTCTTTTAGTCACCATTTGCCTCTTCTTCATTCAGATCTTGATCCTTTTCTATTTCGTAGAGGCAGAAGGGGATGCTGGCTCTTATTGTGAAAGAGGAATGGAAACCTACTGAATCTCTCCCTCTTCTAACTGTCTAGGCATAAAGAGAAGCAATTGAGGGTCATCCTGGACTTGACCAGCTCTAGTATCATCAAACCCTTGTACACTTTCTTCTTGCTGCTAGGGAGGGCTTGTGCTTCACCCTCTTGTGTATCGACCCTTCGAGGAGAGCTCCTTTTTCTTTTGTTCTTTCCTTTCCTCTCTAGAGGGTAATAGTATCCAACAAAGTAGTCAAGTTGGTATACTATTTTAGGCCTGATGGGAGACTAGGCCACAAAGGTAGGAATTGTAACTTTCTTTCCTCTACCTTTCTCTAGGTGGGCTTGCATGTGAAATATCATGGTATTAGGTATTGGATCAAGTTGAAAGGGTTTCTTGATCCAATCCTTTATCATTTTGATTACATGCCTCGCCCAATGATCAATATCATCGCCCTCCTCCTTGTTAACCTTGACATTCATGATAGGTCTCTCTCTAATTTTGTCTGAGTTGAACAGGGGGTCCAACAGCTCCCCAAAATCTTGTTGCCTTATTTCCTCTAAAATGCTTATTTTGAGAACCATCTCCGCCAAATACAAAGTCATCTTACAATAGTCCCTAATACAAACATTATAGTCATTCATTGTGTTCATCTAGTGGTCTTCAATGGCCTCCTCATGACGGAATTCTCTACTAGTCGGACTCTCCACTTTGCCAATGTTATCAAAATAGGATCGGGGAGAGTTGTATTCCTCAAGGGGATAATGTTCCCACTCCCACTCAAAAGATAGAATATCTTGCTTCCACTTTACCTAATATGGTCCTATGACCAGGGGCCATGTCCAACATGGTCTTTGCTATCTTCTTACCCTGTCGTATACAGACTCAATCTTCCATGCAATCTCCAATAACACCAATTTATAGCTTAGATATCTAGGGAGCTTCTTAGGGTTGACAGAGGGACCAACTACCCATAGATATGTAAATGTCTTAAACTAGATGTAGTAGGGCTTGAGAGCTATTATCTATGCTACTGCCTCATCAGATAAGCTCTTCGCATAGTCTCCCTCTTACAATCAGATGAGTATCAAAATAAATGCATCATTCACAATCCTATATTCCTTGCTCTATGTCGAGAGCTTCTTCCTCACCAATTGAGGGTAGATAATGTAGGGCCAGGCATTGGGATCCTGCATGTTGCCTCTTTTGTACTATCTATGGTAGTTTTTTGCCCTTGCTACTAGCAGATATACTATGTAGGAAGTCATACATAACTTCTTCTTATCCTTGACTGCCCCCAATTGTTTACACAAGTTTTCACTTATTGTGGTGGCCCAATCCAATGGCATCTTCACCATCTTGATAGTCTCAATAAAGTTCATCATTAAAACACTCAAATGTCCCACTATTGGTAGACCCATGACCCTACTCAGAAGAATAATAGAGTAGCCAATATCCTCCATGTATCCCCTTGTCATGTCCACCTTTCCTATTGTCCTCCCTAGAGGAGTCTTCTCAATGAGGTAAGATGTTTGAATGATTTCTGTTGCTTCTTTTGTGTGTTCCCTATACCACCTCTTAGCTACCTCATAAGAGAGACTAATGAGTTGATCTTCCCTTGGGGGATGGAAGACCCTTTCAATGTTGTTGGGTCAGAGGTCCAATACAACTTCTCCTGTTACACTATTAACTACCCTTTCCTTTAGAACAAAGTCCTGTACTAGTATCATGATCAACTCCACTGATTGCACTGACATTGGGTGTGAAGCTATGCTCACCAATTCTAATTTGATTAAAGTGAATACTAGAGTTGATTTCTTTGTGGGTTTATTGCAGATTCTGAGGAACTCTCCCAAGTTTGTGTGTCCCAAGTCAATGTCTTTAATCTCAGAATAGTCATCTTGGAACCTTGACTTTGATGGCATGCCTTGGAACTTGAACACAATAGGCTTCAGTGCAATTTTCTTGCCAGATGAGGATGCCATAATATCTCTACAATAAAAGATGACATCCATTAGTTCAAAGTGACAAGATTATGAAAATGTTAAACTTTACTCAAAAAAACCCCAAAAGTTAAATACACAACAAACACCCAATATTCCCTTGAAATGAATTTTAAAATATAAGGTGCACACCATGCACCAAACTAGGTGCACTGTGTGCACCTCATTTTTTGTGCTTTTGCAATGTGCATTGGGGTTTTGTGTTATGGGGTTTATGGGGCATAGTAGTGGGTGGTGTGCATGGTGTGAAGGGGCACACAGTGGGGTGCACATGTGGTGCAAGGTGCATACATCATAGAGGGGTGTGCTATGTTGGTGCATGAGAGTAAGTGCATAGCATCATGATGCATGATTTTATGTGTTTCACATTGTGGAGGTGCATGATGTGAAGCACACATGATGCAGGTGTATGATATGGGTGATTCACAACGTGGGGTGCACGACATGAGATGCATAGCACATGAGTGAAGCATGAGGTGTGTGACGTGATGTGTGTGGCATAGAGTGCATGCAACAGGGTGCACACATGGTGTAGAGGTGTGGTGGTGTGCGATAGTAGGCATGGTCAAATGCGTGCGGCAATAGGGTGAGCAGAGGTGAAAGTGCACACTTGTTGAGGTGCGAAAGCATGAAGTAATCATCATTTATGGAGGGAGAAAGTGCAGAGCCTGGGCTAGAGTGTGAGTTATACACCAAAGAGATGTGAGCAAATGAAGTGAGGAATAAAGGGGGTGGGGGGTTTATATAGCCCCAACAACCCTTGGTGGTGTGCAATGGGGTGCACTCTCATGGCCCTACCAAAGGTGGGATGCATTCTTGCGGCCCTCATGAGGTGCGCGGGTGTGCACTTAGTTATATATATATATATATATATATATAGATAGATAGATAGATAGATAGATAGATAGAGAGAGAGAGAGAGAGAGAGAGAGAGAGAGAGAGAGAGAGAGAGAGAGAGAGAGAGAGAGAGAGAGAGAGAGAGAGAGAGCTTTTTCAATTTTTTTTTTTAATTTTTCAAATTTCACGATTTTTTTTGGTTTTTTCAAAATTTTAAGACCCTTTTTGATTTTTCACTTTTTACTTTCTTTACTGTTCGACATCAAGATGAGGACTTAGGGCCTTAGAATTGGCCTAAATCCAAAAAAAGTAGGGGGTCCTCATTTCCTAATTGAAATGGGGTGTGCATTGTGGAGCCACTATAGTTCCACGGTCCCTTGGGTTACCTAGTGAGGCCCCATCAAAATTTAACTAAAACACATTGTCAAAGAGATTTTCCCATTCCAACACAAAATATCTATTCATAGATTGAACAAAAGAGATAGATCTTGGAACCACAAACTTTTACAACAATGGCCAAGACTACGGTAGACTTTTTATCCCAACAAGAGAAGCCCCTCTTATTACCCATAGCCTTATAAAGGTAGTTAAGAGCTACTTTAGAAATAGTTTTCACACTACAATCTAGATTTTGAGAAGAATCGCTAAATTGTTTTCTAAATTTTGAGAAGAATTACTAAATTGTTTTCTAAGAATCTCATCATTTCTTTCAAACAAAATATAATGATCAGGAGAGAAGGACTAATATCCCACAAACATGCAAATGTGGATGAATGAAATAACAAATGCCAACTCTAAAATTGGAGAAGTAACAAAGAATAAAGGGAATAATACCATCATAATTTATGAAATAACTAGTACCAACACTCCTCTACAAATGGACAATGCAAGAAAAAATGATCAAATGATTCAAGGAAATAGCCATTGAAAACAAAAGGAAAGACCATAGCAATTCCTAGTTTATCCAATCACATGCCAATCAAAATACTACCTTGAATGGAAAGCCAAGAAATGGCTCAAATCTGAGGTAGGCATGTCAACCCCCAAAGTAATCTAAAAGGCTAATCAGGCACAATATTGTAAGACATTAAAGAGTTATACCCAACATTAACATATAATAATCTCTATATTTTGATTTAGTCTAAATCAATTCATCTCCATTATGAGAAAATAATAACATCCTACTATTCAACTCTAAACAAAATCTACTTTGATATACCAAAGAAAATCTATAAAATCAATGTTTTTTCATATAATAGGAGTAATATTTGAAAAATCCATAATCCAATAGTCCCTTATTTTAGTACCCCAAAGGACCTTTAAAACCTAAAAAATGGGTGAGAATTCAGTGACGGAGGATAAAGGTAGATGATCATTCCTAGAATCCTCCAAAAAATGAGCTCAAGATCCATTATGAATTATCCAAGAAAGGTGTGGCACAATAACATCTTGATATGAAATAATTGTAGAAAATTTTGTTAGGTTAGACATTTTGATGTCATCATTTAGGGAAACATATCGGTCATATGAACTGGGAAGAACATGAAGATGAAGATACAACATTTATACTTAGAAAATTGGCTAAGTGTTGTGTAGTTTATCAGGGAGAATAGATAGATTTTTGATTGGAAAGCTTCATAGACACATTATGGACACATGTGGAGTTGGGTAAAACTACATGAGATTATGATGATGATGTATGCGAGTGCACATGACAATAAAAATTCTATTGACTAAGTTATGATAATTTTACTAGTCACAACAATGTACATGCAAAACAAAGCATGGCAAGGAAATGGAAATTTTGGGTTAAGGATTTTTTTTTTAATACTAAAATAATTAATTATCTAATTAGGGACAACATCCTAGATGTTAACCCTAAGTGGAAAAAATTTAATTTTGTATTTTGGTAAAGTGTATAAAGGAACGAAGGCCGACTAGACATATATTTGTAAATTAGCAAGGTATAGAAAAATATTGCTAAATGGGAAGTTATGTGTAAGTTGTATGATATAAATTATAATATTTTGTGATGAAAATTATGATGTATAATTTGAGGAATGAAAATTTTGTGATAAGAAGAAAAGGTAACATCTAATATCGAAGATATCAACAACAGTGTAAAGAGGATTTTGTATCTATCTTTTTGTATTGAAGAACTGTATTGTATATTACATGTTTGGGAAGTGGGCTCATCTTGCATAAATTTTGTAATTGTATATATCAACTCCTAATAGGGTTGAAAAAAATCCTAATAGGGTTGAGGCTTCTAATAAGGCCTAGTCCTCTAACAAGGACCGAGACACTATACATATGTAATAGACTCCTAACAAGGTCAATATCTTTCACAAGATACTTTTGATTATTGGACTATTTTGTGGGTACCATCCCCATTGAGGTTTTCCCTTGGTCAGGGTTCCCTAGTTAACAAAATACAATTTTATGAGTTACTTTTTTGCATGGTTATGTTTATTGTTCAATATCATTAGTTTTCTTTCTTATGAAAGTTATGAAGTTATTAAAGATATCTAATTTTGGGATAAAGTTTGTAAAATATTGATTCACATCCCCCCCCCCCCCCCCCCCTGCCCCTCCCAGTATTTCTTATTTATAACAATTGGTATCATGACATAGTTACTCAAAGAAGGCTTAATAAATTGAGTAAGATACCTATGAATAAGGAACAATTATAAAAGAACCTAGAAGAAGCTCTTGAGCATATTGATATTCTTATTGAAGAAAGAGATGGTTTGAAAGAAATATATGAAGATGCTAAAGATGTTGGAAATATAAGAGGAGTAACTAAGAGGGGAGGGGTGAATCGGTTACTACAAAATAAATCCTAGATTCCTTAGATGTCAGTACAAAAAAAAACTCTATAAACTGAACTTTGCTAATGCTCAGTAAACAGACTAAAAATATTATAACTTGGTAAATATTGAGATTGCTGGACAAACACTTAACATGAAAATATTAAGATGTTTTTTGTGAGTACTTATTACTTTAACTTAGTTGCAAACACATAAAATAAATAACATGAACACATTTGACACCAAGGTTTAACGTGGAACCCAATTTGGGAAAATCCACCAATTGCAACTAGTTACTATTTTTCCCTCTTTTGAAGTAGGGTAAACTTTAAGAAACCCCCCTCCAAAAAAAGATATAAATTATTGACGAATCTTTCATTATTTTGAAAACCCAAATTATTTTTATCGACAAATCTCTCAATTTTTTTATTTTAAATATTATTTACATTGGCGATTAGTTTAGAATCATAATTTTTTAGTAGAAAATATTGGCGAATCTCAATAATAATAGGGAGTTTGCTAATCATCATGGAATATTACAAATCAAAATTGAAAATGTTTTAGCTCATGGAAATTATGAGGATAATTATATTATATTTTAAATCAATAGTGAAAACTAAATATTGGTAATATATCCCTAAAGTAACTAATAATTATGATAAATATTGGTGAATTAATTTTAATTTCTTTGATAATATATAATATCAAATCTAATCATGTATCAAATATTGTGGCAAATCTTTGAGTTTAATTTTTTTAATAAAATAAATTACTAAGTGATTTTAAATATTTTAGAACTAAATTTAATATAAACGTGGTGATTTAGGTTGCATTAAATCTTAAATTATTAGCCAAATTACTAGCAGAAAAATTCTAAAATTCACAAAATTATGAATATTCACAATTAAAAAACACCCTATGAATCTAAAGTGAGCCTTGATAGTAGCCAACCTTGCTAAAGGTTACAAAACACATTGTTAGGTGTGACCCTGTTAGAGGATTTAATCACCCTGTTAGGAGTGGCCTTGTTAGAGGTCTTTAGAAACTTCAATAGAAATGCTACCTTGTTAGAGAATTTACAAATAGCTACTAAGCCAACTTTGTTAAGAGATTTAGATAACTGCTACAATGGTTAGAGAGTAATTAGTTTTAACTTGTGTACTTGATCCTTCTTGATCGAATATATCTTTTTAGCTTCTCAAAGATATTCTACTTATCCTTCTTGATTCGCTTCCTCTTAGCATCATTAAATCTTCAATTATCTGTCACACATTCACACTCTTCTAATCCTCAATTTGACCTTATATTTATATCTTTCATATTTTTAAGTTAGCTAAAATGCAATTTAGAATAATTAATATTCATCTTCTCAGTCGGCTAGAACCAACAGATAAATCAATTGAACTCAATATGCAAAAACAAGAAAATCCTTCATTAGCCGACCCTGCTTAGTAGACACTAACTCAGAAATGATTTTCCTATGTTAACCAAGTGAGTTCGGTCAATAATGAATATTCACAAAGTTCCTTTGGTAACCAAGTGAGCATGGTTAACATTGGTTCCATCCAATATTTCTTTCATTAACCAAGTGAGCTTGGTTAACACTCATCTTCCACAGACTTTCCTTTGGCTCTTGAGTGAACTCAATAGATACTTCCTTCTAAATTAAAAAAACTTTGGAACACTCAGTAGCCATAGAAAACTATCTTCAATGCCCAAGTGAGCTTGGTATACATTGAATGGAGATGATATGACATTTTGTGTAACATCAAAGACAATACACAATTACTCAATTGTTTCAACAATCTCCCTCTTTGGCATTGATGACAACACAACATGTCATAATACAATGAAATTTTTGGAGCAAGAATAAAGCAATGAACATATCCTTAGTTTCATTCTAATTCTCATCCATGAGAACTCCCTCTATCAGTGTGAATTCTTTCTGTCTTCAGTTTCTCCCTCTATTAGAAAGCTTCTATCTGCTAGCACTTTTGCCAAGTGCATTCTCCCTCTTTGACAACTCTTTCTATGAGATATGACAAAAAACTTCCCCACAAGATTTCTATGAGATTCGAAAAAAAACTTCTCCCTCTTTGACATCTCATGCCAAAGAAAATTATTAGGTAATATCAATGTACCTCAAGTACTGATTCATTTACAATAAATGGATTAGATTCATTGAATCCTACCTAATCCAGTGAATCTGAAATTAATGGTGGGAAGATTAAGAGTGAGAAAAGTATTTCAAACTTCTATTTAAGGAATCATAGGTCAAGAAGCAAGAGTTGCTAGCTTAAAGTGGTTGAAGGGTGTCAAAGTGAAGGTATCGAGAAGGAAGAATAGAGCATAGAGACTCTGCTTTGAGAAGTGGCCATATAGGATATTACATTGATATATCAAGCATGAAGACTCAAGGAGACAAAGCTTGAAAGGAGGACAAGCTGTTGAAGCTACAAATATTGAAAGCCAAGAAAATTTGAGAGCTAAGCTGAGATCTAAAATCTGCAAGTTTAGTTGTGAGTTGTATCAGGTCAAAAGCCCTTGTTGTTACTCTCTAACAATTGTTTTAGTTAGGGTAAAATCCTATGGAATTAGGTTGGATTGACAACCATCTGTAAATCCTTTAACAAGGTGGAATTCCAAGTGAATGTTTTAAAGTCCTCTAACTAGGTCCACTTCTAACAGGGTGGTTGAAATCCTTTAACCAAGTCACATTTAATAGTGTGTTGTAGCCTTTAACAGGAAAGCCTTTAATAGGGAATCACTTTAGAAGAGTGAGAATTGAGTAGCATGTTACTGGTGTTTTTTCCTAAATTGGGTTTCCACGTAAATCATTGTGTTATGTGTTGATTCTTTCATGTGTTACTCTTGCATGTTGATTTTATAGTAACTTGCTAAGAAAAATGTTTAGCTTGGATGTATGAATAGTTTAATGGGCTCACTTTACTTGGTGAAAAAGTTTTATTAGGAAATTTGGACCTTTAATAATAGATTCACCCCCCCTCTCAATTATTTTAAAGAATTTCAAATAATTGGTATCAGAGCCATCTGCTAATTTAGTTTAAAGGTACTAGAAGTAGGAATATTAAGATGTCCAAGAGAGAAGTTCCCAAGCTCAACAAAGATAAATTCACTGCATGGAAAAGTTTAATGAAGCTGCACCTTGGATCAATAAGTGATCATGCACAAAACTCAATTGAAGTAGAGCATGTTGATCCAGCTGTACCCACTATAGAAGATATGAAGAAAAAGAAGGAACACAATCAAGCAATGCTAGAGATTGCCTCTGCCCTCAACTATGTTGAATTTGATGACATCAAGGGATATGACTCTACATTCAAAATGTGGAAAGCCTTGATAGATATTTATGGAGGAGATCACAATGTTCAAAGAGAAAAAAGGGAAAGCCTTAGAGGAAAGTTTGATGACATGAAAATGGAGGAAGGTGAGAATGTTGCTCAATATGCCTCTAGAATGAAAGAAGTAGTAAGTGCAATAAGAATTTTAGGTGGTCATTTAGAAGATGATACTATTAATAGAAAATTATTAAAAACCTTGCTCCCCATCTATGCTATTAGAGTTTTAGCCATACAAGAGTTAAGATGCGTACCATAGAACACACTATCTTTTGAAAGAATAGTAGGAAGACTTACTGCATTTGAGTTATCCAACTTTGATAACTAAAAACCTGAGAATCTTGAATCTACTTTCAAGGCAAAGCTATCATTAAAAGACACTAAGGAGGCAAAACCAAAGAAGAAGAAGAAAAAGGAAAAATATGCATCTAGTGATAGCAGCACAGATCAAAAAGATGTGGAACAATTGGAAGCATTGTTGGCTAAAATATTTCACAGAGGCAAAGGTAAATTCAAAGGTAAGTTGCCTATCATATATTTTAATTGCAATGAAGTAGGACATATTGCTAGAAGATGCACTCAGAAAAAGAATTATAGAGAAGGTAGCAAGAAAAAGAACAAAAGAGAAGATGATAATAGAGATTACAAAGACAAAGGCAAAAAGTGCTACATTGTTGAAGAAGAGGATTTTGATGAACATGATGATGAGGTAGTCTATGTAGCCATGAAGGATGAGTCAGATGAAGATGAGGAAATAACACTGGTAACCTATGTGAAAAAAATTGATAAGTAGATCATGGATAGTGGATGCTCACATCACATCACAAGAGACAAAAGTAAGTTTATTACCTTTACTCAGTATGATGAAAATAGTGTTAGATTTGGAAATGATGCCCCATGTCTAATCAAAGGAAAATGTTCTATTAAACTTATAGAGAAAATTTCATGTGATAATGTATATTATGTTGAAGGACTAAACTACAATCTGCTAAGTGTGTCACAATTAGGCAATATAGATTGCAAAGTAGAATTTGGAAATTAAACTGCCAAAATCTATGACACTGATTGAAATCTGATAGGAAAAGGAGATCAAACTAGGAGTAATCTGTTTTACCTAGATATGGAAGATGCAACTTGTCTTATTGTGAGATTTTATGATGTTTGGCTATGGCATAAAAAGCTATGTCATGTCAACTTTGATAATTTGATTAGCATCAACAAAATGAAGAAAGTCAGAGGTTTGCCTAAATTGAAAAAGTCTAAGAATACAATGTGCAAATAGTGTTAGCTAGGAAAGATGACTAAGTCAACTTTCAAAAGAAAAACCTACACCTCCAAAGAAGTATTAGAGTTAGTCCATATAGATTTTTGTGGCCCAATAGAAGTGTAGAGCCACAAAGGAGAAAAATACATAATGCTATTTGTGGATGACTACTCTAGGATGATGATTGCCATGTTCTTAAAGAATAAATTTGATGCATTTCAAATGTTTAAGTGATATTTGGCCAGGGTTGAGAAAGAAATAGGGAAGAGTCTGAAGTGCCTAAGATCAGACAGAGGAGGAGAGTTTACATCAAGAGAGTTTGAGACATTTTGCAATGACAAAGGAATTAAAAGACAAACATCAACACCTAGAACTCCCTCAAAAAATGGCATTGCAGAAAGGAGGAATAGATTAGTGATAGACTGTGCTAGAACATTAATGATGGAGAAGAATATTGCACTAAAGTACTAGAGAGAAGCTACAAGTACTACTGTCTACACCCTAAATTAGGTTCAAGTCAAGAAAGGTACAAATGCAACACCCTTTGAATTATGGTACGATCACTCACCCAATGTAAAACATTTAAAAGTATTTGGTTGTAAGTGTTATATTCTTAAAGATTCTAGAAATAAAAAGTTTGAGGCAAAGAGTGATGAAGGTATATTCCCCTGATACTCCACTAGAAGTAAAGCATACAAGTGTTTGAATACTAACACTATCAAGATTGTGGAGAGTGCAAATGTAAATTTTGATGAGCATGTAGGAGCTCAGGTTGATGAATCCAAGAAACTAGAGGAGTATAGATCCTTTGTATATTTCTATGAAGGAAAACCTACTGAAGAAGAAGCTACCAATCAAGTTGGGAATCAGCAACAAGTTTTATTATTAGCCAACTTACAACCAGTGAATGCCGAGTTGCATTTAGAAGTTGAGTTGTAGAATGAAGATAATGTACATTCTAATTTTGAAATTATTACACATGAAAGAGATGATGAAATACCAAAAAGAGATGTGCACAATGACTCTGAAGCTAAAAGATCAAACATGGAAAGAAGGATAGAACTATCCAAGTATGTGAGAAGACATCACACTACTAAACAAATCATTGGTGACAAGGAAACTAGACCAATGACAAGGAACAAACTAAGAAATGAATCATGTCTACTGAGCAAGATTGAACCTAAAATAGTGAAAGATGCACTACAAGATGATGACTAGTATAAAGCTATAGAAGAAGAAATAGATCAGATAAAGAAGAAAAAAATCTGGACCTTAGTTCCAAGACTAGCTGATAAGAACATTATTGGTACCAAATGGGTATTTAGGAACAAGCTAGATGAGAATGGTGAGATCACAAGAAATAAGGCTAGACTAGTCCACAAGGGTTATGCACAAGAAGAAAGACTAGACTATGGGGAAACATTTTTCCTTGTTGCAAGGATGGAAGGAGTAAGAACACTACTTGCTTATGTTGCTTACAAAGGTTTCAAAGTTTACCAAATGGATGTAAAGTATACTTTTCTAAATGGTATACTAGAAGATGAAGTCTACATAGAACAACTAGAGGGATTTGTTGATGAAAAACACAAGGATATGGTTTGCAAACTGCATAAAACACTCTATAGTTTGAAGAAAGCACCTAGAGCATGGTATGAGAGACTGCACAAATATCTTGTGAAGATAGGATTTGAGAGAAAAAATGACAAAAACAACCTATATATCAAAGCATTAAAAGGTAAAGACATTTTGATATCTAAAATCTTTGTTGATGATATAATTTTTGGAGGAAAAGATACACTATGCAAAGATTTTGTTGATAAAATGAAACATGAGTTTGAGATGTCAATATTTGGAGAAATCAAATTCTTTGTTGGATTGTAAGTACATCAACTAGAGCATGGCATATTTGTGACCCAATAAAAATATATCAAGGAGATACTTAAGACATTTGGATTAGAAGATTCAAAACTAGTTAGTACACCAATGGTAACAAGACATAAGTTATCCAAGAATGATGAGTCAGCTAAAGTAAATTAGATGATGTATCGATCAATGACTGGAAAGTTGCAGTATGTTGTGCATAGTAGACCAAAAATTGCATTAGCTATTGGAATAGTGGCAAGATTTTCTGCCAATCCAAGAGAAAATCATCTTATGGTAGTAAAAATAATATTGATGTACCTAAAAGGAATTGATGACTTTGGCTTATACTACAAGAGAAGTGAAAAGTTTGAGTTGAAAGCCTACACTGATGCAGATTGGGGAGGTAATATTGATGATAGAAAAAACACCAATGGAGGGGCACTTTTCTTAGGTAAAAGATTAGTCACTTGGACTAGCAAAAATAAAAGTTGTACCTCATAGTCCACAACAAAAGTCGAGTATGTTGCTGCTACTATCAACTGCACCAATATTGTATGGATCAAGCATTTGTTGCAAGGTATGAAGAAAGAGATGATTGAACCTATGATACTCTATTGTGATAACACTAGTGCCATCAACATATCAAAGAATCCTATGATGCATGCCAAAATAAAGCACATTGCAATAAAGTATCACTATGTAAGGGCATTGGTGGAAGACAAGCGAGGATGGAATATGTTAGTTCAAAGGAACAAATTGCTAACATCTTCACAAAAGCATTACCTAAAGATGCATTTGAGTATCTTATAGGTAAGTTAGGGGTGATACCCCTATCCAAGTCTGTTTGAGCAATACCAAGATTACCCTACATCAAATGAGTTGATCGTTGAAATGTTATAAATTGATGTAGAGGATACTTACTTTAGGTTTTTGCCTAAAGTAATCATGGGAAAATTTGAAAGGATTTTTCATGATGTTTCTAGAAGGAACAAGATATGCGGTAGATTCATTGAATCCTACCTAATCCGTTCAATTTGAAATTAAAAGTGGGAAGATTAAGAGTGGGAAAAGTATTCTAGACTTCTATTTAAGGAGTCATAGGTCAAGAAGCAAGAGTTGCTAGGTTGAAGTGGTTGAAGGGTGTCAAAGTGAAGGTATCAAGAAGGAAGAACAAAGCACAAAGACTCTGCTTTGATAAGTGGCCATATAGGAGATTGCATTGATATATCAAGCATGAAGACTCAAGGAGACAAAGCTTGAAATGAGGACAAGCTGTCAGAGCTACAGAGACTGAAAGCCAGGCAAATTTGGGAGCTAAACTGAGAAATAAAATCTGCAAGTTAAGTTGTGAGTTGTATTAGGTCAAAAGCCCTTGTTGTTACTCTCTAACAATTGTATCAGTTAGGGTAAAATCTTATGGACTTAGGTTGGTTTAACAACCATTTGTAAATCCTTTAACAAGGTGGCATTCCAAATGAATGCTTTAAAGTCCTCTAACTAGGCCCACTTCTAATAGAGTGGTTGAAATCCTTTAACCAAGTTACATTTAATAGTGTATTGTAGCTTTTAACAAGGTAGGCCTTTGACAGGGCATCACTTTAGAAGAGTAAGAATTGAGTAGCATGTTACTAGTGGTTTTTTCCAAATTGGGTTTCCACGTAAATCACTATGTTGTGTGTTGATTCTTTCATGTGTTACTCTTGCATGTTGATTTTATAGTAACTTGCTAAGAAAAATGTTTAGCTTGGATGCATGACTAGTTTAATGGGCTCACTTTACTTGGTGAAATTTTTTTATCAGGACATTTCTAACAATTTATTAGTTAAACATGGATATATCATTAGTTCATAATGTGAAAGATGAACCAAGAACTAAGATGAAAGCCAACCCTATACAACCCTTGGAAGACAATCCTATAGTTGCATTAAAAAAAATACCAGACAAAGTTTTATATTTGGAAAATATTGGTAGCTATGTTAATTTAAGAAAATTATAGTTTGTAAGAGAGGGAAGTAAAATAAATGAGTTTGACATTATATATAATAATTACACGAGTCTTAAAGTTGAATTCAAACACCTAGAACATAATGAACTAGTTAAATATTTGTTCTCTTATGAGTTTGACAATGAGGAGTGGACTAAGATCATACTAAGTAGAGTTCATGATTGAAAGTTTTGATCAGGGGATAATGTGGTAGAGTTCTCAACTACTCTTATTCATGAGGTTGGTGGTTTGTGCAATGAAGGAGCTATACTTGTAAATAAAAATAATGTAAAGAAAGTTGTTTTGGAAAACACTAAATTTGTATACAATGGGAGAGGATTGTCATCAGCAAGATCAAACAAGATGATGTTAGGTTTGTGAGCATTGACACTAAGATTTTTTTTCTAGCTCTAGGGAATATGGCATGGAAACACGATTCATACATGCAGCCTACAAAATGTGCATTGAAAGAAAAAAGGTTAATATGAGTGAGATCTAAGAGCGTAGTTGGTAGAAAACCTAGAAAGAATAAAGAAAGTAAAAAATAATTAGTTTAGATTCCCATCTTTGATTACACACATGTTTTTCCACCTAATCAAAATATTTCCATTGTATGTGTATATCATAATTCTTGAATAGTGATAAGAGTACCATAGAGAAGATAATTGATCTTCATAGAAGGCATCCAATTGATAAGATTCACAACATCACATATATAATTGTGTGTGTTAGTGTAGTTTTTTATTTTTCCTATTTTGCTAGGTTTTTCCTACACTTTTAATAATCTCGCTTAGGTTAATAAAGCATGTCTTATTAGGTGAATGGTTGTGAGGTGTCACCTTCCTACATGTGAGCATCCATTAGCTATCTTGGGAAGATACTTTGCTATCTTTAGTCTGATAGATGGTTGCTCCTCATTGGTTGGTGTTGCCACCTCCTCCCTCTTCTTAGCCTATATAAGCATGCTACCTGGCTTGTATTTGTATCTCTTATTTTTGCATCCTCTTAATGCTATTTTGCTTCCAGCATTTGCATTACTCTCTTGGAGACTAACTCTATGATGCTATTTTGATTTTGTATCATTTGCATTCATAGTTTAGTTATTTATTCTTTGCACTAGTTTTGTGGGTTATTAATCTTATCAGATTCTAACATGGTATCAGAGCTTTTCTATGTGCAAGAGTAGATTTTAGTTTCCTTATTTGAGAGATTCGGGGGGGGTCTAATAAACTTTATTGTAGTTTTTTGAAAAATGAAGTATGCTCTTCTCTTGCATCTTTGGATGATCCTGAGAATCAGAAAAGTTTTGACAAAAATGGTTTTTCTCTGAGGTTTCAATCTCAAATCTGACAACCAACTTGCATATTTGAAGTTTTCAATCAATTTTGTAGGTTCCAGCATGCCATTGATGGACTTAGGAAGCTGATCCAACATGTGCATGTCATATTTTGGTTGCTGGGGCCATTTTTTGATTTTTGGAGCCATTTTTTACTATTAAAGGCGTCTAATTTACACTACAACAACATCTTCTGTACATCAACACAAAAAATGCTTTCTAGGTTTTGTTCGCAGCCCCGAAAAACCATCTGGGTATCTTTTAAATTTTGCATGCAAGCTGTATATTTTTTAGAATCGAGCATGAAAGGCTACAACCATACCCCTCTCTGTTGGCAGTCACAGATTTGAACATAGTTTTCAAATGTCTCATTCTTGCTCATACGAACTTCGATTTTGATGATTCTTGTTATGAACTTGGCTATTTTTTTGTGCTCTATCCATTAGTGGAGTTGTTTTTTTATTTTCATGCATGAATTCTTCAGAAATTGCAAATTCTCAGCCATGCCTGTGCATAGTTCTCGTTTTAGAAACTTCGGAGGATCATAACTTTCTCATACGACCTCATATCGAGGCGATTTTTTTTTTTGAAAGTGCATAATTTTTTGAGTAGATTTCAGTGGTGCTATTTGTTTCCTTGATTATTGTGCCCAAGTTTCACTTTTAGCATATGCTCTTCATGAGGAGGCCCTGTCAGTTTTTCTTTCATGACTTGAGCATACAGACGTATTTTTTCAATCCAAAAAATGCGTCGAAAAGCTGGTTCTGAGACAAAGATGATGGTATAGGTTTTTTTTGATTTTTTCTATAGTATGGTTGCCTATTTTGGTAGTCAAAGCTAGATGTTCTATTTTGCCTTCCGGGAGCCATATCTCGCTCATTCAGACTCTTTTCTGGGCTCGCCAGATATCGTTGGAAAGCTGGTTCTATGAGTTATTCAGTTGCAAAGATATTTTATCCAGATTCTACTCTAGGTTCTTTCTCCTTCGAGTTTTTCACTTTCGCACTCTAGCAGATTACTTGGATTCTACAGGTCTTGGAATCTCTTCTTCTATTCTTTTGGCTCACTCTTCTTTCTAACTTTTGAGCATTGTATGCTTCTATTCTGTTGCATTCCTTTTTCTATAAATGCACTGAGATAAAGTGCCTACTTTTGCATATCTAGGATCTTGTACACCTTGTGTTTGTTTGTACTCACACTCAGTTATAAAGTGCCCTGGGGGGTCATGATGTTTTGTCCTTTTGTGCTCATCCACCTTTGTCAAGTGAATTTTTCTTCCACGAAATTAGCCCATGCAGTGTGTCGATGACACCGCCCTTTATCCTATGCTTGTACTTCAATTGCACTATTGGTGTTCTTGATTCTTCTTCTTGCAGATGTTTTTGGCATTGCATTTCAGTGGTCTTGTCACCCCTCTCCCTATTCAGCATTATGTGGGGGTTCACCTGCTGGCTCTATTGCTTCTTTGGTTTGGTTGAGTGATCTACATATTCAATTTTTGTTCCTATGTACTAGGCGGATGTAGTGGCTAGGAACCTATGCATTTCGATGAGATGGTTCATCTACTATATAGACACTCATTTCATTCCTACCTTTGGAGGTCACCTCTTCAATTGATCAGCTCTTTAGACTTTGTCTTCTCTACCTGGTCATGCACTATTTCAGTGGGGGTTCCAACAGTTTCTTCTAACAGTGTTTGTAGCTTCATGCTTCAGAGATGCTTCATGCTCTTTTTTGTTCCTCTCTTTGGGACATTTCCTAGATTGGAGGCTTAGTTTCCTTCATCTAGTTCTTTTTCTTGTATTGGGTACCTGATCAGGCCTTATTGCTGGGACCCATTTTCCTGCTTTCATAGCTTTACTAGGTTAGCATCCACCTAAGCTTCGCTTATGGGGGGGTGTTAGTGTAGTTTTTTATTTTTCCTATTTTGCTAGGTTTTTCCTACACTTTTAATAATCTCACTTAGGTTAGTAAAGCATGTCTTATTAGGTGAATGGTTGTGAGGTGTTACCTTCCTACATGTGAGCATCTATTAGCTATCTTGGGAAGATACTTTGATATCTTTAGTCCAATAGATAGTTGCTCCTCATTGGTTGGTGTTGCTACCTCCTCCCTCTTCCTAGCCTATATAAGCATGCTACTTGACTTGTATTTGTATCTCTTGTTTTGGCATCCTCTTAATGCTATTTTGCTTCCAGCATTTGCATTACTCTCTTGGAGACTAACTCTATGATGCTATTTTGATTTTGTATCATTTGCATTCATAGTTTAGATATTTATTCTTTGCACTAGTTTTCTGGGTTATTAATTTTATCAGATTCTAACAGTGAGGACATATTAGAATGAGATGAAATAAAGGTATATAATTCCACCATCTATGTTTGAAAAGTTTCAAGATGAAATTTTCTTCATGGTAGATAAAAACTTCACCTACATAGAAGTAGTAGAACCAAGGATGTTGTGCATTAAGCCACTTGGTTATGAGATTTAATATGCAAAAATTGAAGGATATATTCAAACATTTCTTAAATCTAATAATGATGAAGAGTTCAATAGACTTGGAACTAATGATGAAATAATGGAGATGACCTATTAGGTTAAACTTGAAAAGTCTGCAAAGAAGATGGTAGAGTCAAAAATGAAGAAAATAATGGAAGAATCATACATGAATCTAGAAGAAGAAGTTAGTGTAATGCAAAAAACCATTTTAGGCATGAAGAAAAGTGGACAACAAGGCATAATGTATGTGCCACCTTTAATAGCAAGAAAACCATCAAAAGGAGTTATAGTTGTAGTACCATCTACACAAACACCTATTCCACCCTATACAATAGTATCCTAGGTACATCCACAAGCTACACCTGTTATTTCACTTGTGAAAGGATCAGAAGAAGAAGAAGAAGAAAAAGTGGTTGAGGTAAACAAAAAGTCAACCAGATTAATTGAGGTAAAACAAGAACCTACTGATGCACCTAGGAAGAAAATGATGAAGGCTATGGTAGCCAGTCTTGGAAAGAGGCATAAAGAATTGATGATGACATTTTTAATTAAAAAGAAGATGAGAGGTTGAGTAGACATTCCCAAGGACATTGATCTAGAAAAGAAAGAAGAAGAATAATAAGAGATGTGAGTAAAGGAAGAAAGGCTTGCAATCCTAAAATTGAGAAATTAAATTGCACTATTATTTATGATGCCAATTTTGTGTAATTGAACAAGTATTATCACTTATACATAGGTATTGATAGGTTACAACTAGAGAATGTGGTTATTAGACATATGATCTTGTCCAATAAGATATTTGAAGACATTCAAGGTCAAATCCCGAAAGACCTTTATGATATACTAATAAACAAAAAAGAAGAGTAAGTGATGAGGACAAAAGTATAAGAGAAAACCAAGTAAGATAATTATGTGAAGTAAGGAATGATGACCACCTTGAAAGTATAATGAAGGGTATTGAGCTCCTATTGAGAAATAAATGAAGGGTAATACAATTGATGAGAGGAAATTATAAGGAACTGAATAAGGAAACGAAGCAAGCAATTTTGAAAATTGTGACCTCAACACCCAACCAAGAATAGGGAAGCAAAGACTTAGGGGGAGTAATATCTATAACTGTAGAACCATGAGATAAAATGATGCAGGAGCTAGAGGTATAAGGGCAATTCCGTGTCATCCAAAAAATGTACTTAGACTTTTGTGTTTTCATTTCTGGATACCCATTTGGATTAAATAAAGGTTCCAACTCTCACAGTTCCACTATTAGTGTTCCGGGTTAGAGTTTTAAATCACCTTGAGATACGTGTAAATGCTAAAAAAATAAGAGTATGTAATTGAGCCATCATTTTGGTGAACTAGAAGGTGTAAATTGGCCAGATGAATGTAATTGTAATTTAGAGCATTCTAGAAAAAGAATCAAATCAAAAGGCCCCACGGTTTGAAAGTTATTGCAGTTTTTCAATTTTTGGAGACCTCCTAAGAATGATTCAAAGTTAGGTTAGGGGCATTAAATGAACTCAAAAAGGGCCAAAAAATAGGGGATGAGAAAATCTCTCCATGGGGCTATAGAGCGCTTTGAGAGCTTTCCAAAAATGTAAACGGTTCATCAATTGGAGCTACGGTTCAAAAGTTATGCCTCCCGAAAGTTCGGTTACCATTTCTGAATTCTTCTAATTTTGTGCTGATTTTTAATGTGACTTCTAGAGCCTTCTATTTGGTCGGTGGATGCCAACTAGCACTTTCTAGAATGTATTCCTAATCCTTAACCCTTTGGGGTCTATTTAAGAACATTTCTGGCATTGTAAAAGGTAGTTCAAAGTGGAGTTTGAGAGGAGGTACTAAAAGGAGAAATTATCTCCAGACTTATACTGTTGTAAGCCCTTAGGGCATGTTTTGAAGTCTATTTCTCTATACTAAATGTATTAGCATATTTACATAGTTAATAAAGTTTTCCCCTTTCCTGTTGTGTCCATTTTGTGCTTGGGCTGTGTCCCCATTAGAAAAGGAATGAGGAGACACCATTAGTTGAGACACCTACAACCAGGGACAACTTTAAGAAATCCCCCTTTAGAAAAATGTATAAAATTGTAGTGAATCCAACATTATTTTAGGGGAAAAAAATTAATTTGTATTAGCGATTTCTTTTTCAAAATAGGAAAAAAATTAATTTAATTGGCAAATTTTTCCTGTTGTATGAAATTTTTGTAAAACTATGGTGAATCTTTAATTATTTTAGAAAATCATGACTACAAGTAAAAATATCTAGAATCCATAAATTTATATCATTCAAGATGCAATAATCCTTTTTAATGATTGTTAGATGATCCTAAATCAATGGTATAAATCTTATTTCCGGTTAGAAAGTTGAAGTAAAACAAGTTTCAGTGAAAGTTTTTGAAATAATGATAATTGTCCATAGTATAATTTTTTTTTGGCCAAAGATTAGAAGGATAAAAAATCTTCAGAATCGAGATAATTGTCAAATTTATGTACTTGACATATAAAAATTTGCCAAATTTTGTTGGAAATAGAGATGGAGTAACTGAGAGGGGAGGGGTGAATCAGTTACCACAAAAATATTTCTATAGATCCTTAGATGTCTTAAAATACAGCTGCTGCTGACACTAGGTAACCACACAAATAAATGCCGAAACTAGATAGATGTTCTGTTAACTTTATTAAGCATTTAAAGTGATTAACATGCATGAATAAAGAATGAACACAAGAGACACCAGATTTAACGTGGAAACTCAATTTTGGGAAAAACCACCAAGTAACTAGTTACCAATTTTCACTCTTCTGAAGTGAGCCCTGTTAGGAGCCAACCCTGTTAAAGGTTACAAAACACATTGTTAGGTGTGACCCTGTTAGAGGATTTGATCACCTTGTTAGAAGTGGCCTTGTGAGATGTCTTTAAAACAATTCAACTAAATTGTCACCTTGTTAGAGGATTTACAAAATGGTTGTCAAACCAACTCTGTTAAGAGATTTTGAATCACTGTTACAATGATTAGAAAACAATAATGAATTGATCTAAGATATATGCAACTTATCTTTGCTGAATACAGATCTTTGTTCTGCTTCATTAAATCCTCACTGATCAAATGCAACTTTGCAGCTTCATAGGGATGACAAATTCTTCCTCAACATTTGCTCATGTATTTTCTTATTCATACATTCACACTTTTATGCATCCATACACACTTCCTTACTTATGAATTCACAACTTGACCTTTCATATATACCTTACAGATTGTCAAGTCAGCTCAATTACAAGTTTACAACAACTAAAATAAATAAATCAGTCAGCTACACAAAACAATTAAACTTAATTCTTTAGAATCATAAAATTCTTTGCTACCCGACCTAGCTCGGTGACCACTGCTTCAAAATAGTTTTCGCATGTTAACCAAGTGAAGCTCGGTAAACACTGCAAACCTTGCAACTTCCTTCGGAGACTGAGTTAATTCCATAAATACTGACCTTCCTTTGTTTATCGAGTGAGCTCAGTAAAAGCTAACTTTCCTTTGCTTATCGAGTGAGCTCGGTAAAAGCTAACTTTCCTTTGCTTACCGAGTGAGCTCAGTAAAAGCTAACTTTCCTTTGCTTACTGAGTGAGCTCGGTAAAAGCTAACTTTTCTTTGCTTACTGAGTGAGCTCGGTAAAAGCTAACTTTCCTTTACTTACCGAGTGAGCTCGGTAAAAGCTAACTTTCTTGTGTAATGTTCATGAATGCTCGGTAGTCACTATAAATTGCTTTGCTAACCACCTGAGCTCGGTAGACTCTATCTGATGGCTGATATGACATTTGTGTAACATCAAAGACAATACACAATGAACAATTGTATCCAACAATCTCCCTCTTTGGCATTGATGGCAACACAACATGTCATAGCAGAAATGAAATTTGAAAACAAGTCTTTCACTTGTATGGCAACACAACATGTCAATATAACAATTCTCCCTCTAAGATAGAAAACTCTTCCTCTTACAGTAATCTCCTTCTATGAAGAAATTGCATAGAAAACTTTTTTGAACAAATTTCAGAGAGATATGACAGTAGTAAACTCTCCCTCTTTTACAACACATGCCAAAGACAACTCAAACTCAAATGAATTTTAGTGTACCTTTAATATTGATTCATATGCAATGTTTCCTGATTATGTTGCATCAACTGATAGATCTTCAATCTGGTATGAGTTGATGCATCACTAAAAATTTATTTTAGTGAACTTTAGATAGGGGAGTGACCCCTAACTTACCTCTTAGATACAAGAATGCATCCTTAGGTAATGGTTTTGTGAATATATCAGCAATTTGGTCTTTTGTATAAATATATTCCAATCTAATCTCCTTATCTTGCACCAATTCTTTGACAAAATGATATTTTATTGCAATATGCTTGGTTTTGGAATGCATCACTGGATTCTTAGATATGTTGATTGAACTTGTATTATCACAGAACATAACAACTAGTTCTTTGATTTCCATCTTCATGCCTTCCAACAACTGTTTAAACCAAACAATGCTAGAATAGTTTACTGCTGCAGCAACATACTCTGCCTGTGCTGTTGATTGAGATGTACAATTTTGCTTTTTTCTTGTCCAAGAAACCAACCTTTTTCCAAGAAAGAATGCACCTCCACTTGTACTTTTTCTGTCATCAAAGTTTCCTGCCCAATCAGCATCAGTAAATACTTTCAAATCCAAATTTCCTCCAAACTTATACCATAAACCATACTCTTCAGTTCCTTTCAAATATCTCATTATTCTTTTGATTGCCATCAAGTGATTTTCTCTTGGTTTTGCTGAAAATCTTGCTACAATACCAACTACAAGGGCAATATCTGGTCTAGTATGAACTACATACTGCAATTTTCCAATCATAGATCTATACAATGTTTGATCTACTTCCTTTGATTCATCTTCCTTGGTAAGTTTTAATCTAGTACACATAGGAGTCCCAATTGGTTTACAATCTTCCATTTCAAACTTTTTCAATATCTCTTTGATGTAATTTGATTGAGTAATGTAGATACCATTTTTATTCTATTGAATTTGAAGACCAACAAAGAATTTGATCTCACCAAACATAGACATTTCAAATTCTTTGTTCATTTGTTCTGAGAATTCTTTGCACATATCATCATTCCCTATGAAAATAGTATCATCTACAAATATTTCTACCAAGACAATCTTGTTATTTGGTCCTTCTTTAATATACAAGCTACTGTTATCATTAGTTCTTTGAAAACCAATCTGAATAAGATATTTATGCAATCTTTCATACCATGCTCTAGGGGCTTGTTTTAGACCATACAATGCCTTGTGTAATTTGCAGACCATGTTCTTCTTATCTGGATTAACAAAACCTTCAGGTTGTTCAATGTAGACTTCTTCATCTAGTATACCATTGAGGAATGCTGATTTGACATCCATCTGATAAACTTTGAATCCCTTATGAGCAACATATGCTAGTAAGGTTTTGACTCCTTCCAATCTTGCAAAAGGAGCAAAAGTTTTTCCACAGTCTATTCCTTCTTCTTGAGCATATCCTTTGCATACTAGTCTAGCTTTGTTTCTTGATACCTTACCATCTTCATCCAACTTGTTTCTGAATACCCACTTAGTTCCAATCACATTTTTGTCTTTAGGTCTGGGTACAAGAGTCCATGTCTTGTTTTTCTCTATTTTCTCTATTTCTTCATCCATAGCCTCAATCCAACTATCATTTTCCAATGCATCTTTGAAATTTCTAGGTTCAAAATCAGCAAGTAAACAAGTACCTTTCAGCTTATTTCTTGTCATGGTTCCTTCAGATTTATCTCCAATGATCTAATCTGCTGAATGATGTCTCCTGACATACTTAGCTAATACAGGTTCCTTGCCTTTTGAATGGATTTCATTATTATCTTTTTGCATTTCAACTTCAAGCTCTTTCTATTATGGCTCAGTAGATATTTGCTCGGTAGATGTTTGCTTGGTAAATACTTGCTCGGTAGATACTGAATTTAACTCGGTTTGCTGTGGCTTGGTTTGAACTTCTTGTAACTTGGTTACAAATGACTTGGGAGTAGAAGTTTCCTAATTCTCTGATGTAATTGGTACTATATCAAGTTCACTAAAGACAAACCTTTTATAATCTTTTGGTTCCCTTTTGCTTTCTTCTTCAGTCCTTTCTGCAAACTCATCAACTTTCACATGTGCACTTTCTATGACTTTGTGAGTAGACAAGTTCAAACATCTATATGCTTTAGTTATGCATGAGTATCCAAGGAATATACCTTCATCACCTTTTACATCAAATTTTCCTTTTCTATATTCTTTCAAAATGTAACATTTACTTCCAAATACTTTAAGATAACTTACATTAGGTTTATAGCCATACCATAACTCATAGGGGGTTTTGAATGAGTCTTTCTTCAGCTGTACTTGATTCAAGGTATAGACTGTAGTCCTGATTTCTTCCTTCTAGTATTTGATAGCAATGTTCTTTTCAATCATTAATGTTCTTGCACAATCCATGATGGATCTATTTCTTCTTTCAGCTATTCCATTCTGCTAGGGTGTTCCAGGTGCTGATACCTGTCTTTTGATTCCTCTTTCAATGCATAAGTTATTGAATTCATGTGAAATGAATTCTCCACCTCTGTCTGACCTCAAGCATTTTAATCTTTTCCTTGTTTCCTTTTCTACTCTAGCCAAAAACCATTTGAACTTTTCAAATTCTTCTGATTCATTTCTTAGATACATGACTGTCATCATTCTTGAGTAATCATCAACAAAAAGAATGAAGAACTTTTCTCTAGTATAGCTTTCAATTCCAATGGGTCCACATAAATTAGTATGCACAATTTCTAATATGTCTTTAGACTGATAGTTTTTACTTTTAAAACTAGTCTTTTCCATCTTTCCAATTTGATAATTTTTGCATAGACCGACCTCAAGTTTCTTTATGTTGGGAATGCCTTTTACTTTTTTGATTTTTCTTATCTTTACCAGATTATCAAAGTTTACATGACACAACCTTTTATGCCATAACCAACTTTCTTCAACTTGAGCAATGAAACATGAACATTCACCTAGTTCAAGATAGAACAAGTTACCTTTAGTTTGAGTGTCTGATCCAATCAGCTTTCCTTTCCCATCTAGCAGTCTTGTTTTACCATGCATGAATTCTACTTTGATTCCATTATTGAGTAGTTGTGCCACACTTAATAGATTATGCTTGAGTCCTTGTACCCAATAGGCATTATCACATATAAGTTCTTTGGTTAGGGGAATTCTTCCTCTTCCTTTTATACAACAAGGTTCATTGTTACCAAATCTTACACTACCACCATCATAGTCTTCAAAGTATTCAAACTTAGTTTTGTTGCTAGTCATGTGATGAGAACAACAAATATCTATGATCCATGTATCATTTTTGCTCATATGAGAAATGAGTGCCATTTCTTCATCATTATTAGATTCATCTTTTACAGCAATATAGACAATCTCATCTTCTTCTTCATCATTAGAGTCATTAGAATCTTTAGCCATAAAACATATTTTCTTACCTTTGTCCTTGAATGATTTGAAATCTTTCTTGCCATTCCATTTTTAATTGTACTTTTCATCTTTATTCTGCTTGTTTGGACATCTAGTAGCAATATGACCAACTTCTTCACATGAAAAATAGATTAGGAGTACTTTACCTTTGTATTTTCCTCTGCCTTTAGAATATTTCCTTGCTAGAAGGGCTTCAATTACTTCAAGATCATTGTCTGAACTTTGGTTTGATTCATCTTCACTTTTTGACTGAGATTTCTTTTTGCCTTTCTCCTTGAGTGAAAGTTTGGCTTCAAATGCTGATTCAATGTTTTTGGAAGCTGGAATATAGTTATCAAAGTTGTCCAGTTCAAATGCAGTCAATCTTCCAACTATAGCCTCTAGATTTATCTTATGATTTGCTTCACATCTTCTTTCCTGAATTGTAGAGACTCTGATTGCATAAATGGGAAGTAGAGTTTTGAGAACTTTTCTTATAACTGTCTCTTCATTGATATCTCCTCCAAAAGCTTTGATTGCACTGACACATGCTTTAACTCTTTCAACATATTTTGCAATGTTTTCATCCTCTCTCATCCTCACTTGATCAAATTATCCTCTTAGACTTTATGCTTTGGCTCTTCTAACATTATCATCTCCTCCATAGATCTCTTTCAACTTTTCCCACATTTCAAAGGCAGATTTGCAGTCCTTGATATCATCAAATTCTTCATAACTTAGAGCAGATGCTATATCTATCATTATAATGTTGTGAGTCTTCTTTTTAGCAATATCATTGACAGATAGTGTACCAGCTGGTTCTGCATTATTTTTATCAAGGTACTTCAGTCCTGTATCACCAATGGGTGCTAGGTGAAGTCTCATCAGTCCTTGCCATGCTGAGAATTTATTTCTATTAAGTCTTGGGATTTCCCTTTTGTAAGACATCCTGATCTTTGGCTTAGATCCTTGAAATCTTATCCTACAAGCACCAAAAGCTCTGATACCAATTGTTGGAAATAGAGATGGAGTAACTAAGAGGGGAGGGGTGAATCAGTTACCGCAAAAATATTTCTACAGATCCTTAGATGTCTTAAAATATAGCTGCTGCTAACACTAGGTAACCACACAAATAAATGCTGAAACTAGATAGATGTTCTGTTAATTTTATTAAGCATTTAAAGTGATTAACATGCATGCATAAAGAATGAACACAAGAGACACCAGATTTAACGTGGAAACCCAATTTTGGGAAAAACCACCAAGTAACTAGTTACCAATTTTTAGTCTTCTAAAGTGAGCCCTGTTAGGAGCTAACCCTGTTAAAGGTTACAAAACACACTGTTAGGTGTGACCCTATTAGAAGATTTGATCACCTTGTTAGAAGTGGCCTTGTGAGAAGTCTTTAAAACAATTCAACTGAATTGTCACCTTGTTAGAGGATTTACAAAATGGCTGTCAAACCAACTCTATTAAGAGATTTTGAATCACTGTTACAATGATTAGAAAGCAACAATGAAGTGATCTGAGATATATGCAACTTATCTTTTCTGAATACAGCTCTCTGTTCTGCTTCATTAAATCCTCACTGATTGAATGCAACTTTGCAGCTTCATAGGGATGAAAAATTCTTCCTCAACATTTGCTCATGTATTTGTGTATTCATACATTCACACTTTTATGCATCCATACACACTTCCTTACTTATGAATTCACAACTTGACCTTTCATATATACCTTACAGATTGTCAAGTCGGCTCAATTACAAGTTTACAACAACTAAAATAAATAAATCAGTCGGCTGCACAAAATAATTAAACTTAATTCTTTAGAATCATAAAATTCTTTGCTGCCTGACCCAGCTTGGTGACCACTGCTTCAAAATGGTTTTCCCGTGTTAACCAAGTGAAGTTCAATAAACACTACAAACCTTGAAACTTCCTTCGAAGATCGCGTTAATTTCATAAATACTGACCTTCCTTTGTTTACCGAGTGAGCTCGAAAAAAGCTAACTTTCCTTTGCTTAGTGAGTGAGCTCGGTAAAAGCTAACTTTCCTTTGCTTACCTAGTGAGCTCGATAAAAGATAACTTTCCTTTGCTTACCAAGTGAGCTCGGTAAAAGCTAACTTTCCTTTACTTACTGAGTGAGCTTGGTAAAAGCTAACTTTCCTATGTAATGTTCAGGAATGCTCAGTAGTCACTATAAATTGCTTTGCTAACCATCTGAGCTCGGTAGACTCTATCTGATGGCTGATATGACATTTGTGTAACATCAAAGAAAATACACAATTAACAATTGTATCCAAAAAATTTAGGGTCCCTGATGATTGATATTTTCCATTTGGTGAATATTCACCACTAAAGTAAACCCTACCTACAACACCAACATTTTTAGAGGCACCATCTATAGCTCCAATATCTGTAGAAGTATTAGTGAAAGAAGTTGGTAAAGACTCAATGATAATAGAGGTAACTCCATAGGTAACTATTATTATTGATAACATGCAAGTGGATAGTAAAAGATTTACCTTAGACACAAAAGAAGAAGATCCTTTTAAGGATTTTAGGCCATTGATTATTGACAATTTGGTCAACTATACCAGTTCAGATGAAGAGGAAGATGAAAAGAAAGAAGATGAGAAAGAGAGTAAAGAGGAAGAGAAGAATAAGGAAACAAAGGAGAAGAAAAATAAAGAAAAGGAAGAGATGAAAAAAATAGAGATGGAAAAGAAAGAGAACAAGGAAAATAAGAAAATATAAAAAGAGGTAAAGAAGGAGGAAGAAAGGAAGAAGAAAGAAGAAGAAAAAAAAAGGAGGAAGAATAAAACAAGAAAAAGGAGGAAGTAGAAAAGAAGGCAAGTATATCTAGTTCTTCTAGGACACCCTAACATGATCAAATGATGATGATCAAACAGAGTTGATCTCACCACTTAACAAGATTATAGAAAAGAAAAAGAATGTGAACAATCTTCAAAGTTCAATGATGGAAGTAATAGACAAATTTCAGAGCACCATATAAGTAAGGATGACAAAATCAGATCCACAAGATAGAGAAAAATCTATAATTCAAGATTTTGACAAAGAGTTCACCAACTTATTTGATATAGCCACTTTGAAGGAACATAATTTGCATGATGTAGAGATAATTAGAAAAGTTATTTACAACATTAGAGGTGACTTGAAAAATCTTGATGAGAAGATCAAGGAACTAAAAAGATGCTCGGAAAAGGGAAAATACATGTATAGAAAGTGTGCTCTAGCACACACAATTATCAAAGACATTTCAGATGAGTTGAGCTTTAGATGAAAAGAGTTAGAGGTACTTGGAAATGAAGTGCAAAAACCCTCAGTTTAGTTTGTAGAACTGGAAAGGAGAATAAGAAAAATAAATGATGAAATCATGCTTTTAGAGTTGCAGAAGGAAATTATACTGAAGATATTTTCATTATTGAGGGAACACCTTGCTTTGAAAATAAGTCTTGTATAGAGACAGTTGGAGGAATGCCTGCCAGGTGAGGCATCAAATGAAATTTTTTCCTATAGCGATGTGGATGCAATAGTGATTTATTCTTATTCTCTATGTGTAGTATTGAGTATTGTAGATGCTATAAAGGAAAAATGGGACATGGAGTTATCCATATTGAAAAAGAAATTTGATGATTGCATCTCACAGATTACCAATCAGCAACAACCTTGAAGGTAAAGACAACAAATTTTGACTTGTACATAATTTTTGACACCTTTGTAATTGATGTCAAAGGGGAAGAGATAAGGGAAATATTATATATTATATAAGAGTAAGAGAGAGATGATTATAGTTATAAGTAAAGAGGAGTTATAATGTAATTAGGAGAAATAGGGAAAATATGGTATATGTAATGATCCACAGTTTTTTGAATTTTGTAAAGGCAAAGTCTTGTAAAGTTTTGAAATTTTATTTTGGGACTTAGCCAATTTTCCCATATGTTTCCATCAATGCTAGAGGGGGATATTATTGGAAATTTGGCTAGCTTAGACATTTTGATGTCATTTATGGCAACATATCAGTCATATGAAGTGGACAGAACATGAAGACAAAGATATGGTAATTATACTTAGAAATGGTCTAAGTGTTGTGCAGTTTATTAGGTAGAACATATCAAGTTTTGATTGGTGATCTTCATATGAACATTATGGACATGTATAGAGTTAATTATGACCACCTAAGATTATGATGATGGCATATACACATGCACAAGATAATACAAATTCATAAACTAAGTTATTATGATTTTAGCAGTCACAATAGTGTATAGGAAGAACAAAGAATGATGAGGAAATGGATATTTTGGGTTAAATTTTTATTTTATTTTACCAAAAAAATTACTTAACTAATTAGGGATGACATCCTATATGTCAACCGTAAGTGGGAAAAACTTAATATTGTATTTTGGTAAAGTGTATAAAGTCATGAAAGCCAACTGGGTAGATATTTATAAATTAGCAAGGTATAAAGGAAGATTGCCAAATGTGAAGTTATATGAGATGTACTATAATATTTTGTGATAAGAATTCTGATGTACGATTAGAGGAATGTAGATTTTTTGATAATAAAAAAGGAAATATTTGATATATTGAATATATCAACAATAGTGAAGAGGCTTTTGTATCTATCTCTCTGTATTGAACAATTATATTGTACATTACATTTTTGGGTAGTGGGATCATCTTGCATACATATTGTAACTATATATATCAATTCCTAATAGGATTGAAAAAACTCCTAGTAGGGTTGAAACAATTCCTAATGGGGTTGAAACAACTCTTAATAGGGTTGAGAATTCTAACAAGGCATAGTCCTCTAACAAGCATTGAGACAATATACAAATGTAATAGGCTCCTAATAGGGTCAATATCTTTCACAAGATACTTATGATTAGTTGATTATTTTGTGGGTGTCATCCCCACCATGGTTTTCCTTTGGTGAGGGTTTCCCTAGTTAGCAAAATATAGTGTTATAAATTACTTTATTGCATGGTTATGTTTATTTTCAACATAGTGAGTTTTCTTTCTTACGCAAGTTATAAAGTTGTTAAATATATCTAGTTTTTGGCTAAAGTTTATAAAATACTAATCATCCCCCCTTCTCAATATTTCCTATTTCTAACACTAACAATGTTTTTGATCTTAGATCCTTTATGAAGATTTTATACTAATTAATCTCTTAAAAAAAATTAAGCTTTAAATGAATAAAGCAAGATTTAAAAAAAAGATAAATGAACTTTTGAAAGTAACTTTAAAAATCCTTAGTCTCTTTCCCATATCCTCAACTAGTTCATATCAATATTTTAATATTTATATTTTATTTAATATATTTTGATATCAAGATATGCATATTATTGATCTCTAAGCCTATGTTGCAAATTAGTGTCCAAACATTTAGTCATTTACTAGGAAAGATTACAAGGTCATCATTGCAATTGGGTTATCTAGTAAAGGCCAAGCATATAATGCTTATACCAAGTGAGACAATGATTGTTGAACATTCAGTAAAGCCAAAGCTGATAAAAGAGACCAAGTAGATATATGAGTCGAGAAATATAGTATGAGATGAGAAATATAATGAAGACCAAGAATTCTAATAAGTTATCAAGAGCTAAGATAATAGTTATATAGAAGTCAAGTAACATCACGAAGGTTTATGCATGACTGAGCGTCAGAGAATTTAGGTACCGAGTAATTTAGTTTTGATATAAGATTTTGTAATGGAACAAACTCATATGTAAACTATTTTGGCCAAATTTTCTATGACATTTAATATTTGAAGAGCTAGCTAAGATGTTGATTATGCATCATTGCATAAGGTAATGATCCCTAGGCGAGCGATTCAACCAATTAGGAAAAGGGATGTAAATGAAAAAAGATGGTGCAGTGTAAACCATTGATCAAGATCTAGAACCTTCACAAAATGTCTATTTAAGGAAGATTCTAACCCTAGAATCATAAGAGAGATTGTGAATATTTGAAGAAGGAAAAAAAGATGAGGACAAATATCCTTATGTACATGTGAAGGAGTGAAGGTGAAGTATGAGAGTAGAGAAGACAAAGAACAATCAGAGTAGTGAAGGACTAAAGAGAGTAATTAGATTAGGAGAATTAGATAACTGATATAGTAAGGAGGAGACCCAATATAAGCTTATAGAGTAAACTAAGGGTTAGGTACTAAATCAATTACTGTTATTTGAGATAGGATAAATCTCTTAACAGAGTGGTCTTAACAGACCTATGTAAACCTCCTAATAAAGTCCTTACTTCATTGTGAGTGTAAAAGCCTTTAACAAGGTGAGACCTAATAGTCTCTTAAGCTTTTAACATGGCATACCCCTCACAAGGTAGATCATATTTTATGATCAAACATTATAACCATAATAGGTTAACTTTATTGTTGCAACAATGAAGATTTGTGGGTTTCATCCCCACCCTAGTTTTACCTTCATCTTGAAGTGCTTATGGGCAACCAAATCATTATGTTATGTGTTGAAGTTTTTATGGATGTGATGCATTTCATTTATGGTTTAATATTTTAGTTTTAATGATAGATCTATGAGATGAATTAGGTATGAATAAATGAAATTGGTTTTGAAGATAAAAGTTTAAGATCCCGATTTACCCCCTCTTAGTATCTTGTTTCCCATATACTTATTTCAACAACTGGTATCAAAGACAAGTTCTCTTTTCAGGAAGCCTAACAAATTGAGAGGATAATATCATGGAAATGGAAGTGTATAAGAAGAGAAAGATCATTGAGAATTAGATGATTGAAATCCATATCGTGTTACAAAAATTAGAAGCAACAAAAGAGGATTTAATGAAAACCCTAAAGAGAAGACGAGAGATAACTATTCAGCTAAATGATACTCAATATATAGAAGTTGACACTAAAGAACTATTGGATAGTGGAAAGCTTAATACCAATAATGAAGCAATGGCATAATTTCTAGAGAAGAATAGTGCCCTAGTGAAATAAGTAAAAGATCTCAAGACATAACAAGAAATTCAATTACTTACACTGTAGAAAGCAATTGAACAAAAGAAGAAAGAAATGGAAGACAAGATCATGGTTGAAGAAGACAGAAGGCATATGACTAGTAGACTTGAAGAAAGATCATTTGAAGTATATAAGATGACAAACAACCAGTTGGACATGATAAATCAGTTAGTAATTGCAAATTAGGAGGCAAACATAAAAGATTTAGAAATCAAAAATTTGAAGCTACAAAATGAGCAATTAAAAAGTGAGTTAAGGCATGAAAAGGAACTCATGGAGAGAATAAACAAACCAAATGAAGAAATCAAGCACTTTGAAGAAATGATGAAGTTATCTAGAACAAAAGACACCTTTGGACTTGGTTACAACAAGAAATCTTCATCTATTGAAGAAGGAGAATCATCTAAGAATGGAGAAAAAAGGAATGCAAAATCAAAAGGAAAACCTAGATATCATTACTATGGGAAAATTGGTCACACGACCAACATTTGTCAAAGAAAAAATGGTAAGAAAATTCCTAAACCTAAACCAAGTTGTAATTGTTTTAATTACATTAAAGTAGGACATCAAGCACATGAATATAGATCAAAGAACAATGAATCAACTAGGAAAACATCTAAATTACATGTTCACTACTACAATTTTCAAAATTATGGACATAGAGCTCATGAGAAGGCTTAAGAAAAAGGAAAATTGGTCACCTAAAAAAAAAACTCATACAAAAAGGAAAGGAAATTCCTACAATTGGGATTACAATACATGGTATAGTTGTCACTATTATGGAGAATAAGGATACATTCCAGAGAATTACATCAAAACAAATTTAAGAGGAAATTACAAGAAATGGTTAAATGGAGTGATAGTATGTTTTAGTTGTCTCAAAGTAGGATACATTAGTAGAAACTACAAAACTAGAACACCATCACCAAAACCAAGTAATGAAAATGAAAAACTTGAAGGAAAGAAAACATGGATAGAGATAGTAAGAGCTAGATAAGAAGAAGAAACTATGATCACCCAATCTAATGGATTAGGTGATCACACCACATCTCACTAAAGAAAAGGAGGTATGTAGGAACTATGTACTCAATGTTATATTTTACATTAGTTCCTAGCATAGAAGTGATGCAAAGTCATATCTTCATAAATGAATATGTATTAAGAATTTTTAGAAATTGAAAGTCATAAAGTATCAAGCACTAGTGGTAAAGTCTATATTAACCAATTCATGCATTATAGACTAAGTGATCAAGGAAGATAACATATTGACTAAGTGAATTGGTTATGATCGAGTGAATAACCTTGACTGAGTTGAAGTGTAGACCGAGCTAGCTATCATACACCAACCAAGTATGTAGAAATTAATTGCAGATCTAAAATTGAAAGATCAAAGGTATTTATCAAATTTGGTGATTCATTTTCAATCACCAAGTGATCAAAGAACTCAAGAGAAGATTTTAAAGTGATTAAAGAAATTGTAGTGAACAAAGAAAATAATCTCAATAGATTATCAAAAAATTTGTGAAGTGAAGTAAGTATTAGTCTTAGTGCTGAGTAAAATATTTAGTTAAGATATTTGTGAAAGTTTTGTTTAAAAACCTAGTTGGGTATGACATCTGGAAGTAGAATGGTGAAGGGTAGTAGTTATCAAATCATGAGGAATGATTAAAGTCCCCCACCAAACTTTATAAATTTAGTTAACATTGATAACATTATTGATGATATGAGATTGTTATCATCAATTCCACCCAAAGTCTTGATTGTGCAAGACCTAAGGTCATGCTATCAATGCAAAGTTGGAGAAATTTGAGATTTTGAAATAAGGACAACTTATGAGAAGCTATGCATGAATGGAAACATAAAGGATGAATACAAGATCATTCAAGATAAAGTGCTTACCTATGCGCTAGGATTTTCTAAAGTTTTCAAGGTCGAATGGATCAAGATTGTGCTTGACTAAGTTCATGACATGAAAATCTGGTTGGAAGGTGGGCTAATCAAAATTAACAAAGTAATCATTTATACGGTAATTGGTATCCTACTTTGGATTGACCAAAGAGCATAAGGAGCAGAACAAAGAATGAGATTGAAAACTTGACCAAGGAAAAGTGGAATAGTCATGACATGCCAATTTATGACATCGAGGATCCATTGATTAAATTCTTTGTTCATGTGATTGCACACAAGTTCTATAAATCAAACATATTGAACATCATGCCCTATGTTGCAGTTGATTTAGGCTACAAAATAGTGAAGAAAGTTCATTCATATGTTTTTACCAATCTACAACTGCACCAACTTATAGAGAACCTAGAGACAGTGAGAAAAGAAAAGAACATCTCTTGTAAGTTTGGTTGCCTACTAGTTTGTATATTTCTCTATCTATAGAATTATTTTCCTACAATTAGTACAGTTGCTTGGGATAGGAACATGACTGCTATGGTGCAATTGAATGACCTAATAAACAGATTGGGAGAGAATTTGGAGGTAGTAATGGACAACTACTTTAAAGAGTTCAAAGTTAAAATGAAGAACAAAATAAGTATTCCAAAGTTAGCTGTAGATAGATATTATGATGAAATATGTTTAATTATAGACAAAAATTTTAAATGCACATGTAGTATTACCAAGGCTAGCATGGATAAGGCCAATTCTCTCTGAGGTAAATGTAGATGATGTAATGACAATAGTTACTACACTCTTAGTAGAAGAAATTGATGCTAGTGCCGAGCAGTTTGGTGCATACGAACCTATTATTGCCAACCTACACTAAAGGTAGGAAAGAAAAGGAAAATAATTTTTTCTAAGGCTAGTAAGAAAGAACAAGGAGAAGGGTTTGGACAACCCTTAGAGGCTAAGGAAGGCAAAAAAAAAGAGCTTGTAGTTGTCAAGCCAAGGGCCACCAAATAAAAGAAAGTTGTTATAATTGAACCTAAGGTACAAGAAGACCTGAAGAAGGATGTACAAGAAATGGTGATAGCACAAAGGCCAAAGGGTAAGGTGATCATCACTAGAAAGAGGTCAACACAAGCTCTTGTTGAGCTATTACCTAGAAGTCCTTAAAGAAGATAAAACTAGCTAAAGTCCAAGAAAAGCCAAGGAGAAAGCTGATTGTTACACAAGAGGAGGAGGAAGATGAATAAAAGACCAAGTTTGACAAGACTACCAAACTTCAAGTAGTGAATAGATTCCCTCCAATAATTTTGGATTAGGTATGTGCAAAATTGGTAGAATCAGAAAGCATAATGGGATTCAAAGACATTCAATATGATTCTTTGAACAAGGATGATCAAGTTAATCTTGAAGGCATAATGATTTATCTAATGATCAAGTTCATGTGCACACCCCTAGAATTGGGAATTCGATTTCTAGTGGGATTGTATAAAAGAGTGGATACCAAGTGGAAATGGGCATTATCCACTAAAATTTTTTTAGAGAAACAACTTTGGCACAAGTTATGCTAGATTTAGGGAAGAAACACATGTTTATAGCCCTTAAAGATTTTGTTAAGAAGTTTATGCTGAGGGATAGGGCATACAAAGATTTGAAGAATAAAGCACATGAAGTTGAGAAAGATAGCATTTAAGTTTAGAAAGAAGAATTTGGATTTCTTACTCCATCTATAGAGGTGAGGGAAGGATGAGATGCTATTGAATTTGAAGATGAATACAAGTAAGAAATGACCAACTTGTCAATGAATATGAACATAAGTAAGAAATGGCCAACTTGTCAATGAGTACAAACTTAAAGACACTATAACAATTAAAGATGACACAAACAACCCTCCACTCAATCCAAACATGCTAACTAAAGAATAAATTCAAGGTTTAATGAAGAACTCAATAAAACTCTATACTAAACCAATTTTGTTACCGATAGTTGAATATCCAAAGCTTGAAGTCAAGAAGAATATTGATGTTAATGTCACATAAATTAAAGAGGCTATAAAATCCAAGAAACTTGGTAAGACATTAATTGTATATATGCCACCAACTTGTATGCCAAATTTGAAAAAGGTTGCAAATTTTAAGAAATATTCTTGCACTTAATTGGTAGATGATGAAACAAATCAGAAAGAGAAAGAGGCTACTCAAGATCTTATTTAAGTGCTAAGTGAAAAGGCTACAAAACCAAAAAATGTGACAACTATGAAATAGGTGATTTCTACACTAGTGCAACAACCAAAGTTGAGATCAAGTGAAAAGGGGAAGCAGTTGCAATTATCATTGCCAAGTGATACACCCTCTAAATCTTAGGATGTGACTCATGCAGATGTAGAAGACAATGAGTCAATGAACCTTGATGAGAATAATTATATTACCTAAGTATGATTTGAATAATATAACACTAGATAAAATGCTAGAATTGCAAATATTGTTGAACTATTAGAAAAGACAAGAATAACTAAGAAGGGAGAAGAAGAGAAGACATGTACTTCATACTATCAAAGATATTTTTATAGATGCATTTGGAATCACAAATGTGAATAATTAGCATACAATTTTGGATCAGCTAGTGTATGTAGTTGATAGAATTGAGATAGGTGATATAGATACAAATGAAAAGTTATCACAATTATCTAAGAGAAGAATGAAGCATAAAGTATCATAGAAAGTCTTAGAGAAACTTGTACAGAGACAAGCTGATCTTTCTGCATCTATTACATAGTTGGAAACAATTTTGAAAACCATCAATCCCTTTATATTTAAAATTGTGTGATATATATTTCTTTACAAAATTCACTACACACTCATTAGAGCTATTGCATGCATATATAAGAGTGAATGTTATTACATTGGAAAAGAATGTAAGTTCAAGCTCATCCTCTTACAATGAACTAGCATTCAATCAAAAGAGGTTTTCTGATATCATGGCTAGAGATACAAAGATAAGGCACAAATTGGCATTGGTTCAACTTTAATTATTGCCACATATAGAAATAATTTTGAAGGTAATCTCTATTGCTAGAGATCTTTTGAAGAAAGAGACACATTTTTGACACATTGTAGGATTCATTGATCTAGCTATTGAGCTAGAAATTTAATTTTAGATTTTGGAATAGGTATAGGAGGGATGGAATAAAGGCTATGGAAATATTGTGGTAAGTCATCAATAATTCTTTGATAAGTATCAACTAAACCCTATAGCACTAAGTTCCATCAATGACAAAAATAAGGGGGAATGAATATAAAGGGGGAATGAGAATGATTATGAGGATATGAAAGAATGAGACAAGGAGAGTCAATATGCAACTCAAAGATCATATTCAAATTTTACAAGATCACATTATGGTCTCAGGGGGAATACTCATTTTTGAACAAAATGATCTAATGACAAAGTGTTTTTGACACTAATGTCAAATAGCGATATTGTTGATCTCTAAGCCTATATTGTCAATTAGTTTCCAAACACTTAGTCATTTGCTAGGAAAGATTGCAGGGTCATTACTATGACCAAGTTATCTAGTAAAGGTCAAGCATACAATGCTTATACTAAACAAGACAATGATTGCGAAGCACTGAGCAAAGAAATGAGA
Source organism: Cupressus sempervirens (assembly GCA_028749045.1). Classification (NCBI taxonomy): domain Eukaryota; kingdom Viridiplantae; phylum Streptophyta; class Pinopsida; order Cupressales; family Cupressaceae; genus Cupressus; species Cupressus sempervirens. Next base: position 298,981,644 of record CM053791.1, on the reverse strand, counting down.
CTGAGAAGATATATGAGCTGAGCAATATCATATGATCTGAGCAATACAATGAAGACCAAACATTTTGATAAGTTATCAAGAGCTGATAAATAGTTATATATAAGTCAAGTAATCACAAAGGTTTATGCATGACCGAGTGTCAGAGCATTCAAGTGCCAAGTAGTTCAGTTTTGATATAAGAGTTTGTAATGGCACAAAATCATATGTAAACTATTTTGGCTGAATTTTCTATGAAATTCAATATTTGAAGAGCTAGCTAAGATGTTGATTACACATCATTGTAGAAGGTAATGATCTCTAGGAGAGAAATTCTCATCTTAGCTTAGTTTCCATACTTGCATTGCATTCTTGAGGAACTCCTTGAGACATTTGCATTCTTGCATCTTGTCTTTGGAACCTCCCATTGCATGGTTTACTAGCAAGAAGAGTATTCCTAAAGCTCACTTAAGAGCCCTTGAACTTGAAATACACTCTCTTGCACTCCGTGGATAGAGAGCTCTAAGACGGCATCCAAGCATTTTAAACTCATGGAATCATTTGGATAGAAGGGCTTAGAGTGGGACACTTTTGAGTGTACATTTTTGGCACCCACCGTGGGGCATGAATAAAGTTTCTAGCTCCATTTTCTTTCATTTCTTATCTCTAATTTTTTTTACAGCAGTATATTGGATCTAATCAAGTATTTTTGTAGAATTATCACTTTGTTTTTAAGGCCAACCCATAAGTAGATTGGTTTGAAGGCCAAAAATCTAGTTCATTTAAAGATTTGATCATATATTTTAAACTGCTTGGAGTTTAGTTCTAAATTTTTTTTTACAGATTGGGAATGTGTCCAACATGTCTCAGTCCGATTGTCAGAGTATTTTGATGTGATTTGTGAAAGTTATGATTTTTTCTTTATTTTTCATAAAAAGTCATTTATGAACTCAAATTAGTGTACTTTTTGAAAAAATCTTACATTTTCAATTTTTTTTTTGAATTATAAGGGGGGTAATTTCTTTGTGTTTTGACTTTTGAGGTTGTATTAGGGATAAAAAACACGCTTTCATAAATCTAGCCTATTTTGACAAAATGGGTCTCTAGGGCACAAATGAAGAGATTTTTTTGAATTTCTTACATTTTTGGAAAGCTCTCAGATTTTTAGTAGGGGTCTCTTCTTTCAATTTCTATTTTTAGATCATAAATCATAGTAAAAAAGTTTAATCTTGTTGACTAGGTCAAAAGCAAAGAGTAAAAATGAGAGAATTTGTGATTAGTTTGCACTTTCTTTGCATACACTTGATTGGAAGATAAATTGGATTTTTGAAGCAACTAACCACTTTTTATTGCATATTTTTATGTTATTTTACACTAAATTTTGGTGCTAACAAGTTGTGATTTTATGTTGCCATTCTTGTGAAAAAAATTGAAACATTACATAAAAAGAACGCATGTCAAAGCTTCAAATGCACAAGGGCTACTAATGATTATTTGTAGGGTTTCCCAACGCATAAAAACCCAATTTTTCTTATTATTTACTTTTTACATGTGTAACATATACTATTTATTTGTTTTTAGGCACATTAAAACTTACAATTGAGATCTTTTGGTGCTAGGAGAGTATGCTCTTCACCCTTGTGGTGAATCAGAAATCTTGACTTACCATTTGGTTTCAAGAGTAAGAGGCAACTAAATCTTCTTAATATGTTTGTGGGAAGAAATCAAGGTAGGAGAGTATGCTCTTCACCCTTGAGGTGAATTAGAAATCTTGAGCCTTGAGAGTGGATCTATTTTGTGGTAGTTAGGATCCTTTAGAGGGCCTGCTCTAGGACAACCTGAGAGGAATGACCCAAGTGGGGACAAGTAGATTACTTGGCTCTTCCAACCCACTATAAACTCAAGGCTACCAAGGACACAAAACCTTGGTAGACGTAGTGCTTGTCTTCACCTAGTATGATTGCTTATGGGATTTTGACCATAGGGAGATCACTAGGCAAGAATGCTTGATCGATTACTCATTGCAAGGTGAGGTGTCCCATAATTGGGAGCAAGAGGAACACTATGAACAGAAGCCCTATCTAAACACCCTAAGTTAGTAACTACCCTTTTTAGCCTCTCAACTTCTTGGTGTAAGGATCGATCCTAGTGGACTACCCGAATCACCTCAAGATTTTACACTCACCATATGTATTCCCTTGGTTGTGCTTATGGAACTTCCATGACAAAGCCAATATCTCTTTTGGAAAACAACTTGGTGTGAGGTGAAGGAGCATCAAGCGTGGGCCAAGTTGTTGAGTAATGAACCATGACTTCTAGGTAGATATTGCTTGATGTGTTCTTGAATGTGCTAGACCTATAGAAATCTTTTGAACATATACATGATGATAGTTTTAGAGATTTCTTTTGAGACCTCACATATGCTTGTATCATGCAAGGTTGTTTTATCCCTGGCTTGATTGTTTGAGGACTACTCCATGTGTCACTATCTTGCTTGGAAAGAAATTTCTTTTGAACATCAAACTTGCTATGCTATCAACTATTGTCAAACTTTGTCAACCAAGTCAAAACATCAAATGCAAACATTTTCTTGTGTTGCTTGCTAAGGGGAGTCGCATCATTTGATTTTTATTTTCTATGTCTCTAGTTCTTGAACATGCTTAAAGTGACTCTTTGGTCTTGGTGCTCTTGGTCTTTCTATCTTCATGGTCTATGTCCACTTGCTAGTTATATTTTTTATGAAATGGTTTCCTTGATTTCTTGACTACACTCTTGGGTTGGAGATTTGTTCACTTGTCACCCTACATGCTCTATCTATTTGGCTATTTGGGCATCTTGCCTAGCTATTGACTTGAGTCATTCATGTCGTAATTTTTTTGGACATATTGTTTGACAAGTCACTTTAATTTCTCTCTACTATCTTGGCAAGTGAACACTCTACCTCCTATAGTTTCAACATCAAGTTATGTTCTAGGCTCTTTTATGCTTGGGTTTGCATCTAAAACTATGGGATCTAAACCCTGTGCTACCAAACTTCAACTGAATCTAGATGATCATGATATCCTCCATGTCACTAAAGAGTTTCAAGATCTATATGCAAAATACAAAGAATTAGAAGAGACAAATGATCTTTCTTACCTTCATCTCTCTAAGCGCACAATGGAAATGAAGTCTAAACTTGAGAAAAGGTTAGAAGATAAGATTACATCATTACATGAATCTTCCTTAAGGTCGTTACATGCATGTGATTCACCTTCTTTAAGGTTATCCTCTTCTTCTAGGTCTACATATTCTACTCCAAGTCATCAAATGTCTTCATCTTCTAGATCTAAAGACCTCCTTAGAGAGAAAGAAAGTGATACCTCCTTTGATCCTATGCCAAGTTTTCATGAAAAACCTATCTTTGACCAATATGATGAAGACATGGATGCATGCTATTCACTTGAGAAACAACAAGAAGATCCTAGAAATATTTTTGAGAGGACTTTTACTCCCTTGGAAAATTCTTATGATGACATTTTGCAAACACTTCTTGAAACTAAGCTCATCATGCTGCCTAAGTCTAGCTCCTATGGAAATCCTTTCTTGGATGCTTATTGTGCTTATCATCAATCTAATGACCATGCTACTTTTGATTTTATAGAGCTGAAACATAAAATCCAAGATCTCATTGATGATGAGATTGTTGTTGGAACCTCTAGCGACTCATGTGGTGAAGATACTTCTCTTGAGAAAGATCATATTAATGAACCTATGTCTAGTGATGGTTTCCTTGATACCTAGACTTCTTCCAACACTCGTGCATCTCCCAACACTTCAAATTTTTCCAACATTCCTCCATCAAATAAAGAACCTAATGCTTTCCACATTGACTACGTGTATCCTCAAGGGCTACCTCTAAAAGAAACTCAAGCTAACCTTCACTTGGCTGCAAACCTTTTCCATGCTACTAATTCTAAACATCCTCAACCTTCATGCACTACTATGCCTAATCCAAGCACTAATCCATTCACTCTTCATTCTCCCTTGTCCTTAGAAGTGGCTCCATGTCAAGAGGACTCTCAAAAAGAAAATGCTATAAATGTCAAGAAAGATCAAGATCAAGCACCCTTTCATCTCTTTCAAGATTTTCCCCCTCCATATCCTATATCTTGTCCACCTCCTAAGTATGATGAAGATACCACTTCCATTATCTCCCTTGAGCTTGTTGAAAATTATGAGAAAATTTCTCTTCCTATGCTATCCAAAGCTACTTGTCAAGATCAAAGTGTCCCCTCATGTTCTACTTCTCCATATCCACTTCAAAATTGTGCTCAAGCTTCAAGTGCTCCTATTAAAAATGTTGTTCCTATCAAAGCTACTTATGAGTCTATTGATGGCTTTGACTATGTTGCTCACTCTAAAGGTGTTGATATCCCTTTTCACTATCCATTTGCATCTCCTAAATCTATCCTTGGTCCTCATCCATCAAAGCTAAAGTCTTCAAACCTTCCATCTATATTGGGACCTTATGTTTCTTAATCTTCTACATTTTCCACTCCTAGCTCTCCTATCATACCTCAAGATCAACAAAGACACTCATCCTTGATGAATTTTCACCCATCTATCCATCTAAACAAGTCATATCAGCTTTATTCATCCAAAAATCCCAAGTCTTTTGGAAGTAAGAATAAACATAAGAATTCATTGAAAAAGAAAGATCAGTATGTTCCATCTAATCGACATGTGAATGGTAATAAGGAGAATGCACAAAAGAGACTGCAAAGGTCCACTAGTAAAAAAGATAAATCAAAGAAAATATGGGTTCCTAAACCCATTATAGAAGAAATGTGTTTTGAAGTATCCAAAGGAAAATATAAAGCTATATGGATTCTCAAGTCTCTTTTAGAAGACTTGAATATTAAAAATACTTCAAAGTTGACATTCAAGCTTCCAAAGGCTTCCATTCCATCTTCTTCCAAAAATCTTCCTAAAAATATTCCAAAGCCTTCCACTCCACTTTTTTCCAAATCTCTTCTACCACCTCATACATCTAAATCTCAAGCTATTTCATTCATGATTCCTCCATCATTCCAATACCCTTCAAGGTGTATGTCAATGTTGATCTTGTCCAATATTTCAGCTACCCTCATGAAATCCTCTAAAGCTTACACTTACTTTCTATACATGAACTCTTATCCTCCATATACTCTTCCTACTACCATTTCTCTTTCATCACCCTATCAACATCTTTGAGCATACCTTTCAATGGTCTTGTCTTATCATGGCTTATATTTCCTATAGGAGCACTATATACATTCAAAAAGCTTGAGCTCTTTCTAAAAATTCAAAAAAAAAAAAAGAGAAAGAAAAAAAGCAAAAAAAAAGAACACTAAAAATGTGCCTTGGTGAAAACTACTTCTTGTGGCACCTTGGTAGCAAAAGTAAAGAGAAATAAATGAATCCTATGGTGAAAACTATATCTTGTGGCACCTTGGATAAGTACCATGATGAAAACCTAGTAAACAGGCAACATGCGTAATTCTTCCATCATCCATCTATCCCCTCTTCTCTCTTTGATCTTGACAATGTTGAGCTATCCTTGCATATTGGCTATCTTATCTATCGCTCACCCCATCCTTCTCATTCTCTCATATCATTCACATCTAGCTTCATTCTTATTACTCTATCCCATCACTATCCTATCTAGTTGACCCCATGAGTCTTGATCACAATAAATAAAACATGGTTCTCATTGGCCTCTTGACATGTCTACTCTCTTGGATTGCATGCTTTTATGCTATCTTACTCATTGAATTCCATCACTTATCTTATATGCTATCGTACTTGTTGGCTTCACCACTTATCCTACATGCTATCTTGCTCATTTCTTCCATTTCTTATCCAAAACCTGCTTTATATGGCTATCTTTCCCTAGCTTGGGTACTCTTGAGGAGTGTGTCCTTAAGGATCACTTTCACTTGCTTCATACTCCTTTCTTATCCATCTTTTTCTATCCACCAACTTTCTGCTCCATCATGTCCTACACCTTGCTAGACATTGGGAGAAAATGATGTGATCTTGCTTGAGAACTAGTAATCTCTAAATTATTCTAAAAAATCCAAAAATTCATATATGATGCTGAAAAAATCCTAAAAATCAAAAAATGTCCTAAAAAAATATCATCTTAATGAAAACCTAGCAATAGGAACTTTGATGTATCACCAAAAAAATTTAAAAAAATTCAAAAATACAAAAAAAATTGAAAAAAGTCCTAAAAAAATCTGTCAAGTGGTGAAAACCTAGAAATAGGTGTTATTTGGAACCTTTGCACCTATGTCTATTAGTCTTAATCATCCATTTCACTACACATTTCCTAGCTTGGAATTGTTTCTTGTCCTCATCTCAAGAGCATAGCTACTTAGCCTATTAAGGTATTCTTGTGCATTAGGGTTTCTTTGAAAACTCACAAAATAGTGTTTCTCAACACTTCCCCCACCTTGACATCAAGTGTTTTTCCAACACTTTTTTGATAGTTCACCTACGGTCTTCAATGTCGTGATATTTCTCACTATCAGAATCAAGTCTTGAAGAAATGGCTAAGTGACTTAGACACACACACTTTAACACTTAAACAACTGAGCTATGCTGATCTTTATCTACTTTGTGTGCTGTCTATGCCAATTTCTTTACTATATGTTCCATCCCTAATCATCTTTCAAGGATGTCATTGACTAGAAGACTGGGGGCATGGGGCATGTTTTCTTGATTTCTTCTTGTGGGTATACTTTGTTTATCTATAGTGTTGTAAGCATTTATGCTTGACCTATTCAACATTTTGACTTACAAATGTATCATCCTTGACTATTTTGTAAGACCGCACTTGGGTTTATCTTGGCGCTTATGCATTGATACAGGTGTAATCTTTTTAAATTAAACTTAGGGAATATAACCACATAGTTATCTTGACTTACATGTCTCTGATGCTTAGATTGGATTTCCACATACCTCTTTGATATTGATCATATTCATATCCTCATAAGTTATACTAGTGATGGTTGTATGATCTCATGATGTCCCTAATAAATGCTCAATGATGAAATTAAGAGTCTAAATGTTTTGCACTTCTTGTTGGTAAACCACTTTTCATATTAGCTTTCATTTTAGGTTCATTTTTAGCTTAGTCTTGCATTCTTGCATATGGGGAGAGCTCTCTCTTCATCTTTTCGTAGACATATTGGCTAACTACTTTCATATATTTCTTTACTTTCTTCTTGTTCATATCTTTTCATCTTCTTAATCTTTCACTTAATCTCTTTTCTACCTTATCATCACATTATATAAAGTTTTGACTTAAATAATTTTGACTTCCTAGATTCATTTTTGGGATCGAAATCCAAATTCGAGTTCATCTTGATGGTCAAAATTGCCTTTTAAAATTCTACTTTCTTCTGAGCAGTTAGCTAACCTTTTGAGGTCTAATCTCTAAATCATCACTGGGCAATCTTCATTTCTTCATGTCTTCATCATTTCCATACTTCATATCTATTTAAATTCAACCTTTTCATGTCTAAAATCATCTTTCTACTAGATTTGACCTAATTTTACACTGTATCCTTCATGGTCAATTCTAGTCAAACTAGGGCACTTTACTAGTCTCTTTAATATTCATTATTGGGTTCTAATCATCTATCTATCATCTTGGACATTTCTATATTTTGATTTTCTCATATCTAGCTTGTTTCTACGTCCCCTTACCTCATTTTGATTTCGATCCCGAGGGGGCAAAAATACTCTATCACTGCTTAGGAGCATTTGTTTGATCTTCTCGCTTGCTCTCACTCTATCCGCTTTTCTAGGTGTTAAAATTCTTCTTGAATTCTAACATTTTTCTCTTCCTAGTGTTCAGTACTACCACTATTAGGGTGTACATTTAGGACTTGCTATCTTTTTCTACATTTTGTTCTTCAAAATCAAATATCTATATCTATCACTGCCTACTTGGTTTTCTATTTTCTTTGACATAATGTGTTCCCAGATCGATCACACATTAGTCAAAGAGGGGCAAATGTAATCACCTAAAAATGGTCATCTAGACTATTAGCCCCCTTTTCAATATTTTGGCTAAATTAATTTTATCATTTACCTAGACCAAATTGCTAATAATCAATTTATTTGATTATAACCTATAGTTTGACTATGCTATCCTAAGTTCATTATTTGATTAAAAGAACATGTCCCCTTTTAATTAAATAAAAGATCCCATTCTTCTAACCCACTTAAAGTGCACACATAAAGTCATTTTTCTATTTTTCAATGAAAAGAAAAGGCTTTGTGACTTTTTTCTTATACGACAAGTCAACTTATATTCTATTGGTTGACTTGTGTGTGCACATGGATCGCTCCTCTTTTCAAATTCCATCGTTGATCATCCAACATATTCATCTTGATCTCTATCATCCGTATGACTTTAAAAGGGAGAGAGCTTTCCCCCTCAAAGCATCCATCTTTTGAGTATTGTTATGCTATAGGTTTTCTAATAGGTTTCTTTGGAGCTTTGTGGAGAACTTCTATTTCTTGTCTAAATTCTCTTGTACCATAGCATTTTAGCTTAGATTCATGTTGCATGTTAGTTTAGCTTCTATTTTGTAATAATCTATCTCACATAGCTTAATATTTGGATTGTAACACTCTCATACATGTTTTAGCATAGCTGCATTTTGCATTCTCATCTTAGCTTAGTTTCCATACTTGCATTACATTCTTGAGGAACTCCTTGAGACATTTGCATTCTTTCATCTTGTCTTTGGAACCTCCCATTGCATGGTTTACTAGCAAGAAGAGTATTCCTAAGGCCCAGCTGAGAGCCCTTCAACTTGAAATACACTCTCTTGCACTCCATGGATAGGGAGCTCTAAGCCAACATCCAAGCATTCCAAACTCATGGAATCGTTTGGATAGAAGGGCTTAGAGTGGGACACTTTTGAGTGTACAAGTATCATCATTGTGAATGGTAACATTGGTATGATTAGTAACATCCCTTTGTAGGTTAGAAATGAGGAAATCGATAGCTCTAGCTACTCCTCTAACTCAAATGATATACAAAGCATTAGTTCTGAGGAAGGGGGGCTTACTTTCTCTAGTAAAAAAGCAATGTCTAATGTAAAGAAGTAACCCTCCCACATTATCCCTAGAAGAAAAATCCCTAGAGATCATGGTTAGAAGAAGCTTGAGAAGGAGGAGGAGGAGACCTGTGATGAAGAGGAGGCTATGGAGTCTGAAGATGAGGAAAAGGAGAGGTGGGAGGAAAAAAAGGATACCCAGGGTGGGAAGAAACACAAGAGGGTGGGAATGGAGGACGAGAGGTTGCAGCTAGACTTGGACTCTTCTTCACTCCCTCTCTCCCATGCCCATCTCCAAGACCACCCAAAGGAGTAGATAAATGATAGTTTTGGAGCTGGGGGGGGGGGGGGGTGCTAACCAAAAATAGGAGGAAAGCCTGGAGAAATTTAAATGTGAGGACTTCGAAAATGGGCATTTTCAGAGAAGTGATGAACCCCTAGATCCTGGTGGACAATCAGGAGGACCCGCATCTTGAAGAGCTCATTAACCCTGTGTTTGTGGCTATCTCTAATAATGCTAGGGAATCTGGGATGAATCTCTTGAAAAATGCCCACAACAGTATGATAGACAATTATAGGTCTATCAAGTGGATTTTTCATGAGCTAGAGGAGGTTAAGGAGAAGGTGGTTCAAATGGAAGGAGCCAAGAATCTTAAGGGCCTAGAGAAATGGATAGATTATGATGATAGGCATAGCCTGGCAGAAAGGAGGATCCAAAATCTAGAAAATTACAATCACAATCTATCAAGCCAGATGATCTCACTACTCAACTCGATCAATAACAACATTCTATCTTTAACTGATTAGCTTAAAGATAGAGGCATGTAGTGGGATGTGGATGGAAAAGACATGGGTAAAGCTAGATCTGATGAAGATAATACCACTAGTATCACTTTTTCTACTATGGACCAGGAAGAACATAGGACTCACCAACAGGAGGCCGAGGAGAACTAGATAGCCCAGGAGGCTGCCTAGGTCATGCAGGAGCTGGAAAGAAAGATCGAGGATTAGTTCTTGTCTTTTTCCTTTTTGGCTGGCTTTTTGTTCTAGCTTTTGACTACTTCATTCGTCTTTTCTTTTCTATTTGGCCTTTTCTTTGGCCTTTATTTATTTGGTTGGGCCTAGTGCTTAATATCAACCTTTAGACTTGTTACTTTTGTGGTTGGGCTTCTAACGCTTATTTTCAGCCTATTTTGTTTTAACTCTCAGGTTTTAGGATCCTTGTAAAACCTGTTTATCTAATAAAAAACATTAGTTTGATCAATTTGCATAGTGTCACCACTTACTAGCACTTCTGAGGTTCTAGGAGCTAAAGGAGATGCTTCCTCTATCAAAATTCGACTAATTGTTGTTGCAGTCTCACTTCTTAATGTACCCTTTTCTCCAATCATAAATAGAAATGCTCTCAATTTATTCCTCAAGTATGGAGCAAGGTTATTCAATAGTCTTTTAATTTCATCTTCATCACCAGTCTTGCAAATGGTTCTGAGCATAGGCTTCTAAAGTTCAAGGTCTTCTTTCCTTGTAGGAACCTTCTTCTTAATGAGTCTCTCATAGACTTTCTAGTTTATAATGCTCTCAAGGTCTTTTAGTTTTAGATTGTTAGCCACAATATATCTCATAGTAGATATATCTATCCAATCTTTCTCAAAATTATTGTACAAATCATAGAACTTGTTCATCTAATCAAAATTACCTTCATTTGCAATAGCCATATTGATCCTTTCTATCTTTGACTTCTAGGGTTTTGAAGCTTTGCCTACTTCTTGCTTAGGTGGAGTCACCTTTTTTGCTTGTTTAGTTTCTTGTTCCTTATCTTCTTCATGACTAGAGTCAATTGTCAACAATGTTTTCTATCTCTTTCATGGTCCTATGGCCAACTGTTTGACTCTCTTTGTCTTTGTAGACATTACTTCCTCTAATATTTCAGATTTTCTCTTTGTTTCATTGGGCTAAACATTGGACATTGATGCATATGGAATGCTCTATTTCAAAGGTGTCTCATTAACTAATACTAAAAAAGGTTGTATATTTAATATACCTTGATTCATTATCTGTCTTACAACCTCAGATTCACTCTCTGTCATTCCAACCTTTGATAGTGCCTTTTTCATTATAGATTCAACCTTCTTGTGTGAAGCCTTCTCTAAGGTTGCTTGATGAGCTTGCTGTGTGATCTCATCATTTGTGCCAAATCTATAATCAGCTTTGTCTCTATCTGAATTTAGTAACAAATCAATATAACCAACTACAACATCATCGTTCAATTCATAGCTCAAGGGATCTAGAAATGTCTCCTAAGGTTCCACTACTTGAATATATGTATGATCTATATCAACTAGAACAAAAATGTCTTCCTTGAATTTTCCACAATTGTTGGTGCAATTCTAAATCTTTGTTTCATTTTATTTTGAAATGTTCTCATTATTAAATTACCACTATCCAATATTTTCTCTAGAAGATGCCTTTTGCATAGCTTTGTAATCTTCTCCATAGTGCATCTATCACTACTCATTATATCTATGACAGAAAGTAAGGAAATTACTTGAGTACATGGAAGAATATTTGATTGATTAATGATTAGAATCTTAACACACCATTCTTTGTTCTCTTAATCTTTTCTAGGTTCTCTAGGAGTTGCATTCTTAGTATTTCACTGACATTCACTTGCTCTTTCTCTACACATCTTGTATGCTGCATATATGAATCCTGTTGAAAGTTCATCAATCTTTGAACTTGCACAAACTAAATAAGCAATAAATATACTTAGAAAGCTCACATCATCTTTCTTGATGGTTCTGATCACCATAGCCTTACCATTGTACACTACCTTAGTATAGCTTTCAACTTTCTTTTTGACCATTTTCTCACCTACAGGTACACTACCTTGTTTGCTAAGACTAGTTACCTCATGATTAAGGTTAGTAGGAATATCTACTACATTATCTTACATCTAGATTTTTCCATCATGTATCCTACTCAATATAATATGTGTCCATTCATCTATGTCTAATTCATGGTAGAAATGACACTTAAACAAGTCTAATTTCCTTAGATGTTAAAATTTGGACTTCACAGTCATGTCGTGGTTGAAAACCAATTCCATATCTTTGTTTATGAATTCACTACCAATCAACTCAAAATTTCTATTTAAATAACGTCCTACATCTTCAAGATAGATTACATTGTTTAGAATGATAGACAATGTTGAGTTATGGTTTCCCTCATTGGGTTTTATGAAAACAATCTTTAACTTAGGTCTATCCTCATTCTCAACACTGTGTACTAATGACATATCCATGATTCTATCAATTATGAATTTTTACCAAACAAATTTGTAGAAAAATGATAGAATACCTCTTTCTAAAAATAAGGTTTTCTTTGAAATCACTTTGACAAGTTGTTTAGAATGATCTTTGCTTTGGATGTGTTCCTAATGAAGTGAAAATCAATTTTGTACTCCATTTATCCCATCAACTTGAACTTGCATTAATTGCATACTTTGCAAATATGAAAAATTTGTCAATTGTGTTCTGTACTCAAATAACTATTTAGAACCATCTATTCGATCTTTAGATGTCACTCGAGGTTTACTATAGCCTCCTTTCATCATGAATAACATTATCAAAATTTTTTATTACAAAATTCTCTAAGAAAACACACTTTTCACATTCAATTATAGAATCAACCTTTATTGTTATACCAATAAATTTGAATTCCTTCATAACTTGTTTATATGAGCTAAAAATTATAAGCAAACTTTGGTATTGTCTAAACATAACTAGGTACACCTTTTCCCAATTTTGCTACCTCTAATTCGGCTTCTGAATGAAGTTCTTAAATTTTGATGTTGTGAACAAGCTTAATTCAACTTATTTGAATCAAACTCAACAAGTGAATCCAATCTTCTTATCTCATCATCATCTAACTTTTATTTTGAGGTATCTACTCCTTTCACAAGTGCTTCATTAAGTTCTTCTTGAAGTTCACTAATAATGTTTCTGTGTTCCTCTTTATTAGTTTTGGAATTCCTTTAATGGTTCCTTCTACCATTTTTTATGTTCCTTATGTTCTTGAAGTTTTTGTCCATTCTACAATACTTTTTTGTGTGTCTAAAGTTGTTGCATAACTGACATACTTGTGCTATACTTCTAGGATTTTGTTGATCATCAGGTGCATGCCAATTCTGAGCAATGTGTCCTAAGTTGTTACACTTATAACACATGATCTGCTTATGTCTTCATAAGATCTTCCTTCCCTTGATGTCCTTTCCTTAGATCTTCTTCTATCTTCAGGGTTAGTATTTCCAGACATTCTACTATTTCTTCTATTATTATCATACTTAGGATTCCTTGAATTAATTGCATTATGACCAATACCATGACAATTGTGACAATAAAAGTCCTTAACATGATTAAATGACTTATTAGTACAATCTCTTTTCATATGACCTATTTCATTACATAAAAAGCACTTACCTCTAAATTCATACATGGTCTCCCTAAGATTCTCCACTTTCTTTAACTCATCCATTTTTTCAACTTCCTTGTTTTACTCAATTTTTTTAGGTTTCTTAGAAGATTGACTTGATTCAATCTTATCATCAGATTTGTCTTTTCCTTTTAGATATGATCTAATCTTAGGTTTCTTTTTAGAAATGTTAATTAGATAACCAAGACTAGTCTTATCATAAGTAGGCCTCTGTATTGACATTGAATCATCAAGCTTTTCTCTACTAGAATAAAGCTTCTCAAAATACTATTTGCATTGTGTTAATTCACCTTTCACAATAGTATTGTACCTATGGTGTTCTTCATGATCTTCTTTCAATGTTTCAAACTCAGATGTTTTTTTTGCCAAACTTGCTATTATATCTACATTTTTAGTCTTGAAATCAAATTCAATTTTGCTAGGGTCATTTCTCAAAGTCAACTTCAGATTTGTAATCTTCAATTCATGCTTCAAGATCTTGTACTCTATCTTCAACTTTGAATAGTCATCATCACTAGTTCCAGATTTAGTAGACTTGGGCTTGGATTTGAGATGTTCAATGTTTTCCTTCAATTAACCAATGCATACTTTGGAGTCTTCATATCTGTCCCTCAACTTATCTCTTTCTCCAGTAAGGAGATCAATTTGTTCAAGAGCTTCTTCAAGGTTCTTCATCAACTATTCCATATACATAGGGATCTTACTTAAGCTATTAAGCCTCTTCAAAGTAACTGTGCTCTGATACCAATTGTTAGAAATAAGGATTACTGCGGGGGGGGGGGGGGGGGGTGTGAATCAGTAATGTACAATTTTTGGTTGCCAACTGGATATTATTACTTACTTTAAACCATGCATAACAAAGTAATAAAGTAATGTTGACCAGTAATAGTAACAATGCACAAAGATAACTCAGAATGCCATATTTTGTTAACTGGGGAAACCCTAGCCAAGGGAAAACACTAGTGGGGATGATACTCACTAGATAATATGCTGATATATAAGTTCCTTGTTAGAGGATGGACCCTGTTAGGAGTTAATGAATAAATTCAGTATAAGGAGTCCTTGTTAGGAGACTTTGAATCCTAGTTAAGAGATTCCAACCTTATTAGGAGTTGTGGTACAATTTATGCAAGAATAGCCCACTACCCAAACATGCAATTTCAATTACAAGAAGAGCTTAGTGCTCAAACAAGTAATTTACTATTGTCTCTTTTCCTTATGATCTTCAACTTGATCTTAGATCACCAGATAGCTCATATAAAACTTCACATACATTACTTTCACAAGAGTTCGCTCTTTACAATTCACAATTCACATTTTCATAATAGCTCACTACTACTTGTCACAAAATGTCCTTTGCATAAATACCATGCCTTTACACAAATTTTTGCTAGGTTTTCTAAGACCACAAGCCATTTTTCCAAGTTAGATTAAACATCTAGGATGTCGGCCCTAACTAGACAAGTAACTCTTTTGTAAACAAAACAATTCTTTCCTTTAATTTCATTGTCCTACTTCATCAAAACATGATTATCTCTATTCTGTATATTTTGTACTAACTTCTAAGGTTATACACATCATCATCAACATGTATACTATCTCCATGTAACTTTTTTAGTCATAATATAATGTCAGCAACATGCTATAAACAAAACGATACATTGTTGTAAATCAAATTCTATACTTAGACAATTTTTTGATTACTGAACACTAAGTATCTTTATTTTTGAGGTTTTTTTCAGCATGTACATCATGTGTTTCCATAAATGACATTAGACAACAGATTCAGTGCCCCCCCCCTCTCTCTCGGTATCTTTTTTCCCATATACTTATTCCAAAAACATATTTGTCATGCTTATTATATGAGCTTTCTACTTCTTATTGATTATTGTACTAGTTTTTTCTTCACAAAGTCATTTTAACTACCAAATAAAAATTTAAAGATATGATCTTAATCAAAATAATATTTGATATCTTTATATATTATTTAAATATTTTACTTTTAAGAATTAAATTTTTGAATAAATTTGTAACTAGACATTGATTTTAATTTATTTTAAGAATATTGATAATATTTAAATAGAATAATTTGTCTTATATCTATTTATTTTATGTGTTATATGTGAAGATTAATATAATTTATATTTTCTAAATAATCATTTAATAAAAAATAGTCTTGACATGATAAAAGAGAATTAGATAAAAGATCTGGCTTAGTAAATTTGAATTGAAGAGAAATTTACCACTAAAGTAAATTAATAATGAGTATAATATTAAGCCTCCTCAATGCATAACCATTCTAAAATCAACTTATTTTAGTTCTTAAGATTAAATAAATCCATTAATTTTGTGAGCTCTATTAGATTCCAATTCACATTCACAACTATTTATAGAATTTTTTGACAATCCCACCAAGGATCTCAAAAGTCATAAAAAATCAAATGGTGAGGAAATTCACATACTCTTTTAGCATTTTTAGTTATTTCTAGATAAACCATTAATGAGGAAGCTAAAATTTATATATGAAATTTCCTTCATGACTATAATGTTATAGTAGTTATGTAATCACCAACTAGAAAAATCAATACAACAGGCATTCTCTTATTTTTGTTTCACATTGAAGAATTTTGTACTAACCATTCCACTGATTATTCTATAAAGAATATATTGGCTTCTAATTTGACAAAAAACAAACTACCCAATAGTGAAAGAAAATATGTCTAGGGTTTAGCTAATTCCCGTACTCAACATATTCATTCAAATACCAAAACCAACTAACAAAATAGTCACGCTTCCTAATCCTTGAGCTCTACAAAGTTTAGGTAGGTACAAATATAATTAGATTTATTTTCTCTATGGTATCACTTTCAATCTAACTCTCAATAAGAAGAAACTAACCCCAAATATTCTTTACTTATGAAAATTAAATAGAAGTGTAAGAGCTAAACACACAATCTATTCACCCATAAGCTAAGTAAGGGTCTACATTTTAGATACAACTTAAAATGAAATAATATTTATTTTTATTGAAATTAAAACATGAAAGGATCCATACTTTATTGAATGCAACATTATGACCAATGCCCTATCCATTGGGTATTATTTCATAACAAATTATGCATTGTGATTTTATGATCAATCCATTTACCTTGTAAATGCAAATTAATTGACACTTTGAACCTTCTACCTAGAATAATCCTCTTCAAGACTTTACAACTTTGTCAATTTATGTAAGCATTTACAAATTCATTGAATTATTAGAAAAAATAATATGTTACACAATTTAAAACAAATTGCATTTGTGATTATGAGCTCTTTGTTCATAAAATACAAAAAATTTCACAATTTCATATGAGGAGCCGAGATTCAAAATGAAACACTTATGATAAAATAATTTCTATTTATTTTCCTTGAATTTAAATACATCAAAGTGTATAATGTAGAATCATAATAACCCAAAATAGATCAAGAATGTAATTCCATTTTTCATTAACCCTTCCATACAAGAAAAATACACAAACCTTAACATGTAATGGACGAACCAAAATAGGATATCTATTCATCAAAATAAATTCTCGGACCCTTATTCCCTATCATGGAAATCCTTTTATAATTGAGATTTGTAAGCAATTTTGGACTAGGAAATAGTACACGTCATCAACTGATAGGACACAAAAATTTAGGAGTAACAAAAAAAATCTTCTACAAAGAAATAAGTGTGCAATTGGTTTCTTAAGAAGTTAATGCAGACAGTTTTCAATCCATGATTTTGATTCCTTTTTTGAAATTGCAAGTCCTTGTCAAAAATTAGATCTTTACTATCGAGGTTACTATGGTGGGACCAAGGTAACCGAATCATCATAATCTATTGCATAAGTATGAGATCATGACTCATATTCTTGACTTGATGGTTAAGTGAATTTAAAAATCTAATTAACATCTATTTATATGGGTTAGACATTACAACACATTAGTTTACCTCTTTTTCAAAAATTTCAAAATGTAACCATGAATCAATAACATTACCCATACAAATAGTTAAAATATTCCATATTAGATTTTGAAAGAATATTATCTACCATATCATTGATAATTTCCAATGCCCCATCATGTCATTCCTAATATTACTTCATCTTCTTCTCTTCATTAATAATTGGAGGCAACAATGTGCTATGCAACTCATCAAAACTGTAGAGTACTTCAATCATCTTAGCATCTAAATGTTCTAGAAAAACTTGAAAATCTACCGAAGACTTAACCATGCTTAGTGTTTTTGGCATAAATAAATATCTCTCATTATGGAATTGAGAAGCCTCTCCAATTTTTTTTATGTTATCCACCCTTTGCACCACTTTTCATATGTAGGTATTACTACCTCCCTATCCTTCTCAAACCTTGAAATTTATTGAAAAAATAAAGGATATCAATCATAAGATCCTCTAGGTTTAAGATATACCTTATATGTAGGTCTTACCACCTCCATATCCTTCTCAAACTTTCCAATTTTTTGAAACACTCATGCACAGGGAGATGTCCCTCATCAACATAAGGTGATCACCATGTTGGGTTATAATGAGAAGAATAAAAGAAATGAATATTCTAAAGGGAGTAATTAATATGTTAATGTCTCTAGTATTCATACTATGTATTAGGATAATCCCAAATCCCTTACACTAGGATTGTAAATTAGGACCATGTTAACTTGGTAGATCTAGGGGATTCATCTAGGTCTGAAATTACCATACCTAACCTAGATATATTATTTTCTGAGATGAATTATTTGATAAAATAACATATGCAACAAGATCCCATGTACATGAATTTGGAAAAAGAAAGAGAATCTAAGAGACTAAATTCTCTCTCTAAAAGAGAATATTTGCTCAAAATGATTGAAAAACTAAAAGAAAGAAACATGAATCTAACCCCAAAAAATTACACCCTAACCTATTTGGTGATTTATATTCTTTGAGGAGTGAATTTCAAGGGAGAGAACACTTTTTAAAAAAAAGAGAGTTTGAAAGAGGAGTAGTTATAAGATAGATACATCAATATGAAGCTCTTAAAAAAAATTAGAGCTGAAAATGTTTCATTTAAGGTTGTGGTACGTAAGAAAAACCAAGGGAAACATAAGTTGGTAGGAATCTAGATAAATAAACCTATGAATGCATCTATGACTTATCTCCAATAAAATATTGATGTAGAATTGGAGAAAGGAAGGAAGGAATGAGATTATTTGGCTAAAGAGATAGAAAAGGCTAAAAATGAAGTAGCTTCTACAAAGATTTGCATGAACATGCAATTTATGAAAACCTCTTTTGTTGGTGTTCCTAGATTACCTCCTTCTGGTCAAGGTATATCTTCTAGTACTGGTTCTAGTTTTGTAAAAAATACTAATAGTATATCTTGTGGTATGCCTTTGTCCTCATCTCTTGGAATAAGCCATATTACATTTGAGAAACCTATAAATATGAATGTGGGTGGTCATGTGAGTAATGTAGCCAGACCTAGTGGGGGTACTAGTTTAATTTTTTAGTGAATACCTATTCATCTTGAGAGATATAGGAAAATTTGTTTTAATGGCATCCTTGGATATCCTAATCTTGTCCCAAATGAATTAGGAGATAATATCAACATGTTTACAAGTAATAATACCATAAATGGTGAGTAATATTTGAGATCCTTCATTGATATTCTCAATGATTATAAAGTTGAGCATGAAGATGCTATTATGAAATTACTTGATGAATGTCTTATTAAGGATGCCAAGAATTGGTAAAGAAGACTTCATGATGATGGTAACTTCTCTTGGGACAATTTAGAGAATTATTTTAAGGAGAAATATGGGTGTAAGGTCAATGATAGTTTCATGATAAATGAGTTCAACAAAATTAAGAAGAATTAGAATGAATCAACCTTAAATGATGACTCTACTAGGGACATATTGGAAAATATTGCATAAAGTTCTAGAATATGTATCTAAGTAGTTGTCCTATGACATATAGAGTTGTCTCCATCTTCAATACAAGGTATCGGCTTAGTCATTTAAATATTATTATATGTATCCTTGATGCAAGTGAAGTTGAGAAAGTGCTTTTACCTTTACTTTGATTGGGATTTTTACCTCATTATCTTTTATCTAGCCTCATTTTAGATTCTCAAGGTTTCTCTATAGAAATGTTGCATTTCCTACAAGTGGGTGGTGTCAGAAAAGGGTTTCTAAACTATTGGTTGTTATTTATTTTAAATAGATGACAAAAGGAAAAATACTAGAGCCTATACTAAATCTCACCCAGAGGTTAATTTACAAACTGATTTACCTAAGGGAAGTAAGAAGGGTTGTCTCAAGAATATTTGAGAATCAAGTAGTGCTCCTACATGGAAATCTAAGGGTGATAAGGTGAATGGCCTACTACATCTAGATGTTGAGGAGAATGAATCTTCTACTAAAAGATCTATGTCTAATAATGTTGACATCTTTGATGGGTTATTCAAAACTCTTGCATGGGGATATGTCCCTCATCAAGATAAGGTGATTTCCATGGTGGGTTATAATGAGAAGAATAAAAGTAGGGATAACTCTAAAGGGAGTAATTACTAGTTATAATTCCATAAGTGGTGTGTAACATTTGAGATTCTTCATTGATAATATCAATGATTATGAAGTTGATCATGAAGATGTTGTTATGAAGTTATTAGATCAATATCTTACTAAGGATGCTAGGGATTGCTAAAGAAGACTTCTTGATGGTAGTATCTACTCTTGGGATGATTTTGAGAATTTTTTTAAGGAGAAATAGGGGATTCATATCAATGCCAATTTCATGCCAAATGAATTCAATGAAATTAAGAAGAATTAGAGAGAGGGTTTTAAGTCTTCTATTTTGAAATGATTGGAGCTCTGTTAGGCAAGAATTTGGAAGGATGAGACTTAGCAGTAGGGACTGATCCTAGAGGGATAGGGAATTAGAAGGTGAGAATCTTGATAGGTTCTACAAAATTTGATGGAATATTAGAAGAAAAAGAAAGGTTTCATACTCCACAAGCTATGGGGATGGGAACACTCTTTTCATTCCCCTACCTATTCACATGCTCAGAAGCACTCAGTATAGGAAAATAATTTTTTGGAGAATGTGGATGACAATAAAAATGTTGGTACGATAGAGGACCAAACAAAGGAGAAGTTGCTAGATGACCAAAGGAAGTGGTCTTCTTTTTTTGGGAAAAGACCTGGAGAAAAATCATCTTTCCCTCTAGTTACATTGAAATCTCACTGGGAAAAAGGTGAGTTTCAAATCTTTATTCCAGATTTGATTATTGATTTCTCAGTCTCGACCATGGATTGCACTCTAGTTGGGAAATTTTTGGGGGCTAGGCCTGATATTGATGCATAGAGAAACATGATCAAAATAAAATGGGTTATCCATGGTCAAGTTGACATAGAACCTATGATGAATGGTTTCTTTTCCTTTGTTTTTACCTATAAGGAAGATTTGAAGATGGTGCTTTGTGGTGGACCTTGTTTGTTTGGTAATAATACTCTTATGATCAAAAAATGGGAGCCAAATATGGATCTATCTGATGCCTTCTTCCCAACTACTCTAGTATGGGTAAGACTTCCTAGTCTACCTTTGGAGTTTTTGCATGAAGATATTTTCAAAGGAATAGTTGGTTCTTTTGTTGAACTTGTTGCTATTGACAATGTCATGGCTTCAAAATCTAAACTTCAGTGTGCTAGAATCTATGTGAAAGTTACTCATTTGAAGAACCTTCCTAAGAAGGTGGAACTAATTTCAAAACTTGGTAAAAGGATGAAGGAGATAATTTTCAAATATCTTCCAAATGCTTGTTTTGTTTGTAAAAAATAGGATCATTGGGCAAAAAATTTCGCTTTCAAAAGAAAAAATCAACCAAAGTTGGCTAATGTGGAGAAAAAGAAAGAAGTAAAAATCTAGAAAAAGGTATGGAAACCTAAAGCAATAACTGAGAAGGTGATTAAGGATAAAGATATCCTTGAAAATTAGGATTCAAGGAAGTAGACAAATCTAGAAAAGATCTCTAGTGTATAGAGTAAAGAGAATATTGTATATCCTATGAATTAGTTGGTTATCTATCAAAAAATGAATTAGATTGGAAAGATTTAGAATAATTAGAAGAGATAGAGGAAGGTGAAATCCTTGAGGAAATAAGTCAATCTCTAGTAGTAGAGGAAACATAGATTGCTAAACTTCAGATTCAAGGGTCTCCCCTTTGTCAAGAGATTATTTCCTTTAAGAATATCCTTGAATCCAAAGAAGTGGATGGGAAATCTAAATAGAAGGAACCTTAAAAAAAATAGACTCAAAGAAAGAAAATAGAGAAGAAAGGTAATACTATTTCTAAAGTAGTGGAGACTCAAAGTAGTAAATTAGAATTCTTTCAAAACTGAGGCCAAATGTTGGTACTCTAGAGAAACCTAGAATCAAAAAATCTAAAAGAGCCAGAGAAAGTGAAAGTTTACAGAATATTGCTAACGAGAAATAGGAAACTATTCTATATTTTACCCCTAAAATATTATGATGAATATCATCACTTGGAATAATAGGGGGTTGAATAGTATTCATAAATTAGACATTGTTCAAAATTTTGTTAGAGAGCATAAACTAGATATTTGAATGCCCCAATAAACCAAAATGGATAAAGAGAAAGCTAAAAAGCTTAAATCTTTTAATAACTATTGCATAATGGCTAGTAGCTTAGAAGGAACATTGGGGGGAACAATGATTTTGTGGAAGTGATCTTTGTTCTCAGGTACCTTGTTGAATGCTAATAAATAGTTTATGGTGATTAAAATTAAGAGTATTGCCAAGAATAATGATTTCTATATTGTTAATGTGTATGCACCTAACACCAAGAGTGAAAGAAAAAAGTTGTGGGCTACTCTTTCTATCATAAAGAGTAATGATTACTATGGTAGATGGATCTTTTTGGGAGATTTTAATATTTCACTATATGAGCATGAAAAAAAAGGGGGAAGTGCCAGTCAGCTAGATGGTAGGCTAGATTTTATGGATTTTATTGACAAGGAAGGCTTAATGGATTTAGATCTTCATGGTATTGAGTTCACTTGGAGTAAAAAAAGGATAGGTGATGAATGTATCCAAGCTCATTTGGATAGAGTTCTTATATCTCTATATTGGACTAAAGATTTTGTGTGTAATCTTAAGGCAATTCATAAGATTGGATCAGACCACTTTCCTCTAATTTTAACTACTAAAACTATCCATAACATAAAGAATTTTCCTTTTAGATTTGAGAAAATGTGGTTATAGCATCCACAATTTGAAGTCTAGTTGGCTGAATGGTGAAACATTAATATTGAAGGAACTACTCTTTATAGGTGGCATCTAAACTAAAAAATGTCAAAAAGAGAGTTAACATTTGGAATAAAAGATGTTTTGGTAACATTTTTGATAATAAATCTAAAATCAAAGAGAATTTGTAGTTAATCCAAGATAGGATTTGGAGGGAAGGGTACTCTTTGGATTTAGTGATGGAAGAAAATGTGAAGATGGTGGAGTATCATGAAATTGTTACTAAAGAAGAAATTTATTGAAGGCAAAGTTCAAGATCTAATTGGCTAAATTAAGGTGATAGAAATACGAATTTTTTTAATTTATCAACTTTAAAACATAGAGCTAAAAATCATATTTCAAGTCTAAATAAAGGTAGCACAAAATTAATTGAGGAAAAGGAAATCTCAAAGGAAATGGTCTCCTTTTTCTCTTCTTTGATGTCTTCAAATTCTAATATTGACTTGATTCATTAGCTAGAGTTGTTGGATGCTATTTCTTCTCTGGTTATTGAAGAGAAAAATAGAATGCTATGTTCGATTTGTAAGGAAGATGAAATTTATAAGGTTGTTTTCTCATTAGGTGGAGATAAATCACCAAGGTCGGATGGTTTTCCTATGTTGCTTTTTTAGAAGGAATGGAAACTGGTTGGGAAAGATGTGTGTGATGTTGTTAAAGAATTTTTTGGGGCTAAAAAGATGTTGAAGGAAATTAATTCTACTTTCCTATGCCTTATTTCCTAAAAAGTTGATGATGATTCTCCAGATAAATTTAGGCCTATTAGTCTATGGAATTCTTTTTATAAAATTATTTCAAAAGTCTTAACTTTGAGGTTGTTTCTTTTGTTTCCTTTTTTTATTTTTTACCAACAAAATGGGTTTGTTCTTGGTAAACATATACTTAATTCTATAATATCTATGCATGACAATATCCATTCTTTGTCTCTTTCTAATAATTAGGGCTTTATTATGAAATTTGATATTACTAAAGCCTATGATAGAGTTGAATGGTCCTTTCTTCATAAGATCTTATTATATTTTGGTTTTAGTGTTAATGTGGTGAAGCTAATTTTGTAGATGATATCTACTACTATGATTATTGTTCTGGTTAATGGATGTTCCTTAGAGTTCTTTAAACCTACTAGGGGCTAAGATAGGGAGATCCTTTATCTCCTATCATCTTCACTATTATGGCTGATTGCTTAGGTAGATATATTGGGAAGTTGGTTTCTCTAGGGGAAATCAAAGGTTTGCAGCCTTCTTCTCATCCTCTTATTTGTTCTCATGAACAATTTATGGACGATAGAATTTTTTTGGGAAAAGTTGAGGTTAGGGGAGCAAGACATCTCAAAAAGGCCCTTTATCTCTATTCTTCTACTTCAGGTCAGCTGATTAATTGGAATAAGAGTTCCTTGTATTTTATCAATACCCCTATCTCTAGATAGAGTAATATTGCTGAAATTCTTGGTTGTTCCATATGCTCTTTTCCTTGTATTTATCTAGGTCTTTCTCTAGGGCCTAATACCTCATATTCTTTTTGGGAAGAACTTGTTAAAAAATTCTATAAGAAATTAGTAGGATGGAAAGGTAATTTATTAAGTCAACTTGGTAAAATTATTCTTCTCAAGGCTTGTCTCCAAAGTATTCCTATGTATACTTTAAGTCTCTTTAGGATTCCAGCTAAATATGTTGATTCTATTAGAAAAATCTAAAGCAACTTCCTCTGGTCTAGTTCTGAGGATAAGAAGAGAATGGCTTTAATTTCTTAGGATCAAAATTTTAAGCCTAAAATTGATGGTGGCCTAGGGATCAGGTCCATTAGAAGTATGAATAAAGCTCTTCTTGCTAAGTAGGGTTGTAGAGTTTATCATGAAAACAAGGAATGGAGTACTATTTGGAAACATAAATACCTCTTTAATGCTCCTTTATCTAATTTTCTTTCTTATCCTAATGTTTTATCTCCTTCTGCTATATGGGGAGCTATGCAGGGACCTAAAAATATTTTAATCAAAGGTTGTTTTTGAAAAGTGGGTAATGGGAAAAAGATTAGATTCTGGGATGATGTATGGATTATGGACCATCCTCTGATTGAGGATTATGAGGATAGAACTCTTGTTGATAGATGTAAATAGACTTTTGGTATTCTTGTGGAGAATTACTAGATTAATAATGAATGGGTTAACCTTGTTGAAAGTAATAGGTCTTTTTATAGTATTCAGTTAATCTTGAATGCCTTTAGCCTTTATCCTCATATTGAAGATAAGATGGTTTGGGGTTTTGAATCAAGAGGTTTTTAAAAAGTCTCCTTTGTTTTTACAATTGAGGAAAAGGGATTTAGACCTTTATGGACTAAAGCTTGGATTAAAGGTCTTATTCCTAAAATAAACATTTTTTTTTCTGGATCTTGCTTCAAAAATTTTTTTTAGCTTTGGACAATTTGCAAAAAAGATGTGGTTAATAGATGTAGCCTACGTAAAGAAGACTATGAAGACACAATTCATCTTTTCTTAAATTGCAATTATAGTCATAAAGTGTGGAGTTACATCCTTAACTACTAGAACTTTGATTGGGTTTAGTAGAATAATATTGATCAATGCTTCCAAAGTTGGAAATGTCCTTCTAAGGAGCTTAACATTGGTTTTCTATGGAAAATTACTCTTCCCCATCTCTAGTGGGGAATTTGCAAAGAAAGAAATAATAGAATTTTGAGAGACAAAGAAATTCCTGAGTGGGTTCTTGGTCATAATATAATTAGAGCAATCAAGGAAAAATTCAATTCTCACAGAAAACTAAGTGACGATTTCCAAATCAATAATCCTATGTAGGCTAAAGGCTATAAAATCAAAATTGATGGTTAGAGGCAGAATGTTAAATGGGAATCTCCTCTTATGGGTTGTATTAATGGTAACTTTGATGGTGCTGCTAAAGGAAATCTTGGAAAAGTTGGATGTGGAGGGGTTTTGAGGGACCATACTAGCAGAATTGTTGACGTTATTGCCATCCCTATTGGGATTTCTACTAGCCATAAAGCTTAGGAAATGACAACACTATATAATATGAAGCTAGCTTTGGAAACTAGTTATTTGAGTCTTTGGATGGAAGGAGATTCACTTAACAATATTAATATTCTCAATAACAAGATTGTAGTTACTTCAACTATTAAGGGAAGTATTATGGAAATAAAAAACCTTATTAAAAAATTTGATAAGGTTATATTCTCCCATATTTTTTGAGAAGGTAATTCAGTTGCTGATTTGATTGCCAACCAAGCTGTCTATTGGGAAAGAAAGTTGAGGTGGCATGCTAACCTATGCAAGGACATGGAGCTAATAGTGATTGTTGATTATGATAGGACACATGCTAGAGAAGGAAATATTTCCTAAAATTGGAAAATTTATAAAGACGAGTGGTGGGTTTATGAAGGACAGTTTGAGATTCCCAAGGAAGTACCTTTGTGCTATAATGATTTGCATTGGGTATGTAAGTAAAGTTATTATTGGCTTAGTAATCTTCAATACTTTATTAGCTTTTCTAGTTTTTGTTACTCTAGTGTTTCATAGAGAATATCAGGTTTTTAAGATGGGTGGGGAACCAAGAAAGTAAGAGTTGAGCAATTGAAGGGTATGGAAGGCTAAGGCCTTAATGTGGGAGATTTTGTAGAAAGGTAATGTGACAACCTACATTTAGAGACTCCATGGGTATAAACCTCACATTACAAAATCTTTCTTCAAAAATTGGTTTGAAGATAGGGTAAATTTGCATGGGGTCATGGTGAAATTGATAGAAGAATTTATTGCTATGGTTATGGGGCTTCCTATGGAAGGAATCAAATTCAGCAAGGAGACTAGCATCTCCAATGCGATATTCAAGAAATTTCCAAAGATGAAAGCTAAAGAGAAGAAATTAGAGAAAAATAGGGACTTCTACAAACTGAATCAAATTAAAGTTATTTGGAGGGATGTGCTATCATGTATCCATGAGTATTTTATTCTTGATGGTAGGGCTAAGAGAGTCCATAAATTTTACTTTGTTTTCCTAAATCATTTTAAGCACAAAGATAGATTTCCTTTCCATTTTTTCTAATATACTCTTTTCTTCTAAGCCTTTATGCTCATAAAAAGAAAGAGTCTCATCCTATACTTCATGAAGGTTTAATTTTACTTATTGAAAACTTTTGTAAAAGTAAGGCTATAAAACCCTCTCCAGTTCTTGAGAAAAGAAAAGGGTCTAGTAGTGAGCCCCACTCTAAGAGAATTAAGGTGGAAGAGGGGGCTAGTGTTAGCAAGAAGGTTTCAAAAAGGGAGAGAAGTAAGAAACTTTTTGAGGAAATTACTGAATTTGAGAATTTAGACAATGATGAGAAAATGGAAATGGAGGATCTTAGTTCTAACCTAGATGGTTACTCTGGGAGTAAAGGGGTGTATACTAGTAAAGATAATGAGGAGGAAAGTAAGGATATAAATATAGACTCAAATGTGGGGTTAGAAGCCCTCGGGGAGGATGATGATAAACATAGTGATCACCCTTCTCAAAATGCCAGTGAGGAGAAAATGGAGGAGGATACAGGTAAGAAGATATAAGATAAAGGCCTTGTGGGTAAGGAAAATAGTTAGAGTAAAGAAGAAAATGAAGAAAGGACATAGAATCTGGACATTAATACCAATACCTAGATCAATATTGTGACCACTTCTAAGCCTAGGAATATGGATGATGGAAGGGATGATCAAGATGCTAAACTTTCCTTTCTTCACACTGCTAAGCTTAAAGTGGAGAATTCTCTTTACGGTAACTCTTGGCTGTATAAGGAAATAATGGTTCTCAAGAAGAAAATGGGAGTTATGCAGAAAGAATTAGATGCTGAATGTGGTAGGATAAACTAGATGGAAGTGCAAATTGGTAACATCTCTAAGAATCTTAAAGACTATGAGTAGAAGCTTTGTCACCTTGTAAAGGAAAGTGGTCAAAAAATGGAACTAGTCACTTCCAGTCTATGTATTGTGGTGATCAGTTTGGGTAAGAAGAGTAATTAGCAGATAATGTCTCCTAGTAATGCAAGGATGGGGAGTCTAGGTGGGCCTAGTAAGAGAACCAGGTAGAGAACAAGGAAAAATGTTGTTGAGGCTCTTAATGCTCTTGTTCTTTCTTGGGTTAACATTATCCAAACTATTGCAGAAGTACTTAAAGAGGTGGAAAACATTATCAAAGAGCTTCTATAGGTGTTGGTTGTAGAGAAGTTGGTGTAGTGCAAGGTAGGAGAATCACCAAAGGAGATTTCCTAGCCCTTAGCTATACAACCACATAGTAGAAACACAGCAACAAGAAATAATAATGCAAGATTTGATACCAAATTATAATTTTTGATTCATGGATATATAATTAATTACATGCAATATGCCTGGTTGTAAGGCCTTCCAAGTTATGGCCAAATACAATAGCAATTACAAAATTAGTTTTGCAATATCCAATATGATTTAAATTACAACCAATCTCAGCTAGTCTAGATACACAATTGGATAAGAACACCAAGAAGAATCCACACTTGTACTAGCAAGTCCACCAAGAGATCCTCTAGTTCCTAAGCCGCAGCTCTAGCTCTTCAAATTCGCATCTATTCTTCCTTCTATCCCAACTCCATAATAACTAAAAGACTCCACAAGAAACCTAATTATACCAATATAAGCCACAAGTCTTCCCAAAATAAAAATTAAATACAAATACATAATTTAAATGGCACAAGTCAGCCTGCAACAACAATTAAATGTCTAGAAATTGATATTTGAGTAAAATTGTGACATCTCCTAGATTTGATTGAATTAGAATTTGTACTTCAAACTGTAGGTATAAATATAGGTCCTTTGCCACCCCTTAAATGCACAAATGCTGATTCCTCAAGGAAAAAGTGTGCATCCATCCTAAAATCACACACAACAAACTGTCATGTGAAACTGCTAGAAATTGATACTCCAAAGAATTGCGATATCTCTTAACCTATAATGAATTAGGACTTTCACTCTTGAAAAAAGGAAGAAATATAGGCCCTCTTCAATCCTTTAAGTGTGAAATTTATCATTCATTAGGGATAATTAGTTATACACTCTGCAAAAAGCACCTAGAAATCAAAAAAATGTAGTTCCAGCAGTGAGGTAAAAATAGTTCAAACTTCAACACAATCCATCCAGTCTCTCTACAATCATGAGGAAAGGTTCTCCAATGTGTCTCCAACACATCCCTAACCATGAAAACATAACTCCACCAAAATCAAAGCTTGATGCTCCTCAACATTTGAACAAAATCTCTCCAAACATGTAGGATTGTAGGAAAACCTAAGATGCTCCTACATCAGACACCCCAGGTTCAAAAAGATGTTCTAGTAACTGGAAGAACATCTTTTGGGATTCAACACATAAATCTAAAATTGCTTCTTCACATGCACATCTTCCAAATCTTCAACTTTCACAGTTTTTCCCTTGATTTTCTTTTTCTTCTTTACATCCACCACAGTTGTTCCATAAGTCTACTTTCCATGCTGATCCCCAACCTTCTCAGAATCTACCAACTCAACTTAGCTGCCAATACTTAGGTTCCTCCTACCAAGCTCTTCAATTTGCAAAGGAATTAGGGAAAATTTTCTACCACCTTTCTCAATAGTAAACACATTCCTAACACAATTATGCACAACCCTACAATCATACTACCAAGGTCTGTCAAGTAACACATGAAAATTGTTCATATCCATAATATCACACAACACTTGATCCTTAAACTTCCCAATCTAGAAATCAACAAGGCATTTCTCCCTCACTTCCAAAGCATGCTCACCTTGCAACTAGCCAATCCTATAAGGGTAAGGATGTCTCATTCTCTTCAAACCAGGTTTTTGAACCATCTCTTGAGCAACAAGGTTATTAGTACTACCACTATCCACAATTACTATGCAAACTTTACCTCCAGACTTACAATAAGTTTTGAATAAACTAGTCCTCTAACAAGAATCCAATGTCCTCTCACCAATCAATACTCATCAAGCCAAAAAACTCTCTCCTTGCTCTGGCTAACTGCTCTGGACTTAAATCTCATTCACAATAGCAGCTATCCTACCAATTAGAAATTCAAAAGATTTATGCCCTTCTTGACCACACTTGAAACAATTACCTCTAAACCCACCTCCACTTGTCCTACTTTTCTGATCAATAGGTTTTGGTTCACCTTCTTCTTTTGGTTTAGCTTGTGGTAAACTATCCTACTTCCCCGTCCCTTAGGAACTACCTTGATTCTTCCTCTTTAGCTTCTCTTCTACTCTCAAGGCATACTGATAAGAATCCTCAATTGAAGAAATATTCAGCATACCAACCTCATCCTGAATATTGAATCTCAAACCATTAATATACCAAGCTATCTTATCTTTTGACAATTCTCTATGCCTAGACCGAACAGTCAACTTGTAGAACTCCTCTATATAACTTTTCATAGTAATATCCTTCTACTTCAGATTCTACAACTTCTTAAACAACTCAAGTTCATAATCAGAAGGAATGAACTTAGCATTCAACTTAGTCACCATCAATTTCCATCTAGTGATGTTCATTTCACCTTCCTCTTCTTAATCTCTTTGTAGTTCCTTCCACCAAAGAGCAGTGTGTCCCTTCAACTTAGTTTGTGCCAACCTTACTCTAAGTGGTTCCTCAATATCCTCAAGCTCAAAGTAGTTTTCTAATTCAATAATCCAATCAATCAGGTCTTCAAGATTCAAAGTACCTAGAAAATTAGAAACCTACATCTTATGCTTCAGCTTCAATTGAGATCCAAGTCTAGCAAACTGGCCAACCCTAGCTAGGTTTCTCCACATGATTAGTTTTGCCCTCACTACTAGATCTAGTAGCTTTAAAGTCTTCAACAACTTCCTCATAACTTCCTTTAGAACCCACATGTCTAGGTACACCACCTAAAGCACTTACAATTTCAGCAATCATGTCACTCTTCATCAATGCAATCTTAGATATGAACTCTGCTCTCATCTTCTTTGAGATTCATTCTTCTACAACATCACTAAGATCAAAAATTTACCTAGGGTCTAATATTCTTGGAGGTATCTTCTAAAATTTTAGAAAACCCTAAGCAATAAATCCACTAAACAAGAAGGTCAATTATCCATAAGATCAAACTTCTTTGCAGATCCTGGTGTAAACTGTCTCAGCTTCGGTGATCTATCAACACCCTTAGGAACAACCTTCACTTTGATACCACTTGACATAGTGAAAGGTAGGAGAATCCCTATAGGATATTTACTAGCCCCCATATATACAACCATGCAATGGAAACACAACAACAAGAAATAATAATGCAAGATCTGATACCAAATTACACTTCTTGATTCATGGACATATAACTGATTGAATGCAATATGCATGGCTGTAAGGACTTCCTAGTTATGGCCAAATACAATAGAAATTATAAAATAAGTTCTAAAAGATCCAACATGATTCAAATTATAACCAATATCAACTATTCTAGATACACAATTGGATAAGAACACCAAGAAGAATCCACACTTGTACCTGCAGGTCCACCAAGAGATCCTCTAGTTCCTAAGCCGTAGCTCTAGCTCTTCAAATTCAAATCTATCATTACTTCTATCCAAAATAAATAATTAATAAAAGACTCCAAAATACCCCTAATTATACTAGTATAAGCCACAAGTTGGCCCAGAACACAAACTAAATACAAATACATAAATTAAATGCCATAAGTCGACTTGCAACAATAATTAAATGTCTAGAAATTGATATCCAAGTAAAATTGTGATATCTCCTAGCTCCAATTGAATTAGAAATTGTGCTTAAAATTATAGGTAGAAATCTAGGTCCTCTACAACCCCTTAAATTTTCAAAGGATGATTCCCCAAGGAATAGTGCACATCCATCTTGAAATTCACACACAATAGACTATCATGCGAAACTGCCAAAAATTGATACTTTGAGAGAATCACCATATCTCCCAACCTATAATTAATTAGGACTTTAAATCTTGAAAAAAGGAATTAATTTAGGCCCTATTTAATCCCTAAAGTTAACATATTAAAATTCATTAAGAATAATGAGTTATATGCTCTGCAACAGGCACCCAAAAACCAGAAAAATGCAGTTCCAACAACGAGGTAAAAATAGTTCAAAATTCAACACAATCCATCCAATCTCTATGAAATCATGAGAAAAGGTTCTCCAATGTGTCTCCAACACATAAATAAGCATGAAATAATAAATCCACCAAAATCAAAGCTCAATGCTCCTCAACACTTGAGCAAAATCTCTCCAAACATGTAGGATTGCAGGAAAGCCAAGGATGTTCCTACATCAGCGGGTGTGTTAGTTGTTGATCTAGATTATTTTTCTTTTTTCTTTCTAGCTTGTTTAAAATCTAGGTCCTAGTTCCTTGTAAAAATTAATCATTTTTTATGGTTTAAACTTTTGGTTCTAGGTCCCTATAAAACCTAGTTTTGTTGTTTTAAACTTTAGGTTTCAAGTCCTTGTAAAACTTGGTGGAGGTTTATTATTCATCTTTAGTTTTTTGTAAAGGGTTTTGGGTCCCTTCAAAACTTTCTTTTACTGTAATCTAAAACATTAAGAAGAATTACAATTATTCAACCTTAAATGGTGACTCTATTGGGGACATCCTAGAAAATATTGCATAAAGTTCCAGAATACATGTCTAACCAGTTGCCCTATTTCATATAGGGTTGTCTCCATCTATAGTACAAGGTACAAGCTCAATCATTCTATCTTTAGGCATAATTTTAAGGAAATAAATATTATTTTATGTATTCTTGATGCAAGTGGAGTTGAGAAAGTTCTTTAACCTTTTCTTTAATTGGGATTTATACCTCATTATCTTTTTTCTAGCCTCATTTTAGATTTTGAAGGTTTGTCTATAGAAATGCTCCATTTCTCACAAGTGGGTGGTGAATCAAAATAGTTTCTTAATGAATATTTTAAATATAATAAATCTCATCTAGGGGTTAATTTACAAATCAAGTTACCTCAAGGATGTAATAAGGGTTGGCTTAGGAAGACTAGAGAATCAAGTAGTGCTCCTACATAGAAATCCAAGGGTGACAAATTGAATAACTTGCTACATCCAGTTGTTGATGAGAGTGAATCCTATTCTAAAATTTATAGGTCTGATAATGTTGATTTCTTTGATGGGTTACTCAACACTCCTACATAGGGATATATCCCTCATCAAGACAAGGTGATCACCATGGTGGGTTATAGTGACAAGAATAAAAGAAAGGATTATTTTAAAGGGATTAATCATTATTTTAATATTTCTAGTATTCATTTTGTGGTATTGTGAAAAGTCCAAATTTCTTACACCAAGATTGTAACTCAAGACTATGTTAACTTGATAGATTTAGAGGATTCATCTAGGTGTGGAATTATAATGCTTAACTTGAATATATCATGTGGTGAGATGAATAATTCAAGAAAAGAATATATGGAATAAGATTCCATGTACATGCATTTCTAAAGAAGTGGCTACAAAGGTGATATCTAATAGTAAAGTTGAGAAGTTATATGTGTTTTCTATACTTAAGAAGATGGAGGAAAATAAGCAGAGAAAAGGTATGCAAATTGATTTACCACCTTATACTCAAGTTGATATGTTATCTCTTTTATCTTAAGATTATTATTAAGGTTCCCTTGCTAGAGATGATTAGCATAGAGGAGCACAAAAGCAAATTTTTGACATGGATTGGTAGTGAAAATGGTGATAACATTTTTGGAATTAACAAGTTTATTAGTAAGGCCATAGAGGAAACATAGAAAGTGAGGAAAACTAAGGGGTAACACTCCAAATTCTACACATTTATCTTGACAATTATGCTACTACATACCTTGACAACATTGATCCTTTCTTCCAAGTATCATAGTAAAATGTAAGACAACTTGGCTTGGGTCTCTACAATACTTTGATTCCTTATAAGATTATGGATTCCTTAAGATTGAAATTTGATACTACTTATGGTAGGTTCTATGTACTAGATTCAAGGGAAGTTCTAGTCATAGGAACTATCAAAGCCTTACCCTATAAACTTTTTTCTTATCCCAAGAAGGAATTGACCATGAGTTTTTTAGTTGTTGATATCCAATCCCATAATGGCATGCTATTATCTAGAAAGTGGAGTGTTGTGATGGGTGGTAGTCTGCAATGTGACCTATAATTTTTTGTGTTCCATACTTGTTAGTTAACATATTGTCCTCCAAAGAAATATCTGCAAATATAACTCTACATGCCCAAGTAAGAAGACTAATTAACTAACAGTTGGGTCACTTCACTATTGAAAGAGTGTGAGCACCCTCTAAATTTATCTAGGTACAACTCCCCATATATGATTTACAATAAATTTGAATATGGATGCTTTTAACCAAAAAACACAAAAAGTTTACAAACACCTACCTATAAACACAAAGTAGATGCGAAAAGCTAAATGACTACAAGAAGATAAACAAAAAATGACACAAAATCCATTTTCATGCTGCATTACAAAGAGAAAGAAAGTCTGAGAAACTAAAGAATCAGAGCTTTAAAGATGCTTTGAAATCAAATATATTCAGAAAACCATGATAGTGAATGTGTTTAGAGAAAATTGAAAGTTACACAAAGATAACGATCAGTGGAAAGAAAATTGCCCAAATTCAAAGTTTTGGTATGCACTTATCTCTCGAGTCTCCCTTATCTAAAAAAATGTAAAGACAACAAAGATCTCATTATATTATGCATCAAAATCACAGTCTAAAAAGGAAACATAAATTACTTCCCCTGCATTATAGTCAAAATCAAAATATCCCCTCTTTTCTAACACATAGTTCAAAAAAAAAACAAAAGCCCTACTCTTTATCCCTCAAAAGGTCTAAAGAATGTGAAAAACTCTCCCTTCCTACTATAGCACAAGGTTTGTAATCAGAAAAAGAGAAAGTGGAACCCCCCAGCTCTTACTACTACTGGCTTATTTATTATCTTCTCATTTCTCATGAAAACTTTTCAGTTTCCCTAACTGAATCTTGAAAAACTTATGATTTCCCCTTTCATATTATTTTTAGTTCCTGGCAATATAATGACTATCCTCTTGATAATAATCAAATACCATGGTTTGTAATTTTATTGAAGTACCCCCAATTAATCACTAGGCTATGATGGTCTTTTTATATTCTTGGGAAATTCCTACTTTTTCCCCATTGGTTTACCTTTATGAAATAAAGGTTATGGAAAGTTCATATTTATCTATAACCTTTGGAAGTTATCTCAATGAGACCTCTCAACTCTATGATGTCCTCTTATGTCAAATAGCTTCCAAATCTTTTTAAACAATGTTTCAACATTTTGGTTTGGCTACATCAGATTTGGACAGGTACATCAAATTAATTGACAAGTGTCAATGAGTGGTCATCTCATGTTTTCCTTTTAGTACATATTCCATGTATAATCAAATTTGAGTCTTTCTTTGTTTGAAAGAAAGTGGATCTTGGGCCTGCTATCTTTCCACAATAGCCAGTCTTCATTTTTAAATAAGTGGTCTTATAATTGTCAAATAATTTAATCTCCTACATTTTTGAAAGCTTCCATCACCCCTTTGATGTTCTCGACATCATGAACTGGTGATGCTAGATTATTTCTTGAATGATCTCTTTTATTAACAAACTTTGATTATCATGTTTGCAATTTGAAATACATGGAGGCATGTGTTACATATGATAGTTAATCAACACTCTATGTGCATTCACTATGTATGAATTTGTGATTATGGGTCATTTTATGAGTGAAACTCAACAGGGTGCATCTGTCAAACAATATGCACATGTTTTTGGACACCATCATTATGCAAATTCTTGTTTGTATGATTCACTTTCCTTCCTGAAACATGCAAAAGAGATACTTCACCTTTCACTGCTATGACTATGCATTGATCAGAATAAGGGTGTCTCAGTATTAGTCCCATCAATAATTGTTTTTGATTCAAGAAATGTTTGCAAAATGGAGAAGCTTGATTGCATCTTCCCATTTGTACCTTGGAAAATGCCTTCCATTTAAAAAATTTATGACATGCAATCCACAAGCTCTCCATATATCAAGGAGCACAAATTATATATGGAGGTACATGTTTGGGATGGTCGGCATGCTTTCTTCTTTCTTACACTTTCCATACACCAAATTTAAGAAAGTAGGAAGGGAGACCAAAGGCCAAGCATCCTTGTTGCCAATATGATGGCTCTAACATCATGGAACTAAATTATGGTAAGTGAATTTGGTGTGCATGACCAATGTATGTGTTGAACCAAATGGTTTGCATGAATCCTTAGCACTTCTACAGTATAGGGGATGTGGATTATATCCATACTCTCCACCTTATTGTAGATTGGAGTTTGATGTGGAGACCACCTCAAGACATGTCATATAGGTGGACAACTGCTTCCCATGCTCCAATTTTCCATACCTTTACACACATTTAGGCTTACTCATGATGTGCTCCCTTCTTTCAAGTTTGTTGCTAGAGGTGTCATGCAAATCCAAAAGCTTTCATCAATCATGACTAACATAATTGTGACACCATATGAACTGTTGAGGGTCTTGATCAATGCCAAAGTCCAGATGTTGGATTTTCTTTATCTGACCATTGAAAAGATTGATTCAATATTTTCCAAACTGGGTTCCCTTGGAGAATATCAGCTTTGTATTCACCTACAAATACTTTGTTTCTCTCATGATGGAAATCTCCAACATCGGTTGGATTTGGGGTCTCAAAAACCATGTCTCTCTTCATTCTTTTAACCCTTTGGTGTCATGAGATGAGACTCAGGCTTGATGTCGATAAGCTTTCCCATGCCATTCTCATGTGGCGGCATTTCGTTATGCTTAGACTATGGGAATTATGGTTAGTAGTTCATACATTTTGAGTGCACATAAAGAAGGAATTTGTACCAAGTCATGATAATGGCATTATCTATCTACCAACCATTTTGTAACTTCTTATGTATCCACAAACCTGAGTTTGGGCATATGATAAACAAATGTTATCAACATTATGAGGTTGGACCCAACATTGAGATGCTAGATTCCTTGTGTTGTTGTGGAAGACCCAAGAACATAATTGAGTGTCATTATCTTTATGAGTCTTAGTACCACTAAGTTTGGGCTATCAACATATATGAACCCTATTCTTCAAACTCACAATTAGAGACACTAACCCTAAATTTCTTAGCATTTGAATCAAAATATCACGTTTTTAAACAAGATCTAGAACTTTAATGTGGAATGAAATCACTAGGGATATCACATTATAAACCTTTGAACTAGACTAGATCTCTACGATCTTAATCAACACTAGTGCACTTTCTTCAAACTGTTGAACTCATAGAATTTGAACCAGAATTATGAAGCAAGATTGAATTCAAGCATTAAATTGAACATGAATTTTGAACTTTTTTGAATCAACATATTTGCATTTTGAACCCTGGATTCCAAATTTTGAAAACCGAATCTATATTTCCAAATTGCATTTAAAACTTTTTTTAACCTGCAAGATACCCAAATGAACCACTGAACCACTTCAAACTACTTTGAACCTTAGTTCGAAGTAGTTCAAAAACATAAATTAAAAAGTTTTAAAATTTGGGCCCATATGTGTACTAACAATACTCTAGTTAAAAATTTGTAAAGATTGATAAAGAGCCAAAGGTCACCCATATGATTGAGAAACACATAAACAATGATGCAATCTATTTTATAGACACTGATGTGAATAATTTTAGGGTTAAGGTTGTTGTCATAGAAAAAGATGTTACACCTCCTCCACTGTCAATAGAGGTTGAGAAAATTTCTAAAAAGGGAGACTTATGGACTATGTTCTTTGATGGTGCTAATTCTAAGGAAGGTACATGTGCATGTGTCTTGTTGATTTCACCAAAAGGAAACACCTAAAATTTTCCTTCATTCTAATATTTTCATGCACAAACAACATTGTAAAGTATAATGTGTTGGTGTTTTCTCAACTACTGAAAAACAAAAGCTCAATACCAAGAAAATAATACTCACAAATCTAGGGACTAGCTACTTCCCAGTAACAATTATGTATGCATATTATTTGGATCCTACTTCAACAAAACCAAGACTGGTTTTCTACTCTCTAGGCTCTGCAAAACCAAGGTGGGTATACCTAGGGAATGATTCAAATGAATGCTATTGTATGAGAATTCTTTTAGTTTCATTCTAATTCTCATCTTCTATCTCTAACATATACATAATTCATCCATTCTTTGACATTTTTAGATGATATACATCCCTTTTAAGTAGATTTGGTCACAATTCTCCTTAGGTTTACAAATATTTCTGGAAATAGTAGCTATCTACAACTCAGAAATCTAATGTAAATGAGTGCTAACCCTTTTTGAAACTCTTCAAATGGTAAAATAAAATTGATTTTGATTTTAGAATTGGTGCTTATTAATGATTTCTCTATCTCCAGACTAGATTAACTGGATCAATGCTTTATCTATTGGGATTTAGAGTCTACTTCAATTTATAGATCTAATTGATTGCATTACAACCAATAATATTAGCAATTCTTACTGGAATTCATTCTTATAGACATCCTTTCTATTACCTTAGCAACCCTATCAAATTCACTAGAGCATTTACTTAATTCATTGAATCAATAGAAATAATGAATTGACATACAATCTAAGTGAATTGCATTCAATTGGACAAGCTTTTCTCACAAAACATCAAAATGACTAGGTAATAACAATGGAAACAAAATTTTTGCAAGAACAAATATGGGGAAAATTCAACTTTTTATTAATATTCTTTGAGAATTGTATACAATTGTAATAAAAATTAGAATGACTAGAAAAAACATTAGACCCTTGTAACATCAATATATTCCCAAGTATTTATAGAGAAAATACATCATAAGTTTTGCACTAATAAACTGGACTGAACCATATTCAGTATAGACCAAAATTAGCAATGAAATGAGACCCTTCAGTAGCCTTGGAATCTCACTTAAATAGGGTGAGATGCAACAAGCTTCAAGCATAAAGAACCAATAGATATCAACTAGACAAAAGATATTTACATTTAGCTGTCATGATACAAAAATTGGTATATTAGATACATGAGAGCCTTTCTTAGTTTGTCATCATATTGCACATTCCACTCTACATGTAGTGCCCATAGTTTTCTCTTTACTTCTTCAAAATCTTCAGTTGTGTAATACTGTGGCCTTTATGGAGTATTTGGTATTTCCATGAGAGGAGTGGATTTAAAAGGTTCTACTGGAGAGTGAGGATATGTAATCCTTAGCCTGGAAGACATCCCCATTACCGTATTTTCAAGTTCAATTTTTTTTTGAACTTCTTTATTATAAGCCTCCAAAACTCTCTCATACTTTGCTTATAACTCCAATCTTTTATTCTCATCCTTCTTTGCAATAGTCAAAGTTAATTGGGAAGTCCCAACATTTAAATGTGTAACCTCCACAGAAGATATATCCTCTACCCTCTTTACAATTATATTACCAATCAGCCTAGTACTATCTGATTGCAAAGATATTGTTCTGGACCCTTTCCTAATTGAGCAAATGACCAAAGCAGCTTGGTCTACACTGAAAGGAACCTTTCATATCTTGTTTGTTCTGATCTAGTATGTCTAACTTATAAGAAACAAAATAAACAATTAGAGCATCTACAATATCCCAATTAGGTCAAAGTAAAACACTTGATTCTCTCACCATTTCTCTCCCTTCTTCAGGGGTTAGGATTTGAAATTCTTTTACCATTTCAACTTTTATTTGGGTTTGAATGGATGCATCTTCAATTTATAGAAGCTTAGTTTTCAATTTCTTGCACCTTTCTTCATACTTTCCTATGTTTGTTCTCCATGCAAATTGGTGGAAGCCTCTGGACTTAACAAAACTATCATCTGACAAAAATTGATGACTATCTTGTTTTATCACATGGTCTAGCTCCCTTCCTTTATAATCTACCACTATCAAATCTAGGCTTGGCATAGGAGGCTCCTAGGGGTTTCCTTCATTTAATTTAGTGTGGGTAATAAAAACTCCTCCTTGTGACCCCAGTTGTTCAATTTTCTCTCCAATGAGTTGTTCCTCTCCAATCCACAAAGGGGATTGTGTAGGTGAATATTCCTTAATGTGAGGACCTTGATCTTTAATTATTTTTTTGCCACTTAGGGGAGGGCTCATTAGGTTTCTCTTCCAAGACAACACTAGTGGATCCTATTGTTTGTTTTCCTTTATCCACAGTGGTCTTCTTATTTTGGATCACATTATAACTTGACCTCTTCTAGAAAATCAATTGTCCTTCCCCTAGATTGGGAGTGAATGCCAATCTCCTCATAACCTTTTTGGCCTTGTTTGGATAAGCATTAATAATTTTTTTTTTTCTCATTCATAGTTTCCATTATTTTAGGAAAAGCAATCATGAGTTTATTGATTCTATATGCCTCTACATTGACATTATCTAGAGGATTATAATCTCCATCAAAACAATGGATAAACTCCAAAACCCTTGAGAAAATCCTCCATTTTTCTCTCTTGGTTTCTTGCTCTTGCAAGGAGAACTCATTTCTTATTATGTCCTTAGGGTAATATGGCTCATATTTTAGTTTACCAAGATTAGCTGTGTGCTTAAAAGCCAAGTCATAGAATCCCTTAGTGTCACAAAAATGGGAATGAGACACAACCATCTTATACTGGTCTAGTATTTTATAAAGCCACCTTTTGTAACCACAAATTGGTGAGTTGTAGTGCAAGTTGGGAAAATTGACCCTCTTCCCCTTTTCACCAAATAATTTTCCTCCAATCCTCCTAGCTGCCACAAAAACTCAGCTACCCCTACCTTTAATGGAACCTAGTAGGGCAATACATGTGGAGTTCCTTTGAAACCATAAATCCTAAAAATGGTTGAAACAAAGTATAGGATAATGTCTCCCCATTTATGTGATACTTCCAAACTAGTAAGATTATCCATGGGCTTGACAAGACTTTCCAATGCCTTAGGCACTCTAAGATTATCACTTAATAAAAGGCACCTCAATTTTGAAGCAAAATACCTATCGAATCTAACAAAACTAGCTTTTTTTTCCATCCCATGTCATATTCGCACTCCATAGCTAAAATGGTAGTGCTTCTCCCTCTTGTTCTCTATTTAGATTCATCTCTTTACCAAAATATGTTACTCCTTTGAACAAAAACATATGTATTAGCAAAGAATAGTGACCAAAAGTTTTATCTACCTTGCCTTTTGCAATACCCACCAGGCCTGTATGAATTTCCTCTGCTATATAGGAGGAAAAATAAAAAATAACATCAACACCAAAAGAAGAAATATAAATGATCATATACATAAAAATTATGGGCATAACATTCTATTCATTTTCACCAAAAACTCTACACAAAGTCCTGTATGCCTCCATAGCCCGAGTATTGAAATACCCCCTTTTGAAAGGTTCCCTAGAAGATGCTATGATTGTTAGAAAATTTCCAATTGTGCCTATATGTGCCCTCAGTGCACTCTGCCTAATTGCATCATTCTTTGATAAATATTATTTTTTTAACTCTTGTAGGTCAATGGGTACATGATATTTTGTCAGTGGCCATAGGCCAAATACCTCTCAAATTTCCTTAGGGCTGATAGTGATCTGAATATCACCATCAATTCTTCTCACTACTCTGATTGCTAAATCATAATTTTTTGCAACCCAATAAGAGGTCATAATCCATAAAGACACTAGGAACCACTAGCTTTCCCAAATCAAAGTTCCACATATTTGCATGAGGGGCAAATAGATTCCTTTTTGAAAACCATTTTTTAAACAAAGAAAGATTAGTTTGAGAAGTTTTGGCATCCCTAACCCAATTCCCCTTATCATATAATCCATCTACAATTTTAAGTCTAAGGTTGAATGAGGTTAACTTTATCAGTTTAACAATTTCACTTGTGGATTTAGGTAGTAATTCAAAAAGATCATCATGGATATTCCTAGCCAAATAGTCTTCCTGACCCAAGAAAACCTTCTTTGGAAGCATAGTGAATACAATTTTGTAGAAGACTAGATTACTTCAATAATTATAGTGCATAGGAACTTACTTGATTCTCTGCTTATCCTACTTTGCAATTCTGTGATATTTTTTGCGAACAAAGGAAATTCTTTCATGTTAGATCACATCCAACGTGAACTCTCAATAACTCTTTTGTTTGCAAGCTTGAAATCTTGTTTACGTGGGATGGAAGTGGCAAAAATTTCTACAATATACTCTATTTTCTACTCACACAAGGAGCTTTCATTCCTCATAAATGAACTATAAGGCAAACATGGTGGCACCACCTTCAGATTTTAAAACTACACCATCAATCTCCAAAAATCCAATGATCCAAGAATAAAACCATGGATGAATCATTTTCCACTTGCCATGCTGGAAGTCAACCCAATGAAATTTCTCCACATATGTTTTTCCTTCACTACTGGTGACATAAACTAGACCCACTAGCTCTTGTGGACACGTGTTGTTAAATTGCTACATTGCTCTGCATAAAAAGTGAGCACTTTGTACATGTGACATAGAGACAATCATTGATCTCATTTCAATTTGATGTTGTGCCTTTGATCAATGTTTTAATAAAATTGTCATGGGTCCCTCCTTTTCTTCCTTTGGTCACTATGTCACTACCCTTAAAGAATGTGCAACTCCCCATAGAGATGAAGCGACTACCATTAATGTGCATCTAATCTGATGATGAGAAATTTGCATTGATATTATATTAACTATGGTGGGTCCTTGCATTCTTTCCTTTAGTCACCATGTCATGTTGAATAAAAAGCATGCATCTCTCATTAATGACTTGGCAATGATCATTGATCCAACTTTAATCTAACAATCACGAACTTTCATTTGCCCTTTCTTTTTGAGTGTGGGTCCATGTCACATATGAATTGGAACTGTCCTAACAAGTTGGCAAATATTTCAATATTTTAATTCCTTTTGTGCCATCACAAAACTAGGCTCTGTCGTGTTTCATATTTTTTGGTTAGGTGCTATGTTGCTACCAGCAGAAAACAAGGACTTTTTGGTTGCGACATAGTGACCTCCCGTATTTCTTGCAGACTTTGGCTCAAAAAAAATATACGTGCTCAATTGATGCTAACATGGAAAAGTGATGATGTGGCTACTAATGAGAGGATTTTTGGGACCCACCTTTTAAATTGCTTCCACAAACCCATTTCCTGTCAAGGCACTATGTCGCTACCAACGGGATTCCTCATTTTCATGATTACGACATAACAACCTCCTTAATACTATTGAAAATCCTACACTAGGAATATCTCCACATTTTCATCATGATTACCATAACCAATACCTTTGATAAAGAAAT
The DNA here is from genome assembly GCA_028749045.1 of Cupressus sempervirens. Classification (NCBI taxonomy): domain Eukaryota; kingdom Viridiplantae; phylum Streptophyta; class Pinopsida; order Cupressales; family Cupressaceae; genus Cupressus; species Cupressus sempervirens. The sequence goes on along the minus strand of CM053791.1, from coordinate 298,938,301 downwards.
AAAAGTACACAATGATATTATCAACTGAGAAATTTACGGTGCTCATTCATTTTTAAAATTTTTTTCTATCCTTTCTATTCTCTAATAAGGTGCTATGTTGCTACTGGCAAGGCACATTCTTTTTTCAGTTGCAACATAGCAACTCGCTAGGAAAAACCAAACTCTAGTGATGCTGATTTTAACTCATTCCATCTGGTCCCTTCTATGGCACTAACAACTCTGACATCAATCACATCATGAAAAAGTTCAAATCAATCAAGATTTTGGCACCCACTTTCCACTTTCTGACACAACCATACAAATTCACTTTAGTTGCTATGTTGCATGGGTTAAAAACCTCACATTTCCTCTATGTGACATAATGAATGTCATAGATATTATAAAGATCAAATGGTGCAAACAACTTTGATAACAATAATTTGGAAAAGTGGTAATTTAAATAGATCCTGGAGGAATATTTGAAATTCAAAATAGCTTTGCGCCCAATTAAAAATTAAAAAGCACAAGACCTAACATGCATAAGTGGGCACAAAGCTTAGGGTTTAATAGTGTTTTTCATAGCATTTTAAAATTGAAAAGATTGAAAACCAAAACCCTAGTATGCAAGACATATAATTCATTCCAATTTTATACCTAGAACTAGGAAAATTTTATTTTTTAAAAATCAAACCAATAGTGGCTCTATCTAGGGACATTGAAAACATTAGATTCAAATGAGAGCTCAAAATCCCTATGAAAAGCAGACCACAAACTTGACTTCCTTTGAACCTAACAACTCAGAGAGAAACAACAACAGGGACAAAACTATGCATAGGAAACCGTACAAAGACCAAAGGATATACAAATGTACAAGAAAACCCTAGACTACTATTCATGGTTAAAATAAGTATTTCAATAGAAATAACTCTTTAAGAACTATCCATGAACTGGAGGCTCAATAATGTTGCCTAATAAATTCTTCAATAAATAAGAATCCTCTCCCCATGAAGCTTCAACTAGATAGGAAACCAACCATATAGGGTCAAATTTTCCATGTTTTCCTTTTTCTTCAATTCTTGCATTCCACATGAGGACCAAATCTTCAGATTCAAACTTCTTACTCACTGTTCTTCTATCATAGAGTGTCTTTTTATGCATGAATTTGTGGGCCTCTGTACATCACACACACTTCAACATGGTCATTACCTATGGAATCATCCTAGAATAAAAATGGAGTTGTTTATCCAAGACACTTGATAGTGTGACCCGTTTCCTTCTAACTAGAAGGATTTTGCCTATGTGCTCTTAGAACGAGATGTAGGCAACTAGACCTTTCTAGAATGAAGGGTTTATGAAAAGTATGAGTGTGCAAGTAATTTATATGATTTGTAATTTATTATATTAAACAATAAAAAAAACTAAGCTAGATGTATGCATTATTAAGCTAAATGATATTAAGATATCAAGAAAAAGCACATATAAAGCTATGAAAGTGAGTATTCAATTTGACAGCAATTCAATAGCATTAAAATCCAACCTCCATAATGAGGGAATGAGAGCCCCTTAAATAGAATCTAGGAATTGATCAACGATTAGGATCAACCTTAATGAACAGTTAAGATTAGATAGAAGATTCAGTTAAGATAGAAACTTCCTTGTGCATGTGAAGTTAACTATTTCAGATCTGAGTGTGATGAGTAGTTAACTAAACTCTTCATAAGTGTGAGAGCAAGTTAAATAGATTAATTCTAATTTTGAGAGGTAGTTCACTTAGAGTTTCCATTTTAGAATTGAAGAGAGGATTTTGAAGATATTATTTAATTTAATAAAGTGAGGCATGACCTCAAAAATGTCTTTTTTATTTAATTGAACAATTTGATTCAATTAATTAAAGTGGGCATAATTATTAAATTAAATATTTTAATTCCTTAGTACATTAGCCTTAGGATATAATTTAATTTAATCAAAGTATAAACGATTTGAATTAAATTAAATATCAATCAAATAGGTTTAATGTGACTAATTCAAGTCAATACTTAGGAATTAAATAGATAGTCTGGTTAATGCAGATTTAGGGTTTTTTGCATTTTACACTTGGGTCAAATAGCAAAAATCAGAACTAGAATTGCCTAGTGATATAGGACTTTAGAATTGATTAGAATAGACTAGAATTGGTGATCATGGCAATGAGCCTTATGATGCGAAGATCAATAAGTAAGATTGGTTCCAAAATTGATGACAAAGAGACCAATTTGATAAGCTTTTAAAGATTATCTCTAGAATAGAGTTTAATCTTAAGGAATCCAAGTAAAACACTTAGATACCTGAATTGATAAGCATTCAAAAGGTTTTATCCAGAATGAAGCCTAATCTTTAAGGATCCAAGCATAACACCTAGATACCTGAGATTGATAAACTTTTAAGGATTGTCTCCAAAATGGAGTTTAATCCTAAGGGATCTAGATAGAACACCTAGATACCTAGATTGATTAGATAACAAGATTCAATCATGAGTCATAGAATCATCCTTAGAATGAGGCTTGATGCTTAGGAGTCAAGATTTAGACTATCCCAATACCTATCCATCGAACTCTAATAAGAACTGCTATGAAGTGTGATCAACTAATGACAAGATAAAGATGTCAGATAGAAGGGAACAAGATGCCCCAAGCAATGAAGATTTAGATTGATTTTGAAATGATTCAATGATGTAATCATCCTACCCCCTTGGGAGAAAAATTAAAAGATTTTCTAATTTTCCACATGGAGAAGCACTTTTCTAATTTTCCACATGGAGAAGCACTTTTCTGATTTTTCGCAATGGAGAAGTCAACTTGAGATTTTCCACCAAAGGAAAAATGTGTAATGGAAAGCTCATTCTCTACTTTGCCTTTTGTAATCATTTTCTAATTTTCTATTGGAGAAGCAAATATTTCATTTTCCAGCAAAAAGAAAAATGCATAGCGGAAAATTCATTTTCCACTACGACTTTCGCAGGCAAAGTCCAATTTTCCACATGAGGAGAGAAAAGGAAAATCTCAATCCAAAATGAAGGTATATGGGGTCTAGCATCAAGATTACTCCAGAAAAATAATTTGTGGATCAATCTACATCAAAATTGTGCCCACTACATGAAAATGGAAAATTCATTTTCCACTGCGACTTTCGTAGTCAAAGTTGAATTTTCCACCAAAGGGAGAAGACAAGAGTCAGATTTCTGCTATAAGAATTCCAGAGAATTTCTCCCAAATTTTAGTAGAGAATTAACATTGTAAGCATTGAAGATAACATTGTTGCAGATTGAAGACATGGATTATAGAGCATTGAAAGAACAATGGCTGGAAATTTTATTTTATTAATTCTGATTTTGTTGCAGTCATATAGAGCAGAATTCAAAAATTCATATCTTTTTACTCATAGATTATTTTTCCGATCTCTCTAGTTAGGATGAAGATAACTAAGTTTGGAAGAACATATCCAAAAATGAGCTCAATCCAACAGTGGAATAAAAAGATATGCCCCACGAAAAATGGCATATTTTTACCTGGCAAAACTATTTATTTTGCTGTCCACTCAATGAATGATAGATTTTGATATTGATTTAACATATTTAAATGTCAATTGTTAACATATAATTTAAATATGTTAATATCTATCATTATTAACTTCAAAAGTTAATAAGCATATTAGTTTTCAAAAGGAAAAATATGAGAAGTTGAAGAGACAAGATCAGTTACAAAATTGAAAAGTCACTGGAAGAAACCAACGGTTGCTGGAGAATGTATTTATTGTAAAACCTTTTCCATTGAGAGGGGCTTCTTTTCTGCAAGAGTAGGTATTGCTAGAGTAGAGGGAAGACAGTAGTTTATTTTATGCATTTCATTTCATGCATTGATTTTTGTAATAGATTTGGCAAGAGTTGTAGGCAAATAAAAATCAGAGCATTGTATTTGTTGTGTTCAAAACAAAGAAGAGTTTTGCTGCAAATTAGAGAATTTGAGTATTATTTTCTGAATATATTCAATCAGAGTATTGTTGTGTTCAGTTTTGGACATTATCTTGCATCTTGCGTCAAATAATGAATGTGTTGTAGATCAGAGTATTTGCACGTATTCCTATTGCATAAATCTGAATATTAAATCTTCATTTCTTCATTGCATTCACATAATTTTCATCTATATTGAATTACCGATATCAAGAAGTCATAGGAGTTGTGGATTCTTGGCATTGGCTAGATTTAGGAGTTAAAATCTTCCTGAGTTAGTTCTGTCTAGGGCTGGCTTGGTTTTCCTCTTCCATTCTCAGGTTAAGAACGTACCCAATTAGTTTAGGAACAAACAAATTCATTGAATATCATTGATAAGGGAGTTGTACCTTTCAATTCAGAGGAAATCTATCAATCTCATGATAGATTATCCAACTATTGGTATCAAATTGTTTCTCACAGGTTTGGGCATGTAAGAGTTACATTGGAAAGAACAATCTGTTTACCAACACAACTGTAGCTCTTTTTATCACAAACTACATCATTTGTAGGTATGGTGCACCATCCTCTATCATTACTAACAATGGAGGATAGGTCAAAAATAAAGATCTGAAGGAACTATGCAAGAGATTCAAAATCACACAACATTGGTCTTCTATCTATTACCCCTAGGGTAATGGCCAGGTTGAGGCATCCAATAAGGTGATCCTCAAGATCTTCCATTGCATAGTCAGCAAATCTAGGAGGGACTAACAACTCTAGATTAATCTAGCCTTGTGGACATATAGAACAAGCACCAAGACTCTAATAGGTACAACACCCTTTGCTTTGGTTTATGGAGCATATGTTGTGCTTCCAATAGAGGTTGAGATTCCTACCTTGAGAATCTCTATGAAAGGCCTTATTATTGATGAAGATTATAGGATAGCTCATCTTCAAGAGCTAGTGCTACTAGATGAACATCGAAAAGTGGTGTGTGATCATCTGTGAGCTTATCAATAGTGAATGTCAAGAAGCTACAATTGAAAAGTTAGGCCACGTGACTTCCAACTAGGTGATCTCATCTTGAGAGAGAACCCAAAGAATCAACAACAACAAGTCCAAAAAGGGAAGCTTGAACCAAATTTTCTTGGTCCTTACATCATTACTGCAGTGTATGGATTTGGTGCTTACCAGCTTTCTATAGCTAAAGGAGAACTACTCAAGGAACCTGTTAACACTCTCCACCTGAAGTGGTTTTACAACTAATCTAATTGTAGAAGCTCTTTGTACATATCTAAATGTCCTGAAAAAAACCTTAAAAATAAAAAAAAAGTCCTAAAAAAATTATTACCTTGGTGAAAACCTGGCAATAGGTGCCTTGGTAATACCAAAAAATTGAAAAATCTCAAAATACAAAAATAATCAAAAAAGAGAAAAATAAAAAGAAAAAAATTGTAAAACAAGAAAAGTGTCATTGGTGAAAACCTAGAAATAGGCATCATGGTAGAAAAGAAATCAAAGCTCTGCCAAGAAGGTGAAAACTTGGCAAATAGGTGCCTCTTGTTCCTAATGCTCCATTCTATAGCACATCTTCTAGCTCCCTGTACAGTTTTACTACTTTTTCTACTTTATGCTCATGTATCCAAGGATTGAATCTTGTCATGACTTCAGGGAACTGCTCCCCAATGTAATAGAATCTCTTTTATGATAGTCACCAGTCATTCTAGTTATGTCTACCTACTATTGCCAATGTCACTCTTGTCGAGATTTTGTTGATAGAATCTCTTTCACGAAAATCACCAGTCATTCTGGTTGTGTCTGCCTACTATCACCAGTGTCACTCTTGTCAAGATTCTCCTCATAGAATCTCTTTCACGACAATCACAATTCATTTTGGTTGTGTCTACCTACTATCACCAATGTCACTCTTGTCAATATTCTCCTCATAGAATCTCTTTTCATGACAATCACCAGTCATTCTAGTTGTGTCTGCCTACTATCACCAGTGTCACTCTTGTCAAGATTCTCCTCATAGAATCTCTTTCGTGATAGCCATAGTTATTCTAGTTGTATTTGCCTATTGTCACTAGTGTCACTCCTTTTTGAGATTCTCCTCAATAGAATTTATCTTGCAACAATCACCATTTTTTCTCAACTATGTTTACCTATTGTTGCTTGTGTACATTCCCAAATTCCTTTTTGGAAGATTTCTCTTGCGTCAGTCACTAGTCATTCTAATTGTGTCTATCTACTATTGCTCAGTCCTCTTTAGGTTCTTCATCTTGAAGATTCATCTTTTTACCTTAGTCACTAGTCATTCCAACTATGTTTGCCTATTGTCATCACCCTACTAAAGAGATTTATTTCATCTATATTCTAGACATTGACACTTGACATCAATCCCAAAGATGTTGAACTCAAAATGGCATACTTGTTTGGATATGTTAAGCATTTTCTTTGTTTTCTTTGCTTTTTCTTTCATCATGCCTCCTTGAATAACTTGATCATGTCATTTCTAACTAGAGAAGTAATGACTAGGGGCATGACCTTTTCTTTGTTTTTTGTTTTCAGTTTAGTTCCAATAAGTTGACATATTCCTATAAAAGGGGTGTCCACTGTAAGAGCCTCCATCTCATATTAGATGGCCAGGTGTACCGTGACTCCTTTTATATGGATACATCAATAATGTTGGTTCTTCTCCTTGTCTATTGGAGTGAACTCTTCATGCTATAGTACATGCTAATACTCATCCTATTAAGTGAATGTATGGGTACTGCAAGTATATCTTGTATACTTCTGTCTTAGGTTATGAGCATAAGGGTTGTTGCAGATAGAATACTTACTAAATACTTACCATACGAAAAATATTTTGTGTGTTTAGTGTTTCTACCATGCAAGCAACATTCTAGTCATCCTAAACTTTATGTTTTGATGCTTATGCTAACTTGCTACATCAAAAGGGATAAATGTTCTAGTCATTCTAGCTTCTTGTGCCTCGAGTGCTTACATTTCATCCCAACAAACTTATAACATATTTCCTATTCATATTTCCATGAATGTATTGTCAATGGGAATTGTATGACATATGGGATTTTGTCTTATACTCAGTGATGATGAATTGTCCAGATTTGGTAACCAGACCTAGGGTTGAATCTAGTTGAGGGTTGCATATCGCATAGGAGTGCATTACTTGGTTTAGCATATGATTCAATTGAAAATCTACGTTTGTCTTCTGTACTAAGGGGTTCTTAGTCTCTTCAACATATCATGATTCTTCATGGCTACACAAGCATTTGATTCTCTTGTTCATCCCCTTGCGCTCCTTACTGGGATAGCTATCACTGTCAAGCAAAAACATGGAACACTACATGAGATTTTGATCCATTTACTTGTGCATTTCATTCATAAATCCATAAATCCATCTCATCTACATGAAAATCTCAAGTCAAACATAAATTCATACATCATGTCACATTTGCATCTCATATTCACAGCATAAACCATCTCATGTAAATCAAATAAAAAAATAGACACTGATAATGACATAAACACAATGATACTTGAATTAAAATCTCATATATATATATATATATATATATATATATATATATATATATATATATATATATATATATATATATATATATATATATATCTATATGTATGTATGTATGTATGTATGTATGTATGTATGTATGTATGTATGTATGTATATCAAAGAATGTGTCAGTACAAAAATTAAGCACTACTCTAACACTATCGATAAAAAATGGTACAAAATGGTGTTGGGACACCAATCAATACATAGCCAGAATCATCAAAACTCAGAGCTAAGAGCATCAAAGGTCTAACTCTATCCACTGTCCTCACCTCTTGGAGGAGGAGGAGGAGGAGGTAGCATGTTTGGCCTAGCTGGTGGGTGCACACCTCCAAAATCTCATGCATACTGAGAGAAATGTGGCACCTGCTAAGCCTCATCATGCACTACTATAGAATATGCTATGAAGTAATAGGCTAAAAAAGTTTCCTATAGTCTCACCTCATCCTATAACATCTCCACCCTTCACTCAGTTTCCTATACCTTCTCTTGCAGCCTCTAGATCTCATGGTCTCTCTCTACAATCTATGCATCCCTCATCATCACTTGTATCTACAACTCCCCAACTATCAAGAGGCCTACCTAATCCTCTCCCTTGCTCTCCTCTAGGCATCCTGAGGCCTAGTAGTAGGCTACTCCTACATCTCCTCATCTAGCATCTTAGGCTACTACTCACGTGCCAACTCCTCCACCCGCGGCCTCTATCATCGGCCTTACTCCACCCCATTATTGCCAGCACCTACATCTAATCCCATCTATTGTGGGATAATTTTCACCTATCACACCCTATGTCCCACCCATGATGGCTACTCCTATGGTGGCTACTACTATGCTGGCTACTAGACTAGACCTTGTGCAGGTGCCTGTTGTGGTCCTTGCACTGCCATCCCCATGGGATCTATAAATTGGGGGAAGGGGTGATTGATAAAGTATGCCTGGTATGCAGGCATCATCCCTACATCTACAATGTCTAGAAGGTAGTCCCACTATGTCACAACTAAGTTGTGTACAAAAATCATATATCTACTAGGGTCTAACCTCGCTAGCCATCCTTGTGTCAAGTCTCAGGCTAACCTAGCATAAGCGCAATACTCCTGAGAGATGTCTTGTGGCTATCCATACTATTGCCACACCCATGTGATTAGAAATCTCTCTATAACCTATGTGGCCCAGCCTAACAGTGGCTGCAAGGAGAACATCCGGCTCAACTCTCTAGAAGCATCATCCCAATCCTCAGTCTCTCTCTAGGGAATCCATACAACGGAGACTAGGTCATTGAGATGAATCCTCCAATGCTTCATCTTACCTAAGCCAACTTGGGTAAGTTTCCCTTTGTATCTACATATATATGGTTCCATAGGCTCTCGAGCATCCTCAAAAATGGGTCTTGTAATTGGCAGGTGCTCCTATGCCCAAATCTACAAAATGTATACTCCAAAGGCCATACTCCTCTGCTCATGATACACTATCTCGTGCATCTCATAGAAAATGTGTGCCAACATGCATTGGCCCTATCTAAATCACTTGAAAGAATCAAGCATCTGGTGTAGCATGATCCCCCATCTACACTCTAGCCCATGTTGTCCTCTGTATGGCACCAAGAAGCAGCTGATGAAAATGGCTAACACTGATGCCAACCTGTGTGTGGTCCTATAAGTATGGATGATCTCATCCCATGTGATGGCTTTCCATATCACCAACTCTCATTGGAAGATGGCCCTTGATGCCTCTATGTTGGCTTGGGGCACTGTGTCATAGACCACTTGTGGCTCGTGGAAAGAAATATGCAGAATCATGTAGATGTCCTTAGGGGTGATGGTCATCTCTCCCTATGGTAGGTGGAAGGTGTTCATCTCTGAATGGAAATGCTCCACCAATGTTGTCAAGAGGCTGTGAGTCACCAGCACTGCTAGGATCCAACATAGAGAGGTAAGTCCCAAATGATCAATATGTGCCATATCGACATCATCTAAGCTTTGTAATAGAGTCCTGTATGGCAGATAATGTGACCTGAATGTGACATCATCAAAGACCATCTGCACACACAAATAAGAACAACATGCAAATGGTCAGTACTCGCTCAACAAGTTAGAAAGATGACAAAACAACTACAAAATTTTGGATGAAAATATCAAAAATATAATTTTTAGACACTAGTTTTTCACGTGAGGATTCATGCTCTCACATGAGAAAACATGTTCTCGTGCGAGAAAACACATCCTCGTATGAAGAATCACATTCTCATGCGAGAGGCGATGAGATCGTAAGTGATGAATGCCCAAAATCTTGCACATCTCATGTGAAAGGTGGGTATCTCCCGTGCGAGATTCCCCACCGATGCATGAGAAGAAACACTGGATTGTGTATGTTCGTGTGAAGAAGGATTGGGCTCGCACAAGGAAGGACACCCTCGTGCAAAAATAAATTGACCACAAATTAAAACATGCAAAAAATTTGCTAAAACACATTGAAATGTGTGAAAATTCAAATACAAAGTGAGTTTGTCGACTACTCACTAGAGGTCCATAGTTTGTCGGTTGGTTGTGTCATTTGGAGCGCTCGAAATGATGCATCTGCACTGAGATTTCCATCTTCCTCTCAAAGCTTTGTTTCACTAAAGAAAAATGCAAAAATGATTTGAAAATGACCCTTTGGACCCTTATATAGGTTTTGACCCAATTTTTCAAAGTGCTCTAATTTGCGTAAAAATCATCGGGATCAAATTCAAAATCTAACACACTAAAGTGGCTCAAAAATGCATTTTAAATTTTTGGGACTGACGCGATCGAACGCTTGTGCAGTCCAATTTCTTTAGACACTTTGTAAATCTTGGAATCTTTTTCACTTCAAATTTCTTCAAATTTTATTGCAAATCCTAGAAAAAGTCAACTCTGGTCAAATTTGGTCAACTTTTTGTCAAACTTAGTCTTCTAGACCACGAAATAATGCTAAATTAACTCTAAATTTTTTCTTGATCATTCTGATCTCTTCTATATTCTATTGATTCTTATATTTCTTCTATTTCTCTATATATTGATCTACATCATATTTCTGGTGTGTCATCTTTTGATTTTGCTCCTAAGGGGGTAGGATGATTACATCATTGAATCATTTCAAAATCAATCTAAATCTTCATTGCTCGGGGCATCTTGTTCCCTTCTATCTGACATCTTTATCTTGTCATTAGTTGATCACACTTCATAGCAGTTCTTATTAGAGTTCGATGGACAGGTATTGGGACAGTCTAAATCTTGACTCCTAAGCATCAAGCCTCATTCTAAGGATGATTCTATGACTCATGATTGAATCTTGTTATCTAATCAATCTAGGTATCTAGGTGTTCTATCTAGATCCCTTAGGATTAAACTCCATTTTGGAGACAATCCTTAAAAGTTTATCAATCTCAGGTATCTAGGTGTTCTGCTTGGATCCTTAAAGATTAGGCTTCATTCTGGAGAAAACCTTTTGAATGCTTATTAATTTAGGTATCTAAGTGTTTTACCTGGATTCCTTAAGATTAAACTCTGTTCTAGAGATAATCTTTAAAAGCTCATCAAATTGGTCTCTTTGTCATCAATTTTGGAATCAATCTTACTTATTGATCTTCGCATATGAGAGTGCACACTTTTGCTTAGCAAGACTAGGGCTAGCACTGGCTAGTGCAATAGATAGAGCCTCCTCTTGATATGCGATATTAAGAATCAAGAGAAAGAAATTAATATGGCTTTGGAGTCTTTCGCTCTACAAAGCATCTTGATTACAGTGAGTTGAAATCTTTGAAAAAAGGAGTGTGCTCACTTGGATCATTCTCGAAGGTTGGATCACTCTAGTAGGCCCTCTAAAGGATTGACTTAGATTGGTGGTTCAAACATAAGGGTCAAAGTTTTTGATTTCCCTCAAGGGAAAAGAGCATACTCCTCTACCTTAGTTTCTCACCCAAAAACATATAACAAATTAATTATTGACTTAGCTTAATCAATCTAGACTCATCCTTCCTAAAGATTTTGATCCCCTTGAAAGGAAACCATCATCGTATCATAGAAAAGGATTAGCTCTAGAGAACCACTAAGCTGCTTGCCTCCCTCAGATGTCATCTTTTAGAAGCTTCTAGGTTTCCAATTCACTCTTGGTCATGACCTTCAAGTGGTGAAGAGCATAATCCCCTATTCCTCTTTCTTGCACCCTATGAAGTTCACAAGCCCTAATTAGATTATGTTTAGAAAGTAAGAAAAAGACACATTTTTTTTGGGTTTTAAGATTGGTCTTTGATAATCCTATCTTTGATAGCATCTTGAAAACACACAGTCAGTTCATGTGTGGACAAGTTTGTTTAAAGGAGTCTTCATCAAACATCCTGTACACAACTGTTAAGCTATGGAAAACTAGAAATACTTAAATAAAAATGCTTCAGAGAAAAGATGCTAGTAAAAGATTATAAACAACATTTTGAAAAATTGAACCTTAACTGTGTTGTTTCAAGATTTTGCGTGAAATATTTCACAAGTCCACATGAAGTCTTTCATTTTCCCATGCAAGATAATGATGTGTTGCACAAGAACTTGCACAATAGGGCACTTTTTTGCACGAGAAAGCTTACAGAAGCATGCAAAACCCTCAAATCTATGTGCGAAAATGAAATTTCTCGTGTGAAAATCCAAAAAAAATTTAAACTATAGTAGTGACTTTTGGTTCCTAAGAGATGTTTCTCTCCTAGTTTCTGCTAGTTCCTACAAGCTCATCCAACCTTTCTTGCATATCATCAGTAATATCTTTGTCATACAACTAGATGTAATTATAAAGTCCTACTAGGTTATTTTGAGGCATCCTTGCCTAAATTCGATACAAAATATTAAGGGGTGCTACTCCTATTTTCTTTTTTACAGTCACCCTGTCAGCCCATATTGCTAATTGCAACTTAGAATCCCAAGCTTTCTTATTATCATCCAGTGTCCTTTTTATTATTTTCAACAAACTCTTATTTGTGGACTCAGTTTGTCCATTCCATTGTGGATGATAAGGGGAAGAGGTTGACCTTGTAATTCTGTATTTGTCACAAAATTTTGTGAACTCCTCAAACCTAAAGCACATTGCATTATCTATTACAATTTTTTGAGGACAACCAAATCTAGAAATAATGTTATTTAGGAAGAAATTAGTGACAAATTTACTAGTTGCATTTCTGGTAGGGATTGCCTCCCCCTTTTTTTAAAGTAATCAGTAGCAACTAATATCTAGGAATAACCATTACTAGACTTAGGAGAAATCTTACCTATAAAATCCATTCCCCATTGTTGGAATGGTACCTGAACTTCCATTAGTTTTAATGGGGTGTTTCCTAATTTTTTTAGCTTACCTGCAAATCTCTAGCAAGCATCACATATTCTAATAATTATTTGAACATCCTTTAAAAGAGAAGGCCACCAAAATCCATCTCTCATCACTTTGTGTGTAGTGATCTTAGCCATATAATGTCCTCCACAAACTCCAATATGCATCTCATTCAATATTTCTGTTGAGTTCTTTTGATCAACACACTTTAGCAGTATTCATTCAAAATTTCTCCACCATAAGCTATTCTAAACAATAATATATCTGATGGCTTGTAACTTGGTGCTTCTCTTTTTATTTTCAGTTAGATGGGGAGGAGCTTCCATGTGTTGTAGATAATGGATAACATTAGTATACCATTCAAAATGGTCCATATCACACAAACTTGAGTTTAAGTCATATGTCACCAATTTTATTTGATTAGCATCCAAATTGGACTGAGTCATAAGCTTAGTTAATCCTCGACCTCTCACCAATTTTATTATTTCTATTTCAATGTTAAACTCTTGGATCTTGTTGATACATCAGCATCTTCTACCTGATACTTCTTGTTGAGAAAATATGTCTTTTACAATAGCACTGGGTACAAATGCAATGACAATGGCACCTATCAAGTAGCATCTAAAAGCCTTAACAACTTTTACCAATGCATAAGGATATTTCTCATTAATCTCATATTTCAATTTAGTAGGCTATAATGATTTGTTGAAGAATTCAATTGGTTGTTCATAACCTTCCTCATTCCTTTGCAACAAGACTATAGCTACAATATGGAAAGATGCAAAAGAGAATATGTGCATTGGTTTTATGTAATCTAGAGTCCTAAGGACTGGAGCATTCTTTATGGTAGTTTTAATGTCCTAAAATGCCTGTGAAGTTTCACCATCCTAGTTGATAGTAGCTCCTTTCTTAAGCATTTTTGAAATAGGTCTACTAATCTTGGCAAAGTTAGTAATGAACATCCTCAGAAAGTTAACTTGCCTAAAGAAAGATTGTACTCCCTTCACATTCTTTAGCTTAGGAACCTTATCAATGACTGCCACTCTCTTAGGATCTATTGTTACACCATCTTTTGATACTATGTGTCCTAGTAACCCACCTTCTATCACCCCAAATGTACATTTCTTTGGGTTTAATGACACTATATATTCCAAGGCTTTGATAAAAATATTTTCCAAATGTCCAAAATGGTCTTTAGCCCTTTTGGAATAAGCTATAAGGTCATCTTGGTATACAACCATAAACTTATTGATGTACTCATGGAAAGCTACATCCATAGCCCTTTGAAAAGTGGCAGCAACATTAATCAATCCAAATAGCATTCTCACATATACATAAGTTCCCCATGGAGTTGTAAATATTGTCTTAAAATGCTCTTCTTCTTTCACTAGGACCTGGTTATACCTTGAGAACCCATCCATCATGGACATAAGATCAAAACTAGTTACCTACTGCAACATAGCCTCCATGTTTGGCAACCCATAATTATCTTTTAGGGAAGCAATGTTTAGATTTCTAAAATCCACACACAATCCGATGTCTCCATTCTTTTTCCTGATAGGTACTATATTTGAGACCCAAGTGGAATGTCTAATAGGTTTCATTATCCCTCCATCCCTTAGCTTCATTAATTCTTCTAGCATTTTGGGTGCTAAGGTGGGATTTCCTGGTCTCTGCTTCTGCCTAAAAGGTTTCACATTTTCTTTTAGTGGTACAACATGTTGGAAAAGGTCTTCTCTATAGGCCTTGAGATCCTCATATGACCATGCAAAAACATGTCTATATTTTCTCAGTTGGTCAATCAAAGGATTTCTAATTTTGGCTAATAAATTTTGACCAATATAAACTTTCTTGGGGGCCTCATTAGTTCCAAGGTTTATTTCTTCTAGCTCTTTTGGTTTATAATCTATAGCCTCAAGTCTTACCCTATCTTGGTTCTCAAACTTGTTCTCTAAAACAACCAGACCCTTAGGTATTTTATTAGTCTTTAATTGTATGAACTCTTGACCAAAAATTGTTTCCTTAGCATCTATAGTTTCAACCAAATCACTACAGTCCAATTCTTGACCATGGTATTTATCTTCATTCAATAAGAAATTTACAATGTCTTTGTCATCTTCAAATACTTGCCAATGTTCAATATTGTCAAGTATTGAGGGTCTCTTCTAGACCTCAATCTATGAATTTCTTGAAAATGATACATCCTATGGTTTAATTGCTACATTTACTAATAGGTCAGCCATCTTATTTTGAGTTCTGTCTCTCCATGAAATACCAAATGCATCAAAGAACTCTATCTGATCCCAGATAGCATTTCTATACTATTTCAATCTTTTATTTTTAGAGGCATATGTTTCTCTTATCTATGAGATAACCAATTTAGAATCACCTACAGCATGCAAATTTTTAATTCCATGGTGGGTAGCAACTTTCAATCCTAATAGAAGAGGGTGCATGCAAAATTTAGGGTGAAGGAGTATCTAAAAGTATTCTTTTTAGGAGAAACAAAAACCACCCCTACCCCTAAACCTTCCTTATAGCTAGCCACATCAAAATACATGGTCCATAATACTAGTGAATCTATAAAATACTCAACTTCATGCTCCATCATAGCAAGCAACTTGCCAACTTCTTGGATAATTAACTCAACTCTGAATGTATTTACACCCATGTCTAAGAAACAAGTAGAATCTTTGTCAATTTCTTCCCCCAAAATATGACTGACCCTTGGCTCTCTATCTACTTTAACAACCTTATCTCCTATGTGAAAATTTGCATAGGTTTGGTCACATTGTAGGCTACCTCCTATAGTAGCACTCCATTTTCTAGAGAGAAATATTCCATAGTGTGGTGGAATATAAACTACAAGGACTAATATAGTCAATTCTACCTCAGGGTATGTAGCTAGCTTAAATGGAAATGCATTAATAGTACCTATAACAAGGACTTCTATAGTATCCATACCCCTACATCTACCTTGCTTAGTATCTACCTTCAAACCTAAGGCTTCCATAATTTTAAAAGGCATAATGGTGTTTGAGGCTCCTGAATCTATCATACAATTTTTTAGGGTTTTTCCCTTTATAATCAGACTGAGAAAGAAGGGGTCAATATCTTCTATATATTCTACTAATGAATCATCCAAGAATATTTGGGGGATTTGAGATATAATACCACTATCTTCTACTACCAATGGGGTTTTCTGAATGGCATTTTGTTCTACAATATTGTTATTATTTCCTATCCCTCCCAACCATGATAAGGCTTTTCTTTTATGCTCTTCAATTCTAAATGGTTCAGATAAAGGTACCTATTATCACTTAGGTTTGCACCCTTGTCCAAAGCCTATGCATGAGGACAACCTAGTGAAACATGGAAACAACCTCCAAGCTGTGGGACTTGAACTGTGAGGTTGAGTCTCCAGAGAAGGCTAGCTTCCTCTTACTATTAGGACGCACCTAACTACTCTTGGAGAGGAAAAGGGAGAAGGAGAGCATGAAAGAAAATCTACCTAATCTAATCTAAAGAGGTGATGCACCAAAATAGAGTGTTCAAACCAAACTCTACCCATGTATGCACTATTGAACTAGAATGAAACTAAAGATATACACATTCAGACTTGCTTTAACCTAATAATCGCATGCAGATCAGAAGACCAAGATGAATGACACAAGGAAGGAGAGATGCACTTATATTATCATTCATACGCCAAGGAGATACAGTCATGCAGATCGTAGATCTCTACAAAAAACTAGTAAGAGGCAAAGAATTCTTGCACTTTCATACCAATGGCTAAAAGAGATAAGCCAAAAAATCATGTAGTTCAGAGGCACAAGGGAACTTACAATGAGAATCTACAGAGCACTAACAGAGAAAATAGAGAAAGGTCGACCCTTAAAAAATTCACAAAAATTACCTTTATAGTTTAGGCATAACTGAGATTTTCCCTCCAAAACTATCCTGTGACCATTGCCATCAAGGCTCTACCAAGAAAAATCATGGGGATCTAAAGAAATCTGATCTAAGTATAGCTTTTGGTACCACAAAATTTGACTGTTAACTAAAATAGGCCTTGAGAAGAGAGGCAGTGCTATAATTGTGCTTTGACCAAGTAGATAGATTAGATCAGGGTTTTAGAGTGTCTTTGCATGCTTCACATTCACTTCTGGTGGTTGGAATTGATCATGAAGATCAAATTCATGTAAAACCTCAATTTCTTATCATTTTTGGTGCATGAATCAGCAGAATCAGTAGTCAGCTGAACACTATAAGTGAAACAGGCCACATGGACTAATAACCTCCTTTTATCTTTCCACCTCGCAAGAGTCCAACATGGTTGACCGTCTCTTTCTTTACTAACTACACCACCTTGCAACCCTAACTGCGATAGTCACATTAACTACTAGTCGCTAACAATTATTGCCTCCACTGAACCCACTGGAACATGTGTCACCGAGGTGCTATGTCGCTATGCATATCCTCTGGGCAATTTCTCATAGTGAGATAGTGCCCACCGTGGATTTGGACTGATCTAATGATCATGAAGATTCACCATATTACTACATTATCTCCTTAAAATTTTTGGGCCCATGGAACACTTGGCAACCACTTGGCACATCCTAGTATCCTCATCTTGGTGAGACCTAGCCCTACTGATCCACATGGCACAATGGCGCTATGTTGCTATGGGTAACATCCTCATAGCTTTCCATAGCGAGATAGTGCCTACCATCGATCCAAACTAATCTGACGATCGTGAAGACTCGTCGTATTACTGTGCTTTGTCCTTAAAACTTCTAGGCCCACAAACCAACTCAACACACCTGGCATCTGACTTAGCCCAAACTAGTACCATCATTGTAGTTTCATAACACTTGGCCCCACCCTACTACATGTCGCTGAGGTGCTATGTCACTATGGGTAACATCCTCGCAGCTTCCCATAAAGAGATAGTGCCCACCATTGATTTTTTGAGATCTGGCAGTGAGCAAGATGGATCTGACTTGTCAGTATGCCGACCAATAAGAAACTAGCCATGTGCTAACTCATCTAACAATCCTCGTTTGTGGCCCACCTAGTGAACCAGGCCCCATATTCTACACGGTTATACTTTAGCCAATGAAAAAATTGACTAACTGCCAATGTGTCTGACAAATTTCCTTACTGATATTTGATGAGGCATACTTGGGACCCACCCTCCTTTTGATGTCACCATAGTAACACTTTCTGTCTAGGCACTATGTTGCTAACGAAAAGGAACACAAATTTTTTGATAGCGCCATAGTGCCCGCCATGGATCTAGCAAAATTTGGCACTGGAGAAACAATAAGGAAAGGGAGGACCCACTTGACACGTAGCTGAAAGGCACTATGTCGTTATGGAAAAACAACATGCAACTTCCCATAGCGAGATAGCACCAACCATTGATCCAAACTAATCTGATGATGGGGACTTGCAGGCCCGCAGAAACATTAAAATGCACAGGGAAGAAATATCATAAGGTTAGCATTTAAATTTTTTGATATTCCTAGGGTATTTAAAATAACATAAAACTAGGAAGTGACCGTTGGGCAGGCAAGTATTTAAAATTCAAATATTTGGCGGAGGGCACAATATGTAACATTTCTGGTGACTCACAAGGGATGCTAGCCTGCTATGCATAAGACCAATGACCTCATGCATCCATTGGGCTATAGAGTCAAAAAAATGTGGATCTTATGTATACTGTGAAACCCTAACCCTACCTCTGAGAGGGAAACCCTGAAACTCTTATTTCTGCAATTGGAACCAAAGACAAAAACCTCTTTCTGCAACCTTCAAAATTTCAAAACTTACTATCTCACGGAGACAATCCTGTGCTCGTGCACTTCTTGGGAAAAAAGGGAACTAACAGGAAAAAAACTAAAGTAACTATGTACATGGAATCTCAAACCCTTAGAAACATGGCTTGAGATAGATCCCATTGATTGGGATGGAAAAAATTTCACCACTAGGCCTGCTTAACTAGAAAGCACTGGCCTACTTGCAACTAACAATTAGATAGGGACCACTCCACAATGCATCAAACTTTGAGTGTCTTCCTAGTTTTGCCCTATCTTCATCCTATTTCAAAACCAAATCTCCCTCCCCAAAGATTTTGACCCTAGCCTTACTATCAAAAATCTTTTTTACTTGCTACTGGTGTGTCTCTAAGGTCTGCATAGCTTTATTTCTCTTCTCTTCTAGCTCCATCAACTCTGCCATTCTTACTGTCATGGCATCATCTTCAATCAACTCCAACTGATGAGCTAGCTCTAGGGATGGGAACTCCAATAAAATTGGAAGCCTTGCTTCTCTGCCATAAACTAACACAAATGGTGAAGTCCCTATTGACCTTTTAGGCATTATTCTATCAGCCCACAGTGTGGTCTTCAATTTTTTCTGCCAACACCTCTGGTTATCTTCTATTTTCCTTTTCATGATCATGCTCAGGTTCTTTTTGGAGGACTCAGCCAAACCATTACCCTAAGGATAGTAATTTTAGGATGTGCTCAAATAGATATTATGATCCACTACCCATGCACAAATCTAAGCTCCAACAAAAGACTTTGCATTATCTAAAATAATGGTTGAAGGGGCACCAAACCTAGTCACAATTCCATCAAGGAACTCCACAACTGAAGATTCAATTTCATCCTTCAATGCAACTACCTCTGTCCATCTGGTGAAGTAATCTGTAGCAGCTAAAATCCATTTGTGACCTAAATTAGAAGGAGGATTGATAGTGCCTATGAAATCCAATCCCCATTGAGCAAAAGGATGGTCCACTTGAATAGGATGAAGGGGAAGAGCTACAAGTCTTTGTTTGCTAGAGAAGAAGGCACATTTTTCACACTTCCTCATATAGTTATGACAATCATGAAATAGAGATGACAATCATGAAACATATATCTTCATTGTAGTTTTCCTTACTGAGAAGTGGCCACCATTAGGACCATCATGACGTTCTTTGATCATTCTTTCAGCCTGGTCTATACCAAGGCATCTTAATAGGAACATTAAAATCTTTTCTAAAGAGGACACCATCAACTATGACATAAGGAATTGACTATAATCTATATTGTCTCCTTTTAGTTCTATCTAATCCTTGAGGGTATCCATTGCCTAATAAGAAATTCATCATATCATCCCTCCAACTCCTTGGGTCACTATTTCTTACCTCTTGTTGCTCTGTTAGTATCATAGAAGCTTCCTCATCAGGTTCTTGAGATGATAACATCTATTTACAAAACCCCCTCCCTCTTACCAACTTGGTAATTTGAATGTCAATATCATATTCCATCACTTTAGTAATCTAGCTAGCTCTTTTTTCACTAATATCTTTTCTCAAAAGGAAATCCTTCACACTGGCATGGGGTACTAACAAATGAATCTTATTATGAGATCGGAGGTGTCTAAATTTATTTAAAGCTCTGATTACTACATGGGCTTGCTTCTCTACATCGCTGTATTTATCTTCATACTCTTTAAGCCCTTCACTAAAGAAAGCTATGGGCTGCTCTTCACCTTTATCATTTCTTTGAGTCAGGATAGCAAAAATGCTTGACTCACCACCTAGGGTATAAAGGATGAAATCTTTCTCAAAATTTAGATTCATCAGAGTAGGGGTTGAGGCTATGGCTACCTTTATCTCTTCAAAACTTTCCTTCCCTTCCTTGGTCCATGCAAAGACCATACCTTTCTTGAGCATAGCTATAAGAGGTTTCACCATGGTAGCAAGATTATTGATAAATATTCTCACAAAATTTGTCCTACCTAAGAAACTTTGCAGCCCTTTATTGTGTTTAGGAAGAGGGAGGGAAAGTATTGCTTTTGTTCTCTTTGGATCAATGGTTAAGCCATCCTCAGATGCAATATGTCCTAATAATTTTCCTTGGTTAGTAGCAAAGACACACTTGCTTGGGTTAAGGGAAACCCCAAACTCTCTGCATCTTAGGAATACCTATTTGAGATGATCAAAATGATCATCTACATCCTTTGAATACACAGTGATATCATCAAGGTAAACTAAGACAATCTTGTCAATCAATCTTTTGAAGGCCATCTCCATTGCCTTTTGAAATGTAGCACTTGCATTGGTTAGCCCAAATGGAATTTTAGAATAAGCATAGGTACCCCATTTGGTGGTAAATGCAGTCTTGTACCTATCAGACTCTTTAACTAGCACTTGATTATAGCTAGAAAATCCATCAAGAAATGAAAATCTCTTTGAACCACTGACCTTGGACAAAATCTGCTCCATAGAAGGGAGAGGATGGTGATCTTTAAGGGAAGCTTGGTTAAGGTCCCTAAATTCCACACACAATCTAATTTCTCCATTCTTCTCCCTAACAGGGACAAGGTTTGCTACCCATGACGAGTGCTTGATGGGAAAAATTATATTGGCCTCAATCAACTTGGATAGCTCTTTTCTCATTAAGGGTTCAATTTTAGGATTCACCGGCCTCTATTTTTGTCTTACTAATTTTACATCATTAATTAAATCTATGGTATGCTAAAACAACCTTGGGTCAAAGCCCTTTAAGTCATCATATGTCCAAGCAAACACATCATTAAATTCTTGACATAGATGAATAAGATTTTCTTGTTCAATTTCAGAACATACCTTACCCATGTTCAAAGATTTTCCATCAGCAATCATGACTAGAGTGTAGTCATCTTCATTAGCAATTAGGTTCATGTCTCTGCCTCTTGCTTGGTCATCAAGATTAAAAACACTCTCTAAGGTAATGATTCCTTTAGGCAGCTTGTTGGAGCTGAGGTTAATGATTTGGTCACGATACTGATCCTATAGTCTTGACTGATTTATCTCTAAAATTTTTGCCTCATTTTGCAAGAAGCTCACAATTTTCTCATCAAAATCAAACACTTGCAAATGGATGTTGTTATCAGGGATGGTAGGCCTTACTACCACTCTGATTTGTTGCTTCTTCTCCTCCTCAAGATTCCCTAGCACATCATAAGATGCACCTATTGCTGAAAGTCTATCAGCATATCTATTTTCCTTTCTAGGGATGCTTTGAATATTAAATGCATTAAAAATCTCAAGAAAATCCCATAACCGATGTTTATAAGACTTGAGCAAATCATTCTTGGTGGTATTATGATTTCTCACTTGATTAACCACCAACTCACTATCTCCATACACCCTTAAGGCTTGGATTCCTCTTTTTTGAGCAGGTAGGAGACCTTGAATCAAGGATTCATATTGGGCTACATTATTAGTACAATTGAATTGGAACCTAAAGGAGAAGTAGTATTTTATTTGTACTAGAGAAACCAACATCACACCAGCCCTTGATCCATTTTTATTCCTTGATCCATCAAAGTACATACTCCATATCCCACTCATATCTTCTTTAGTCTCCACAAGATTGGGAACTAGAGCATCTTTCTCTAATATACAATATGTACTGAGGCTTGTCTCAAGAGTTTCTAATGTAGAATCAAATTGATAAGCATCAGCCCATTCATCCAAGAAAAAATTAGGTATCTTTGCTAGGGGAGTGGCAGGCTCATTCACTATATCACTCTCATCCATCTCTATGATAGGGCAATTCATGTTGATATAATTAGGGGTGTAAGATTCAATATGATGGAGGGCTTGAGGCTCTACTCTGATTGAAGCATTCACTCCATATCTCATCTTGAAAGACATATATGACCAATCAAAAGATATGAAACCACCTATTTGGACAGTAAAGTCTCTTGACAGACAGATGGGAAAATATGGCTTGACCTCAGCAACAGAGATATCTTGGGTTACAATATAACCAGGGCATGCATGTAAGGCCATCTCCACATTCTTAAGGATCCCTATAGTCTTAATAGTACTACCATCCAACTATAATACATCCTTAACAATGGGCTCATATTTCATTCCCAAAGCATCAACAACACACCTAGGCATCACTGAACTACTAGCCCCTGAATCAATCATGCAATTATGGACTAGTTTGCCCCCTATAATTAGAGAAACATAGAATGGAGGAGGTCTAACCTTTTTACTTATTTCTACCTCCCTTGATGGTTGTACTAGGCTTGTGGCACTTTCCATGCTGAGTGTATGATCCTTTGGTTCAATTCTTTCCAATTCTTGTTGCAACAACCTCTTTTGCATGGGTATAGTAGCAATTACATCCCACATGGGGATATTCACATTTGTCTTCTTCATTTTCTCTACCACATTTAATGGCATAGAAGGTGTTTTGGTAGAAGCTTTGGGAGCTACAATTGTATGAGGTTGAGATGGAATAACTTGAGGATCACTTGTATCTTTTCTGCCATGATTTTGCCTTTGCTACTGAAAGGTACTTGATTGATTATTTGTTGCTTGCTCATGAGATATTGCATTTGAAGTTGAGGCCTGATTGGGAGGAGGAGGGACAACATCTTCCATAGCTCTTCTTTTGCTTCTAGTGTTATGAGCAATGGAATCCTAGTTTAAATTACAATTCTCCTCCATCTGATGATTCATAAAAGAGCAATCACCCAATATTTGCATATCTAAAGCATCTTCAAATTGGTCCTCCTTGTATGATTGTTTTGCTACAGGTTCTTGGATTGTCAAAGCCATAAAAGATTTAGCCTTCTGACACATACAATAGGCATAGGAGTAGTTACAAGAGGGACAAAAATCTTGATCTTGAGCCATATTGTTTTGAGGGACTATGGCCCTACTTTGGTTTACATTTGAGGTTGAAGCATGGCCATCCTGCCTAGTCTGATCAAAAGAATTGTTCCAATGATTAGGATTTGGAGGCCTACCATTGCTTGGAGTTTGATATTGCAATTGATGAGTCTTACTACCTTGAGCTTGCTGTCTTTCTAAAGTCACCACCTTGTTGCTTACCTTATGCATCATAGAGGAGTTATCCTCTAGCTTCTTCCCATAATCTTGCAATCTTTTATGAAGGTTCTTCTCTCTTTTATCCATGTTCTACATCAGAGATTGCATCATCTCTTTGATTTCTATCCCATTTGAAGATGTGGAAGCTTGAGGGACTGGAGTAAGGGATTGTGATGTAGAAGTTGTGGGAAGGGGAGCCATTGCTGGTTGATGATTTGGAACATCAGGAAAGAAAGACATAGAAGGCCTTGGAGCTAGCTTACCTCCTTGTATCAATATATTTTCTACCCTTATCGCTATGTCATAAGTGTTAGGCAAGGTATCTCCTCCCATAGTTTGGATTGTAGTGGCAATATCACTATTAAAAGCTCTAAGGTAATGCAAGAAGGCATTACCAGGGGTAGGCTTCACTGAAGTAGGTATTCTATCCCATGTCTTTTGAAATTTATAATTAAAATCAGTCATACATTCATGGGGGGCTCTTCTTATAGTAGTCAACTGCTCTAAAAGTGACAAGTAGTCACTTTTATCCTCAAAATGTTTTCACAATCCTGCTCCTAATCCATCTCAATTTGTTATAGAACCATGAGCTAAACCTCTATACCATTGTAGTGCTTTTCCTTTCAAGGATGAGGCTAGGAGCCTAACTGCAACATCATCCTTTGTAATACCATGGATATTGTAGACATTTGCAACATCTTGAATGTGTTCTGAGGGAGAGATAGAAGTTTCACTAGTAAACTCTAGTATACTTTTGAGGGAAGCTACTAGTATGTCATGTCTTTGGGCTAATAAGAGAGGGCTCCCACTATTAAAGGTGGAAAAAGTATGAGCTCTAGGCAGTTCCATATAGACAAGTGATCTATTGATATGTATTGATAGTAGTCTAGGCTGAGATCTAATAGCAGGAGGAGTAGAGATAGATCTTGTAGGTGTATTTGTTACTATTGCACTCCTAACTAGCAATAAAGATATTCTAGTCTTCCTTCTTCTAGGGTTTGAAAATGAAAGCTCTTGATATTGAAACTTACCTCTAGAAGATGCCCTTGTTTCAGCTCTGGGCATGAATCACTGCAACTTTGATTTGGAACCATATATGTATTTGAAGCTCAGAGTTGCCAAGTACTTTGAAGAATGAGCCTCCTGAAGGCTTAAACACCAAAGCCAGTACTATCTCCTTGGTATTGATCTTGAAATCTTCCCTTTTGACACTAGTAGGCTTGAAGTTTTCTAAAAATTTATCCCACCGGGTGTGCCAAAAACTGTTGTCACTTATGTTTGCACCCTTTTCCAAAGCCTATGCATGAGGACAACCTAGTGAAACATGGAAACAACCTCCAAGATGCGAGACTTGAACTGTGAGGTTGAGTCTCCAAAGAAGGCTGGCTTCCTCTTACTATCAGGGTGAATGCACAAAGTTGGGTCAAAATTCTGCGGAAGTCAAATCCACAAAATGAAACTTCTTAGAAATGGGTACCCAATTTTTAAAAATGGGCACCCATTTTTGGTTCGGGTGCCCGACCCTAAAATTTAAAAAATGGGCACTTGTTATTTTTAAAAATCGGGTACCCATTTTTTATTTTCAAAAAATGGGTACCCGTTTCTCAAAAAAATAAAAATAAATTTTTTTAAGAAACGAGCACCTATTTTTAAAAAATAAAAAATGGGTACCCGTTTTTAAAAGTAGAAAAAGGTTACCCGTTTCTTAAAAATTCAATTTTTTAAGTTTTCGACGGATTTTATATGCCGCTTTTAGCTTCTCAAAATGGGTACCCATTTTTTGAAATTCAAATAACTGGTGCCCATTTCTTACAACATGAGGCGGGATTTTTTTTTCCTACCTCAGATTTTGGTTTGGGCCAGGCTTGGTGAGACCAAGCCTATGCCTTGGCCTCTTAAGATTTGGCTAAGGCATTGAATTGATAAATTCATGCCCTACCATAATTTTTAGAGGGTCTTCTTGATCAAATTTTTTTATGAAACAAAAACTCATTAGAGCTCTCACTGTCCTCATTTCAAAAATATAAATTTTATAGAGTTATGTTTTTATTTACTATTTTTTTAAAAAAATTTAATCAAAGGTGGTACCTAAATGTAAAATAGCAATGTTCACTAAAACTTTAATAACTTTTTCATTTTATGTTTTTTCTTAAATTAATTTATATGTCATCAATCTACATTCAATTCTTTTGAAGTTTTAAAAAAAAAATTTGAAAAAAGTGAAATTTTGATCAAATTATGGTGTCCGTACACGAGAGCTTTTAAAATTTTCTTTTATAGCCGATTAAAAATTAATAATAAAAAAATATTCATTAAAAAATTCAAAAAAAATATTCTCATCAATCTTTGGTGTGTCAAGTAACTCCATTTAAAATTATTCACAAAAATTCATTCATTTGTGTCAAATTATGGTGTCCGTACACGAGTGTGGTATGGTCCTGAAACAGACAATTTGAAAAAGTGGTTTTTAAAGATCCATACCAAAAAAAAATCTATCATATGGGTATACAAATAAATTACATATTCAAAAAGAAGATTCCATGCACTAAATTTATTTTTGAAGTTTTTTTATATTTAATCTCTAAATGGCTCAAATTTTGGCATCAATTGACAAAATATTTCAAAAACAGGAAAAACACTTCCACTTTTTGGCCAAAAGTGAGACCAAACTTCTTGCACTGACCCATCAGGATGCACCTAACTACTCTTGGAGAGGAAAAGGGAGAAGCATAGCATGAAAGAAAACGTACCTAATCTAATCTAAAGAGGTGATGCACCAAAATAGAGTGTTCAGACCAAACTCTGCCCATGTATGCACTATTGAACCAGAATGAAACTAAGGATATACACATTCAAACTTTCTTTAACCTAATAAGAACATGCAGATCAGAAGACTAAGATGAATGACACAAGGAAGGATAGATTCACTTATATTATCATTCATAGGCCAAGGAGATACAGTCATGCAGATCGTAGATCTCTACAATTCACTAGTAAGAAGTAAAGAATTCTTGCACTTTCATACCAATGGTTGAAAGAGATAAGGCAAAAAATCATGTAGTTCAGAGGCACAGGGGAATTTACACTAAGAATCTAGCTACGTGCCAACTCATCTGATAATCCTTGTTTGTGTCCTGCCAAGTGAAGCAGGCCCCACATTCTACATGGTTATACTTTAGCCAATGAAAAAATTGACCAACTGCCAATGTGTCTGACAAATTTTCTTATTGATATCTGACAAGGCATACTTGGGACCCACCCTCCTTCTAATGTTTCCATAGTAACACTTTTCATCTGGGCGCTATGTCGCTAACAATGAGGAACATAGATTTTCTGATAGCACCATAGCGCCTATCGTGGATCTAGCAAAATTTGGCGCCGAAGAAACAATAAGGAAAGGGAGGAACCACCTGACATGTAGCCGAAAGGCACTATGTCGCTATGGAAAAACAACGTGCAACTTCCCATAGTGAGATAGCACCAACCATTGATCCAAACTGATTTGATGATGGGGACTTGCAGGCTTGCAAAAAAATTAAAATGTGCAAGGAAGAAATATCATAAGGTTAGCATTTAATTTTTTTGATATTCCTGGGGTATTTAAAATAACATGAAACTAGGAAATGACCGTTGGGCAGGCAAGTATTTAAAATTCAAATATTTGGCAGGAGGCACAATATGTAATAGTACCTATACAATTATTTGGGACAACATAGATATCATATCAATAGGTTTAGATACAGTGGGTTTCACAAGAATACCTGGAGTTGAAACCTTTTGAACAATAGGCACTATTATTTGCTTGACAGTATTAGATCCTGATTTCTTTTCTTGCACAATTACTTTTTCTATCTCATTTTTTTTGAATTGAACCTTCTTCTTGGGTTCCAACTTCTTGGTTTTGATGTCTTTAACTTTAATTGTCTCTACATTAGCCTTCTTATTTTTATCTTTCATCTTGTGTGTAATATCCTTTATGAATATACCAGAAGGCTTTCCAACATCACTATTAACTATTTAGTTTTTCAAATTGTAATTACTATGCACTTGGGAAATCATATTTGTAGTGATCCTATCAATCTCCTCTTTAGAGGGCATTCTCAAGTTTACATGGCCAACTTTAGAAGATGTAACACATATTTGATCTTCATCATAACATTTGTCATCTGAGAACACTTGTTGATGATGCAATTGATAGGCAACTCTATTATTTGCAAGATCACTTTTAGTTTCTTCCAAATCAGAATCCATACAATCATCACACATGTTGAACATATTATATCTTACATCATTGTGGATTTTTTCTTCTTCCTCCTCATTTTGTGCATTTTGACCTAAAGCAAATGATTGAGCAACTGCACAATAATCTAAAGAGTGAGGTGATTGACATATGACACACCATGGTACATCATCATTCATATTAACTAAGCTTCTTTGTAGAGGATCTGGTGTACCCTTATCTTTTACATTTTGGGCTTGGTTAGGAATAGGTTTACCATCCTTCCATTGAGTGGTATAAGGATAGTTTTTCATTTTGGGTTATCTATTGAAATTGTTGTTGTTCACTGGGGCTTTCTCACCAAAATTAGGCTTATGTGCATTGAAAGTAGTTGGGTTCATCTTTTTCAACAAGTCCAATACTTGACCTATTGTGGGTTCTTCAGGTTTCTTACTTGCAGGATTTTTATCAACTTCCTTCTTATTGTTATTCTTGAGATTGAACAACTTTGGGTCATCTCTCCTACTAAGCTTTTCAGATGCTTTCCTATTATTTTCAATATTTACTACAATCTTATAAGCATCTCTCAAAGTTTTAGGATCTTTATCCCTCAATGGGTAAGCCACCTTGCTATCAAAAGAATTAGAATAGGTTGTAAGACAAACATCCTCATTCAACCTCATAACCTGGAACAATTTGTACATACTTTTTTGGAATCTCACAATGAAATCAAATGTAGACTCATTAGGGTTCTTCTTGATTTTATTTAAATCATTCAACATAAAACCAACATTAGTATTATCTCCATATTGTTCTTTAAATAATTTTTCCAAATCACTCCATGAACTAATGTTATCATTAGGTAATCTTCTCAACCAATCCCTTGCATCTTCAGTTAGTTAATGAATAAATAACTTCATCACCATATCCTCATGGCCAACTTCAAAGTCATTTAGCATATCTATGAAAATTCTCAAGTGCTCTTCACTAGTAACAACATTATTTTTGGAGAACTTGACAACTTTATCTCTTAAATCAAAAGATATAGGGTGTGGAGAACCAAGAATACCGACAAATGACATTTGTCTATATTTTTCCATGTAGATGGGCTTCTTCTAAAAACCAAAAACATTTAAGGTGCTTTCTACATTAGCTTGGTTGAGAAAAACACTTTGAGATTGTTGAGGTTGGAAGATAGGGACTTGAGTACTAATGGTGGATGATGAGGTAGGGGTAGATTGAGATATTCCCTGATTTAAAATTACTAGTCCACAAGCAGGTATAGAAGTTGTAGCCAAGGTAGAAATTTTTTTCCATGAAGCCAATGTAGAATTAGAATTTATGAATTGAATTTTTCTCCTACTTTCTATAGCTTGGGCTTCATTCTCAACCTTTTCAAGTCCTTTGCAAGATCTTTCTCTTTCCTAGCCTTTTCCAGATCCAAATCTAACTTTGAGATAAGGGGTTTACAAATTTACTCACTACTACTTGAGGCTCATTTATCTAGATTCCTATAGATTTTCCTTTTCCTTTATCTATCTATTTGATAGTAGGCTCTACCTAGTTATTTTGGATAGGCTTCTAGGGTTGAACTTGGGAAATAACAGGTTCTTGTCATTGGCTTAGAAGCTTTTCTTGTTCTTGAACTTTGGTTCTCAAAATATCTACATCTCCAAAGACATTAGCATGAAGGATTGAAGTTCTTTCTTCTAACTTCTATTTTTTTTCTTTTAAGGCAACCATCCTTCTAAGCAAATTATCTCTTTCAACAATGGTGTCTAGGGTGGTTTGCTCTCTTTTCTTTTCTAGATGACCATATTTAGCTTCTTCCTTAGCAACCCATTTCTTCAAAGCTCATATCTTTGATTGTACTTCTGTAGGATCTATAGAAGTGGCTTCTAAATTGGTAGGATCATCCAGATATATAAGATTAGTTTCCATGTATGGGACTGCTCTAGGATTAAAAGAATCTTCAAATGCATTCCTAAATCCTAGCCTATGATTCATCCTAGCTATCAGATTTGGCCTAGGGGGTGCATTCCCTATTGGTGACATATTCTTGTCCAGATAGATTCTTTCATCTAGTAATGGGGTACTAAATATTCCTCCTAAGAGTCTTTTGGTTTCTGATTCAGAGCTGAGTGAAGAAGACTATCTCCCTACCACTATTTGGTATTGAGAATTAACTAATACACTACCACTTGGTTTCTAGGTGGGGTTTGGGTCTTCCTTTTTCTTATTTAGGTTCTTCCTACCACCTTGAGGTAAGTTAGTATACATAGGTACATCAGGATTGGCTCTTGTGTAAGCTCTTGTGGTTTTTCTTTTGTCAACCATATTTACTATTTATCAAATAAGCACTAGCTTTAAAACCTTGACTGAGTTGCCACCCTATTCTTAGGGAAAAGTAACAATAAAATAACTCCTAGCTTTAGGAAAAGGACACAAGATAATATAAACATATATGACACATGGAGGAACCAATCACAAAAATCATAAGACTACAACTCTGGCTTGATAGATAAGACACTTGTAAGGGTTGTAAATATCAGTGTCCACACGTGGCATTTGGGTTTCCTTTTATTTTTAAATTCTCAAGGTTTGTCACTAAAACAAGTCCACCATAACCACACACAGTATTGAAACAATCTGACAAACATGTACACAACACAACCAAAGAAACTGTAGTACTTCTCATACGTGTTGAACAACTCCCTAGCAGAGTCGCCATTTTGTTGGTGTTTTTTCAACTACTAAAAAAAAAAAGCTCAATACCAAGATAATATTACTCACAACTCTAGGGACTAGCTACTTCCCATTAACAATTATGTATGCATATTATTTGGATCCAACTTCAACAAAACCAAGACTGGTTTTCTACTCTCTAGACTCTACAGAACTACGGTGGGTATACCTAGGGGATGATGCAAATGAATGTTGTTGTATGAGAATCCTTTTAGTTTCATTCTAATTCTCATCTCCTATCTTTGACATATACATAATTCATCCATTCCTTGACATTTTAAAATGATATGCATCCCTTATAAGTAGATTTGGTCACAATTCTCCTTAGGTTTACAAATATTTTTGAAAATAGTAGCTATCTAAAACTCAAAAATATGATGTAAACAAGTGCTAACCCTCTTTGAAACTCTTCAAATGTTAAAATAAAATTGATTTTGATTTTAGAATTGGTGCTTATTCATGATTTCTCTATCTGTAGACTGGATTAATTGGATCAGTGCTATATCCATTGGAATTCAGAGTCTACTTCAATTTATAGATCTAATTGATTGCATTACAACCAATAGTATTAGCAATTCTTACTAGAATTCATTCTTATCGACATCCTTTCTATTATCTTAGCAACCCTATCAAATTCACTAGAGCATTTACTTAATTCATTGAATCAATAACAATAATGAATTGAGATACAATCTAAGTGAATTGCATTCAATTGGAAAAGCTTTGCTCACACAATATGAGAATGACCAGATAACAACAATGGAGACAAAATTCAGCAAGAACAAATATGGGGAAAATTCAACTTTGTATTAATCTTCTTTGAGAATCATATACAATTATAATAAAACTTAGAATGACTCTAGAAAAAACATTAGACCCCTGTAACATCAATATACTCCCAAGTATTTGCATATAAAATACATTATAAGTTTTGCACTAATAAATTGGACTAAATCATATTTAGTATAGACCAAAATTATCAATGAAATTGGACCCTTCAGTATCCTTGGAATCTCACTTAAATAGGGTGAGATGCAACAAGCTTCAGGCATAGAGAACTGATAGATGTCAAGTAGACAAAACATATTTACATTTAGCTATCACCAAAAGACAAAAAACTGGTATATAATATTATTCCTTTCGTAGGCCCCTCCACTGTTACATTTTCAAATGCTACAAATCCCATGATTGGCTTTTAGTTATTCTGAGTCCTTCGCATATGTAGCTATCAAGTTTTCCAATGATGTGTTAGGCTCTGATTCCTACAAATTAACCTCTACTCTAGAATTTCCACTTGCATAATCATGTACTACCAAGGTGACAATTATATTTGGTTTCATTTCTACCACATCATCCATCTGTCCCAAGGTACTTTCCACATGAGATGATTTCCCTTCTTTGTCTTCTTCTCTCCTCTAATCTTCCAAAGGTGTATCAATAATCTGTATTTTATTTGGATTCATCTAATCATCATCACTCTCAACCTCTTCCCACTACTCATCAGAAGCAACATCAACCATCCACTTGTCAAAGAGGGTGTCATCTAGCTAATTAAACTATAGAATATCACTTTGCTTTTTGATTACATATTCTACCTCTTTATCAATACTAACAAAATCTTATTTTAAAGAATCAAAGAATAACTATACCTTCATTATTTCTTCTATTGTGGCTGCCCACCATGCATGTCCCTTTTCATTTATGACTTCATTCATTCTTTAAAAAAATAGGTCATCTAATTCTTTAGCCCATTCATCTTTATTTTTCAATTTATTTTTCTTATCCAAAGCAAGTGGGAATAAATTAAATTTCTTACTCTTGTACTTATCCAAATAGTTAACAATTCTTCTTTGTAGCTCAACTCTCTTATTATCAAATTCTGTGAGATCATGAGCAAGATCATAAGTCATTTCAATGTGATCATGTGAAGACCTTATGACAGAGTAGCACAAGAATGTGATTTCCTTTCTCATCTTACTCCACTTATTGACAATAGGTTTCAAGGCCTCATCACTTGCTTTTATTTCATCCCATGTGTTTATTAATTTTTCTAATTGATCATAAAACAATGGCCATTCAATTTTATCAACCAGATACATGAGAGCCTTTCTGACTTTGTCTTCATATTGCACATTCAGCTCTACATGTAGTGCCCATAGTTTGCTCTTTTCTTCTTCAAAATCTTTGGCTATGTAATATTGTGGCCTTTGTGGAGTATCTAGTATTTCTATGAGAGGAGTCAATTTAAAAGGTTCCACTAGAGGGCAAGGATATGTAATCCTTGGCCTAGAAGACCTCCCCATTACATTATTTTCATACTTAGCTTATAAACCTCCAAAACTCTCTCATACTTAGCTTATAACTCCAATCTTTTATTCTCATCCTTCTCTGCAATAGCAAAAGTTAATTGGAAAGTCCCAACATTTAAATGTGTAGCCTCCATAGAAGATGTATCCTCTACCCTCTTTACAATTATATTACCAATCAGCCCAATACTATCTGATTGCAAAGACATTATTCTGGACCCTTTCCTAATTAACCAAATGACCAAAGCAACTTGGTCTACACTGAAAGTGGAACCTTTTATATCTTGTTTTTTTTTTAAATCTAGTATTTCTAACTTATTAGAAATAGAATTAAAATTAGAGCATCTGTAATATCCCAATTAGGTAGTAGTAAAACACCTAATGATCTCACCATTTCTCTCCTTTTTTTAGGGGTTAGGCTTTGAAATTATTTTACCATTTCATCTTTTATTTGGGTTTGAATGGCTACTTAGTCTTCAATTTATTGCACCTTTCTTCATACTTTTCCATGTTTGTTCTCCATGCAAATTGGTGGAAGGCTCTAGACTTAACAAAACTATCATCTGACAAAAATTGATGACTAGCTTGTTCTATCATAGGGTCTAGTTCCCTTCCTTTATAATCTATCACTATCAAATCTAGGCTTGGCATAGGAGGCTCCTGGGGGTTTCCTTCATCTAATTCAGCCTAGGTAATAAAAAATCCTCCTTGTGACCCCAACTATTCAATTTTCTCTCCTGTAAGTTGTTCCTCTCCAATCCACAAAGGGGATTGTGTACGTGAATATTCCTAATGTGAGGACCTTGATATTTTATTATTTTTTTCCTCTTAGGGGAGGGCTCATCAGGTCTCTCTTCCAAGAAAACACTAGTGGATCCTATTATTTGTTTTCCTTTATCCACAATGGCCTTCTTATTTTGAATCACATTATAACTTGACTTCTTTCGGACAATCAATTATCCTGCCCCTAGATTGGGAGTGAATGCCTATCTCCTCATAACCTCTTTTTCCTTTTTTTAATAAGCATTAATAAAAAAATATTTTTTCTCATTCATAGTTTCCATTATTTTGGGAAAAGTAATCATGAGCTTGTTGATTCTATCTACCTCTATGCTAGCATTATCCAGAGGATTATAATCTCCATCAAAACAATGGATAATCTCCAAAACCCTTAACCCTCCATTTTTCTTTCTCAGTTTCTTGCTCCTACATGGAGAATTAATTTCTTATTATGTCCTCAAGGTAATATGGCTCATGTTTTATTTTACCAAGCTTAGCTATATGCCTAAAATCCAAGTCATAGAATCCCTTAGTGTCACAAAAATGGGAATGAGACACAACTATCTTATACAAGTCTAATATTTTATAAAGGGATAGCCAACCACCTTTTGTAATCAAAAATTGGTGAGCTATAGTGCAGGTTGGGAAAATTGACCCTCTTCCCCTTTTCACCAAATAATTTTCCTCCAATCCTCCTAGCTACCACCAAAATTCAGCTAGCCCTACCTTTAATGGCACCTAGTAGGGCAATACATGTGTAGTTCCTGTGAAACCATAAATAATTAAAATGGTTGAAACAGAGTATGGGATAATGTCTCCCCAATTATGTGATACTTTCAAATCAATATGATTATCCATGGGCTTGATAAGACTTACTAGTTCCTTAGGCACTTTGGGATTGTCACTTAATAAAAGCCATCTCAATTTTGAAGCAATGTACCTATTGAATCAGACAAAACTAGCTTTTTCTGCATCTCATGTCATATCTCCACTCCATAGCTGAATTGGTAGTGCTTCTCCCTCCTGTTCTCTATTTAGATTCATCTCTTTACCAAAATATGTTACTCCTTTGAAAAAAAACATATGCATTAGCAAAGAATAGTGACCAAAAGTTTTATCTATCTTGCCTTTTGCAATACCCACTAGGCCTGTATGAATTTCCTCTACTATATAGGAGGCAAAATTAAAAAAATAACATCAATGCCAAAAGAAGAAATCTGAATGATAATATACATAAAACTTATGGGCATAATATTCTTTTCATCTTCACCAAAAACTCTACATAGAGTCTTGTATACCCCCTTTTAAATGGTTCCCTAGAGGATGGTGTGATTGTTGGAAAACTTCCAATTGTGTCTATATGTGCCCTCAGTGCACCCTGCCTAATTGCATCTATCTTTGATAAATATTATTTTTTTAACTCTTGTAGGTCAATGGGTACATGATATTCTGTTAGTGGCCCTAGGCCAAATACCTCTTGAATTTCCTCAGGGCTGATAGTGATCAGAATCTCAACATCAATTCTTCTCACTACTCTGATTGCTAAATCATAATTTTTTGCAATAGCCTCTAAGAGGTCATAATCCATAAAGACACTAGGAACCACTAGCTTTCCCAAATCAAAGTTCCAGATATTTGCAGGAGGGGCAAATAAATTCCTTTCCAAAAACCATTTTTTAAACAAAGAAAGCTGAGTTTGAGAAGTTTTGGCATCCCTAACCCAATTTCCCTTATCATATAACCCATCTTGAATTTTGAGTCTAGGGTTTAATGAGGTTAACTTTTTCACTTTAACAATTTTATTTATGGATTTAGGTAGTAATTCATGAAGATCATCATGGATATTCCTAGCCAAATAGTCTTCCTAACCTGAGAAAACTTTCTTTGGAGGCATAGTGAATACAATTTTTTAGAAGACTAGATTACTTCAATAAGTATAATGCAAAGGAACTTACTTCATTCTCTGCTTATCCTACTCTGTAATTCTATAATATTTTTTGTGAACAAAGGAAATTCTTTCACGTTTGATCATGCCCAACATGAACTCTCAATAACTCTTTTGTTTGGAAGCT
Source organism: Cupressus sempervirens (assembly GCA_028749045.1). Taxonomy (NCBI): domain Eukaryota; kingdom Viridiplantae; phylum Streptophyta; class Pinopsida; order Cupressales; family Cupressaceae; genus Cupressus; species Cupressus sempervirens. Next base: position 298,902,419 of record CM053791.1, on the reverse strand, counting down.
TGAAATCTTGTTTGCGTGGGATGGAAATGGAAAAACTTTCTACAACATAATCTATTTTCTACTCACATGAGGAGCTTTCATTCCTCATAAATGAATTGTAAGGAAAATAGGATGGCACCACCTTCAAATTTTAAAACTACATTGTCAATCTCCAAAAATCTGACGATCTAGGAATAAAACTAGGGATGACTCATTTTCCACTTGCCATGCTAGAATTCAACCCAATGAACTTTCTCCACATGCTTCTCCTTCACTGTTGGCAACATAAACTTGACCCACTAGCTCTTGTGGACACATGTTGTTAAGTCACTACATCGATATGCATAAAAAGTGACCACTTTGTCCATGCCACATAGTGACAATTGTTGATCTCATTTCAATTTGACGATGTGCCTTTGATCAATGTTTTACTACAACTATGGTGGATCCCTCCTTTTCTTCCTTTGGTTGCTATGTCACTACCCTCAAAGAACAAGCAACTCCCCATAGTGATGAAGTGACTACCGTTGATGTGCATCTGATTTGATTGTGAGAAATCTACATTGATATTATATTAACTATGGTGGGTCCCCACATTATTTCCTTTAGTTTTCATGTTGCATTGAATAAAAAGTGTGCATCTCTCATTAGTGACTTGGTGATGATCATTGATCCAACTTTAATCTAATGATCACGAACTTTCATCTACCCTTTCCTTTTGAGTGTTGGTCCACATCACGTATGACTTGGAAATGTCCTGACAAGCTAGAAAATAGTTCAATATTTTAATTCCTTTTGTAACATCATAGAACTAGGCTCCGCCATGTTTCATATTTTTAGGTTAGGTGCTATGTTGCTACCAGCATAAAACAAGGACTTTTCGGTCACAACATAGCGACCTCTTGTATTTATTGCAAACTCTGGTGCATAAAAAATACATGTGCTTAACTGATGCTAATGTGGAAAAGTGATGATGTGGCTTGTTACTAATGAAAGGATTGTCGGGACCCACCTTTTAAATTGTTGCTGCAAACCCATTTCCCATCAAGGTGCTATGTCACTAAGGAAAGATTCCTCATTTTTATGATTGTGACATAGCGACCTCCTTAATACTATTGAAAATTTGGCACTGGAAAGATCTCCATGTTTTCATCATGATTACCATAATCAATACCTATAAAAAAAGTAATAAAAGTACACAACAATATTATCAACTGAGAACTTTATGGTGCCTGTCCATTTTTTTAAAATCTACCATCCTTCCTATTCTCTGGTAAGGCACTATGTCACTACTAGCAGGGTGAATTCTTTTTTCAGTTGCAACATAGTGACCCATCGAGAAAAACCAAACTCCGGTGATGCTGATTTTAACTCATTCTAGCTGGTCCCTTCTCCAACACTAACAGCTCTGACATCAATCACATCATAGAAAATTTTGAATCAATCAAGATTCTGGTGCCCACTTTCCACTTTCTAACACCGCCATACAAATTCATAGTAGTCGCTATGTTGCATGGGTTAAAAACCTCACATTTCCTCTATGCAACATAACAACTATTGTAGATCTTATAAAGATTAGATGGTGCAAACAACTTCAATAACAAGCATTTGTAAAAGCGGTAATTTAAATAGATCCTGAAGGAATATTCAAAATTCAAAATAGCTTCATGCCCAATTAAAAATTAAAAGGACAAGACCTAACATGTGTAATTGGGCACAAAGCTTAGGGTTTAATAGGGTTTTAAAATTGCAAAGACAAAAAACTAAAACCCTAGTATGCAAGACATAGAATTCATTCTGATTTTATACCTAGAACTAGGAAAATTTCATTTTGTAAAAATTGGACAAAACATAATGCTCTATTATTGGATCTAAAATTGGCATTGAAGCAAGGGATAAAGTGCATGCACATTGTTGGTGACTCTAATTTGGTTTTTTACCAAGTAAGGTCTTCCTATGCATCTAAAAACAAAAGGTTAAAGCAATATAGAAATTCTATCTAGGATTTGATTGAAGGATTTGATACATTTGACATCACATGGATAGATAAAAAAATTAAAAGATGACATATTTATTGGTGTTTTTCCATAAGACCTAATGTTGTAACATTTTCTAGGATACCCAATGTTGAGATGTAGGCTAGGCCATCTGTGCTAGAAAACTTTAAGAGTTGGCAAGTTTTTGAGGATGATTTGGATATCATCATATTTCTAAATTGTGAAGATAAGTATCATGGGCAAGAGTTGGACTATAGTGCTCTTGTTGAAACTAGTAATGGAAAGGACATTATATTTGGGAATGAAGTAATTCAGGTAAAGACAAACAAGGTACCATAAGGGTTGGTAGTCATAGAGAACATTTTTGACAAATAAAATAGAGTTAAAGAAGAGATGAAGGGTAAGGATTCTAGTGAGCTCGAGGAGATGAACCTAGGCACTAGTGAAGCCCCTGAGAAGGTATACATTGGAAATAAAATGTCACCAAGGTAAGGAAGACTTTGATTGACTTATTGAGGAAGCATATGCATGTTTATTCTTGGTCATATGATGACTTGAAAGCTTGCAAAGAGGATCTATTCCAAGATGTCATCCTTTTAAAGGAAAATACCAAACCTTTGAGGCAAAGGCGAAGGCCAGTCAATCCTAACCTTGCTCCAAAAATGCAGGAAGAACTAATGAAACTTAGAGATGCTGGTATCATTAAGCACATAAGAAATTCTTCATGGGTTGATAACTTGGAACTTGTGATAAAGAAAAATGGTGATATAAGGCTCTATGTTGACTTTAGGAATTTGAACATCTCTTCTTTGGAGGACAACTATGGTTTTCCTAATATGGATGTAATTCTTTAAATAGTGAAAAGCTAAAAATTGATGTCCATTATGCATGTATTTTTATGCTATAACTAAGTAGTGGTAAAATAATCTAAACAATGTAAGAATGTATTTACTACATCTTAGGGAGCCTATGTGTAAGGAAACTTGCGACCAAAATATAATTGTTTCCACATAACCTATAATTGATGTAGATCTCTCCCTTATATAGGAAAATATGATGTGTTGTGGACTAAGACTACTATAAATACCCCAAAATGGAGTTAAGAGAGGGCTCTACACCTTTTGAAATAGGTTACTGAAAAACTTGGCCTAGGCACCCAAAAGAGCACAACTAGGTTTATACTTGAAAAGGGAACCTATGAGTTCATAGGGGAATGGAAAGGTTCCTAAAAATTTAGAAAACTCAAGCTAGTGTGTTTGAATAGCCTATATTGTTCCCAAAGGCTATAAATAGCAAAATTGCCTTTTAGGCCTAGGAGCCCCCAATTAGCCCTATGAATGAGGAAATTAGGGTTTAGTTTGAAATTTTTCCAAAGTACTTAGAAAAAAAGTTCATATATGGATACCCTTTTGGAAGAATATTTAGATTTCAAATTTTTAGATTCCCAATTGGTCAAATGATTCCTTACCAAAAATATAACAATTACCCTTGTTAAGCCTAATTGCTAGGGTTTGTGAAGGAAGTATGAAATAGGTGATTGAATAGGTTAAGACATCAAATAGGAAACATGTATATATCTAATAGAGATAATATTACCCCTTATAATGGTTTCAACCATTCCACAAATGCCCACAACACTTCAATACCTATTGTCCTACACCAAACATATAAAGATGTTTGGCCTAGGGCTTGCTAGAAAAATTAGTTTCCTATCTTTCCATCTCCCATCCTTTAGGTTTCCTATATTACATCCTCATAAACTTAATTCTACCAAGTGGCATGAAGTTTCCAAAGTGCGAATGTAGGTTAGGAGATTTTTTGCTAAAATTGGTCACTAAATGGAGGGTTTTGGTGCACCCAAGAAAGAAACTTAGATAACTTTTGTTGTAGAGCACTTCAAAACCTAAAACCACTTACATAATTATACTAATATGTTAAATATTCCAAAAAAACCATTCATTTTCATGTTCCAATCTGAACTAGTATGTACACTCAAAAAATATAGTGTTTTACAAGGAAAATGAGATCTTTTATTGTTTCAAATGGAAAAATTACATTCTTTGTCTTTCCACCCACTTGAAAGGGATATTTTAAGACTTCCCCCAAACAATCCAATTTAATTTCAAAGGTTGTGACCTTTGGTGAGAAACTATGTAAAATTTGACAACTTTTTGCAAAACATTTCAAACAACTTTTCTTGCAAAATGCAACTTTTGGCAACTATTGCAAATTGCACAATCTAACCCAACTAGGATCTTCTCCTTGTCCTGTAGGGGCCTACAATATATTAGAAAACCTCTAAATAGTCCTAACCTATTCTAGGTCTAAGATTTTCCCTTTGACCATAGTCAAAACCCATGGTTTATAAAACATCAAATGGGGACTAGGTCTGACAAATAGGTTAATTTCCTTAAGTAACTATTTTTAGCTATTAAAAATTTCTCTTAGGAAAAAATTCACTTGATTATAACTCATGAAGAGTTACATAAGGTGGATTCCCTAGAGAGTGGAGTGGTTGGTGCTCCTACACCATACTCCCTTGCTTGAAAAAATCAAGTCCCACTTGAGGATAGTTGCTGAATAGAAGTTCCATGTTTGGCAATGCATTCTTCACTCATCCATGTAACATCTATGTCTGGAAGACCCTTCGATTTGACCAAATAGTCTATGTAGATCTTCTTTCTTATTTTCTTGACCACCTTGGAATCCAAAATCTTCTCCAATTGATGTGGTTGGCTAGGTGGTGAATCCTTGATCCATTTTTCTTGTTCATCAACATCCTACATTACATCATTAGTTCCTACATCACATTTGAAAGGGGTGAGATCATAAAAATTAAAGATAAGAGAAATTAATATGGTTGGAGGCAATGAAATTTCATATGCATTTTCTCTAAATTTATGCAATATCTGATAGGGATCAATATTTCTCATCTACAATTTTGTGTGTCCCCTTGGTAGTCTTGCATTGTTCAACTAAGCCCATACTTGATCTACTTCTTTGAATGAAACATGTCTCTTCTTCTTGTCTTCCCACTATTTGTACTTTGCAACATTTTGATACAAAATGTCTCTGACCTGATCATGTTTTTTTCTTAATCTATGCTTAGAACTCTTCACCTTGTGCATTAACTTTGAAGTCACTTGGTTAATGTCTCAGGTCCATGACTCCTCTAGGATGAAGTCCATAGTTCGAATGGTGTCTTCCTTGTTGACCCGTCGATTGAGTCATTGAATGTAAATTCTTCTTGAGGGAGAATCAAATCCCACGTTAACTCATGTTGCTTTGTCAGACACCTTAGAAGGTTTCCTAATGATCTATTTACAACTTCAATCTACCCGTGTATTTCTGGATGGCAGGAAGAACTAAAATATAAATTTGTGCCCAACTTCTTCTATAAGGTCCTGCAAAAATGACCTTGGAATTTAACATCTCTTTTTGAGATAATGGGTGTTGATAACCCACTAATCTTGATCACTTTCTTGAAAAATAGGTTAGTAATGTGAAAAGTATCATTAAAGTTCTTATAAGGAAAAAAATGAGCCATTTTATTAAATCTATCTACAATAACAAAAATGCTATCAAAATCTTTTTTTTTTCCTTGGAAGACCCAAGAAAAAATCTATGCTCACATTGTCCCATGGCTTTGTTGGAATAGGTAAGGGCTGATAAATAACTTGATTTTTCCTTACTCCCTTGGCTCTTTGACATATTGTGCAAGTTTCTACAAACTTTTTGACATTAGTATGTAACTTTGGCCAATGATAGTTTCTCTTTATGAGTTCTAGAGTTTTGTCAATCCCAAAGTGACCTCCTAATGTGACACAATGCTTTTCTCTGATCATATTTTCCCTCATGGAACATCTTGGAATGCAAAGTTCTCCTCCTTTGAACAATAGACCATTCTACAATAAATACTTTGAATAAGTTGTGTTATATGCATCAGATAATGTAGAACAAACCTTATAGATTTCCCCAAAGTTTGGATCATCTTTATATAAGTGTTTAAGGGAATCAATCCCCATACTTTTCACTTGAGCTTCTTCCATCAAGGTGACTCTCCTAATGAGAGCATCTCCTACCTTGTTTCCAATGCCTTTCTTGTGTTTGACTAGAAATGTAAAGGCTTGGAGCTTCCCAACCCACTTCATGTGTCTACATTTCAATTTGTCTTGGCTATTTAGTAAGCTTAGTGCATGATTGTCTAAGTATAAAATGAATTCCTTAGGAAGCAAGTAGTGCCTCCATTTCTTGAGGGCCTAAACCATAGCATATAGTTATAGGTCATACGTATTGTATTTCTTCTTGGCATCATTAAGTTTTTTAGAGAAGAAAGCCAATGATGTTTACTCTTGACTAAGAACTGCACCTATGGAAAGGTTGCTAGCATTAGTTTAAATTGTGAATGATTTTTTGAAGGTAGGTAGTGCTAAGACTGGATATTGTGCTACCCTACCCTTCAATTATTTAAATGATTCATCTCCTTAAGCAGTACATTGGAGTTTTGTCTTCTTAACTCCTTTGATGGTATCCAATATAGCTCCACATATGTGACTAAATTGTTTGACAAATTTCCTATAGAAATTTTCCAATCCATGGAAGCTCCTAACTTCTCCTATTGTCTTAAGTGTTGGCTAGCTAATGATGGACTCTACCTTTTTAGGATCCATCTTCAAGGTGCTCTTTGAGATGACAGGCCCCAAGAATGTTAATTCTATCTACATAAATGCACATTTTTCAAGGTTCATTACCAACTTCTTTTCATGTAGTCTTTCAAGAACTTGTTCCAAATGCTTTATATGCTCTTCTTTAGTCTTGTTGAAGATCAATATGTCATCAAGATAGACTACTAAAAACTTACTTCAGAAGTTATAAAGCACTTCATTCATCAGCCTCATGAAGGTGCTAGGGGTATTTCTTAGAGAAAATGGCATGAAAAGTCATTCATATAACCCTTTAGTGGTTTTAAATGTTGTTTTCCACTCATCTCCAGGGTTAATCCTTATCTGATGATAGCTTGATTTAAGGTCTATTTTAGAAAAGTAGCATTCTCCTCCAAGTTGGTCTAGTAGATCTTCAATCCTAGGTATAGGGAACCTATACCTTATAGTTATTTTGTTGATTTCCCTAGAGTTAGTGCAAAGTCTCTATTTTCCATCCTTTTTAGGGGCCAATACACTAGGGACTACACAATGGCTGGGACTTCTTTGAATAAGTCCCTTAGCTAATAGATCACTAATTTGTCTTGATACCTCTACATTTTGATCAGGGGTGAGTTTGTATGAAATCTTGTTGGAAAGATAAGCACTTAGTATGAAGTCAATCTAGTGTGAGATGTCCCTCAATGGTGGGAATTCATCTAGAATGTCTCCTGCAAGCATAACTCTATACTTATAGAGTAGATTGTTTACTTTTTTGGGCACTTCTTTAGTGACTAATTTCATCTTAGGTTTGAGGACTAGGGCATATCCTATTTGAGAGTCTTAGATGGTATTAAAAATCTCTTGTTCATCTACCATGAAAACTAATTGTTCTTTGGGTTTCTTTTGGCAAGGGTCAAGGTTGGGAAGAATATTATATTTATGACCATCTTTAGTAATTTTTTATTTGTTTGTGACACAATCATGTTTGGCTTTAAGGTCATACTGCCATGGATGACCTAGCAAGAGGTGAAAAATGTCCATTTCTTCAATGTCACAATGGACTCTATCCTTATAATATTTTATGGAAAAATTTACCCAAGCATATTCATTTATTAGTGTTTATTACCCTTTTGTTAACCAAGATATATGGGAGGGATTAGGGTAGGGTATTTTCTCTAGATTCAATTTATCTACCATTTCTTTAGACACAAGATTTTCAGTAGAACTAGAATCAATAACTAACTTACATAACTTTCCATGGATTTTGCAGTTGGTCCCAAAGAGAGTGTTTCTTTGTGAAGGCTCTACAAGAATGGGTGCTTGAATTAGAGTCTTCTTCATCATGAGAGTAGCCCCTTCTTCACTAGCACAATCTCTAACACTTTCATCATCATCATCTTGGACAAGATTAGTTCTTTTGTCTCATTGGTTATTCTGCTTCTCAGGACATTTGTTTGTATAGTGGCCCATCTGGTTATAATTGTAGCATTTGATCTACCCATTATTTATTTCACCATTAATGCCTCTTCCATTACCTCAACTTCCTTTGTATCCCCCTCATGAACTACTTTCTCCTTGGGTATATGTTAGAATCTAAAAAGATTGATTACCCAGAAAACTAGTGCAAAGAATATATATCTAAACTATGAATGCAAATGATATAAAATCAGAATAGCAACATAGAGTTAGTCTCCAAGAGAGTATTGAAAATACTGAAGCAAAATAGCATTAAGAGGATGCAAAAGAAATTGATCCCAGATACAAGCCAGGTAGCATGCTTATATAGACTAGGAAGAGGGAGGAGGTGGAAACACCGACCAATGAGGAGCAACCATCTATTAGACTAAAGATAGAAAAGTATCTTCCTAAGATAGCTAATGGATGCTCACATGTAGGAAGGTGACACCTCACAACTACTTTCTAAATAAGACATGCTTTATTAACCTAAGCAAGATTATTAAAAGTGTAGGAAAAAAACTAGCAATAAAGGGAAAAATAAATAACCCACTAGGAAATAAAAAAACTACACTAACACCCCCCACAAGTGAAGCTTAGGTGGATGGAGAAATGGGTCCCAGAAAGTTAGGCCTGATGAGGTACCCATGTACATAAAATTCCCCCAAAAGGGAGAGAAGAGACCCCCAAAAATAATCAGGACTCCAAGTGAGAGGAAGAGGCCCCCCCTAAAGATGAAGCATCTCGCACCCTCAGCAAAGCTCGCAAACGAAGGAAATTGCTCTCAGTGAAGGGTTTGGTGAAGATATCAACAACCTGCTCAGATGTTAGACAATAGAAAAGGTCAATGAAATGACCATGGATGAGCTCCCAAAGGTAGTGCATGTGGATCTCAATGTTTTTGGTCCGTTGAGGATGGACCAGATTCTGTGAGATCTGAATGGCACTTTGGTTGTCACAAAATATGATTGATGGCCTTTTGATCTGGATACCAAACTTAGTGAGAAGATGTTGAAGCAAAATGGCCTTAGTGGCGGCATTCACAGCCCCCTGATACTCAGCCTTAGTAGAAGATAGAGTAATAGTAGACTACTTCTTGCTTGACCAACAAACAGGACCGAAATCAAGTGAGAAGCTGTAACCCAAAGTAGACTTGCAATCCTAAGAATCACCTACCCAATTTGAATCTATGTAGCCCACCAAATTAAGCTCAATACCTTTTGCATAGTGAATCCCACAACTATGAGACCCCTAAATGTAGTGAAGGATCTGCTTCACTACTTTCCAGTGCAACTCATGAGGCTCTTGCATGAATCAAGAGACCATGGCTACAACATATGAGATGTCAAGTCTTGTATGAGTCAAATGAATAATACTCCCAACAAGTTGGTGATACAAGGTGCCATCAACAAGTGGAGAAGAACATTGAGCCTCAAGTTTGACTCTAGAAAGGAAGGGAGTCAGAGCAGGTTTATAGTCAGAAATATGAAACCTCGAGAGTAAATCTAGAGCATACTTGGATTATGTGATGGTGATCCCAGAAGGAGACTAAAAGATCTAAATCCCAAGAAAGTAATGCAATAAGCCCAAGTTAGTGATCAAGAAACTATCTTGAAGGGCAACTTTGACAGCCTTAATGGTGGGTGAAGAACTTCTTGTGATCAACAAGTCATCAATATATAAAACCAAAAATAGGAGTGAATCACCTTCTTGTAGAATGTAGACATTAGGATCAAAATGGCACCGAGTGAACCCACTTGATAGAAGAAAGGAGTGCATCTTGGCATACTAGGCCCGAGGAGCTTGTTTGAGGCCATAGAGAGACTTTTGAAGATGGCACACAAGTGAAGAATCCAAAAGGAAACCCTGTGGCTACTCCATCTAGATCTCCTAATGAAGGTTACCATGAAGAAAAGCACTCTTCACATCCATTTTATGTACTTCCCAATGATTACCTATAGCAATGGCAAGAACAAGTCAAATGGAATTCATTTAGGAAATTGGTACAAAAGTCTCAGAGTAGTCAATCCCAGGAACCTAGGAGAATCCTTTAGCGACCAAGTGAGCCTTTTGTTTGTCAATTGACTCATCTACTACAATTTTTTTTTGATAGATCCACTTACATCAAACAAATTTTCTTCCCTTAGGAAGAGGGACAAGATCCCAAGTGTGGTTCCTCATCAAGGAACTATACTCTTCTTGCATAACTGTATCCCACTCAGGAATACTAGAAGCCTCATGAAAGGAATATGGGTCTAAGGAAATAGCAATGGAGACATGTGGAGCATCTTGGAATTGTGAACGAGTCTACCTGGTGTTTGATGGATCCCTAACCCAATCACCTACAGAATGCAAGGTCTATCTAGCCCAAAGTGGACTAGAAGATGGAGAATTTGGAGGAGAATCATCAACCTATGAATGATGACTAGGAGAGGAAGGAGGTGAGTCCTCTATATCACTCTCTACATCAGAAGTGGAGGTAGAAGACTGTTCAAGTGAATCTAACCCATCAGAAGATCTATCATGTATTCCAAGTGACTCTAATGTCAAAGTAGAAGGAGTTGGAGAAGTCATAGAAAGGGAGCTTGAAGGTCCCTCCTCAAACTGGACAATCCTCTCAATGAACAACTCATGTGTAGTAGGTGGACCAACCGATAACCCTTCACACCATCAGGATAAGCTACAAGTATGTAAGGTTTTCTTTGTGGATCCAAGGACTTGCATTTCTCCATAAGAATGTGGGCCCATGTAGGAGAGACAAAAACTCAAAAGTGCTTAACTGATAGTTTTTGACCATTCCAAGCTTCAAAAGGAGTAACTCCCTTCAAGGCTCGATGAGGAACATGGTTTTGGATATAACAAGCATAGTTAATGGCTTCTGCCCAATACTGTGGTGCAAGAGATCTAGAGTGAATCATATAGTTTTCCATTTCCTTCAAGGATCTATTCTTCCATTCTACAACACCATTCTGCTGAGGATTGTATGGAACTAAATGTTGTAAATAAATCCCCTCTAAAGTGCAAAATCCTTCAAACTAATGGTTGACATACTCACCACCATTGTCTGAGCGCAAAACATTGATGGCTTTCCTAGATTGTTTCTCTACAAACGTTTTGAAGTCTTAAAAATGATGAAATAACTCTGACTTCTATTTGAGAAAGTACACCCAAGTATATTGAGAAAATTCATCAATGAATGTGAGGACATATCTGGCCCTACTAAAAGAAGGATGTTGAAATGGACCAGCCAAATCATTATGAACTAACTCTAGTATTTGTGAAGCTCTCCATGCCTTAATTTTATCAAACTTTTCCTTAGGATACTTACCAAGAAAGCAACCTTGGCAAACACTACTTGAGAACTAAACCAAAGGAAACCCTATGACCATGCTCTGCTAGTTGAGCTGATGCAAATAGTGGAAGTTAAGATGGCCAAACCACTCATGCCATAATTTACTCACATCATTAGAGTGAGTGAGCAAAATAGATGAAGGAGGATTAGGAGAAAAGTGAGAAAATAGATAGAGTCATGACTGATGATCTGCTCTTCCAATTGTGACTATAGAATCACTATGCAACTCATGTATCTCCACTAAATTAGGAGTGAACTCAACCCACTTGCCTAAACTTGTGTGAGTGATCTCATATACCAATAGAAGATTAGTTGACAATGAGGGTACACAAATAACATCATGGAATGTGCCATCCCCCACATCAACAGACCCTCTCCCACACACCTCAATAGGAGCATCATCACCCTTAAAAATAGAAGGCATAGTACATAGCTCCAAGGATGCAAGTTCTTCCTTAGATGAAGCCATGTAGTGTGAAACACCCGAATCAAGAACCCAAGTGGATGGTGATCGAGGAAGAAACTGCAACAAGGGCCTTGCCCTTTCCTTTCCCCTTGCTATTTTTATTTTCCTTGTTAGACCCTTCATTAGAACTTTATTTGATAGACTCAGGAACACTAATATTATTCTTCTCAAGAATGTATGTCAAGTGATCAATTTGTTTCTTCAAACATTTATGTTCATCATTACCAGGTCTTAAATAATAGGCACATTTGACCTTTTCTTTCTTAGGCTTATCACCCTTGGAAGATGGGGTATCAATAGTTGCTTTTGAAGCAACCAATATTTGATCCTTCTTTTCCTCACTATTATTTTTTTTTTCATCCTTACTATTGTTGTTACTACTTTGTCCTTTTTGTTCTTTTGTGCATTGGTTGGCAGCTAAGGCATGTGACTTAAAGGACTTAAGAGTGCCCATCTAGATTAGCTTGTCCTATTCTTGAGTGATATTGGTAGCAAAATCATCTAAATATGGCATGGTGAATTGAGTACCAAGTGCACCCTTAGTAGCATAGAAGGTGGAGACAAACATAGAATATTCTGAACTTAGCTTAAAGAGAATACTAAGAATTTGTTGTTCATCTTTCTTTTCAATTCCACATTGTTTTAACTGCAACCTTAGTGACTTCAATTTAGTGAAGAAATCTTGGATTGTGTTGAAATTTCCTGGACTTAAACTAATTAGTTCATTTTCCAACATATGACCCCTCGTTGAATCTTGTGTACCAAATAGTGTTTCTAGCTTTAACCATATTTCATTTGGTGTAATCAAAGATTCAATGTGAAATAAAAAATTAGGAGAAATAGAAAAACACAATGTTCCATATGCCTCATCACATTTGTTAAACCACTTAGGCTTGTCTTCATCTTTAGCAAGTTCAGTTTCAAGTCCCATAGTTATTATATTTAATCCAGCTTTCCTTGAGTGAATTTTCATGCATGATTTCCACTCAAAGTAATTGTATGGAGTTAGGATGGGCATATTTGTTTGATCCATGATGAAGAAATGCAAAAAGAAATGCCAAAAAAAGAGAATCTAGCCATGACAATGCCCCCACTTTTTACTCAATCAAAGAACCCCCCAAAGAAATATGATTTGGCACTTTATTTTAGTGCATTTAGAACTACCACTAGAAAGAAATACTTAGTTGTCTTGATTTCAATGCATTACAAACCCTCATGAAGAGTATATGCTAAAAGTGAAACTTGGGCACAATAATCAAGGACACAAATAGCACCACTGCAATCTACTCAAAAAATCATGCACTTTCAAAAAAAGAATCGTCCTGATACAAGGTTGTATGAGAAAGTTATGATCTTCTAAAGTTTCCAAAATGAGAATTGTGCATAGTCATGGCCGAGAATCTACAATTTCTGAAGAATTCATGCATGAAAAAAAAAAAAAAACTATACTAGTGGATAGAGCACAAAAAAATAGCTAAGGTCATAACAAGAATTATCAAAATTGGAGTTCGTATGAGCAAGAATGAGACATTTGAAAACTGCATTCAAATTTGTGACTACCAATGGAGACGGTTATGGTTGTAGCTTTCTGTGGTTGCATGCAAAAACTAAAAGATACCTAGATAGTTTTTTGGTGCTGCAAACAAAACCCAGAAAGTGATTTTCTTGCTAATGTACAAAAGATGTTGCTGTAGTGTAAATTAGACACCTTTAACAGTAAAAAATGGCTCCAAAAATCAAGAAATGACCCAAACAACCAAAATATGACATGCAAATACTAGATCATCTTCCTAAGTCCATCAATGTCATGCTGGAACTTGCAATATTGATTGAAAACTCCAAATATGCACATTGGTTGTCAGATTTGAGATTGAAACCCCAAAGATTAAAAACATTTTTGTTAAAACTTTTCTAATTCTCAAGATCATCCAAAGATGCAAGAGAAGAGCATACTTCATTTTTCAAAAAACTACAATAAAATTTATTAGCCCCCCCCTGAATTCTCTCAAATAAGGAAACTAAAATCTACTCTTACACATAGAAAAGCTCTGATACCATGTTAGAATCTGAAAAGATTGATGGACCAAAAAACTAGTGTAAAGAATAGATATCTAAACTATGAATGCAAATGATATAAAATCAAAATAGCAACATAGAGTTAGTCTCCAAGAGAGTATTGCAAATGCTAGAAGCAAAATAGTAGTAAGAGGATGCAAAAGAAATCGATCCCAAATACAAGCCAGGTAGCATGCTTATATAGACTAGGAAGAGGGAGGAGGTGGCAACACCGACCAATGAGGAGCAACCATCTATCAGACTAAAGATAGCAAAGTATCTTCCTAAGATAGCTAACAGATGTTCACATGTAGGAAGGTGACACCTTGCAACTACTTTCTAAATAAGACATGCTTTATTAATGTTGGTAAACAGATTCGTTCTTTTTAATTTCTTCTGTCAATATGACTCTTGATGCCCGAACAATAAACAAAATCTGTTTGCAACAATTGAAAAGCCGTTTTCTTGTTAACTGGCTTATCTCTGAATTTGTAGGTACAGCTCCCTATTATGAATGATATTCGATGAATTATGTTTGATTCCTAAAACTAATGCGGGGTATGCTCTTAACCCGAGAGCAGGAGAGGAAACCAAGTCTCACCCAGACAAGTGAAACTCAGGCAGGAATCTAAATGTTAGGATGTTATGTATATGGCACCCACAATCTTATGGCTCCCGCAACACAACAGAATGAAATGCAAGATATGGACTGTGAATGCAATATGAGATGATTAGTTAGTGCTACTGCGTTCGGATCTTCACGATCTCATGATTTTCGACACGCAACAATGTAATATAAGATCTAATGCAGATGACTGAAATATAAGGGAATGCATATGGAGAACAAAACACTAACCGAGATATTTCCCACTACTAGCTCCAATACTCTGATCGGTTCACTAGTTCAATTAAATAGAAACAACGAAATGAAACTCTGTTCACTAAACCATTTCCATCCAATATCGAAGAAGTATCTCATACACAAATGAAAAGAAAAGGACAGTAAAGAAATGGCACAAATTCAATTGTCTCTGCAACCGGATTCACACCAAAAATTTGCTGACCCTTTATTAATCATTCAAAATCTTACATATAGGTTGAGAGAGATGACCGTTACAATGGAATTTAAATCGGCTCATCTTCTCAAGATGACAAATGGCGAGATGCCAACTTATCATATCTACACATTTACAAAATCCTAAGATTAATGGAATAGAAAACAAAAGGGGGAATTTTGAATCATTTGGGCTTCTTCCCCTTTTCAGTCTTCGCCTTATATGCTTTAGCAGCCGCTATGATTGGGGTTAATTCATCATAGCTTGGTACGTGTACATTTGTGAATCTCAATAGCCACCTTGCAGGTTCTTGAGTAAATTCTTTGGCTTGATTCTGCTAATTCACTGCTTCCTCAGCTACCACGTGCACGCATCCGCTAAGTGTTTGTAGTTCTGACACTCTGTTTTGGCTGCTTGAAGCTATCCCAGACAGATTGCTCAAATGCGTGGAGAAGTTGTTTTTCATCATATCAATGTCGATGAAGGACTTCCCTTGCCCACTGGTTTGTGATTCAGTGTGCAATCCTCGCATGAGCTCAAAAGCTTTCTCTTGGGCCTTCTTTACTTTATCCCCTGTTTCTCTAAGCCCTTTCTCGGCTTCCTGGATCATTTCCCGCTTGAATTGCATGCTTCTGATCCATTCATTCAATGGTTCATCTCCTTTCTTCAGAATCTTTGCTTCAATTGCATCCTTGGCTTTCATCTGGATGATCATATTCAGAAGAGAAATGGATTCTGTGCATTTCGCCTCTTCTCCCGCCAGAATATTACTATTGGCAGTAATATTGCCCTTTTTTGCTTCTAATCGGATGAGCACATTGCCGATTTGACCAATGAGGGCGATTCCATCAGTATTAAGCCTTTCGATCCACTCTTTCCCGATCTGACCGAAGTGCCTATCTTTCTGCAGCTGTGATATGAAGGCCTGCACTTCTTCTGCCGAAGGATCCTCTGTAGCGGGTAAACCGGTAATAGTTGCCAATGGGACAACTAACTGTCGGATGAATTTTCTTAGTTCTTCGATCTCAGCTTTCATCTTAATCTTTGATACCTTGAGGTTCTCCAGCTGCTACTCTATTACTTCGTTACCTGATTTCCATAGGCCCACTTTAGTGTCATGCCTGGCTTCTCCGAGATCGATGGAATGCAGAGTGAAGTCTGCTGGAGTCAAATCTTCAATTTTTCCCACTCTGTTTGGTTTCGCCACCTCCATGGTTAGGTGCCCTGTTTCTGTATCATGCCCTAGTATGGATAGGGTTCTCTGCTTCTTGGCCTTCACCATCATCGATCCCGAATGAACTGCTTGAGACACTATATCTTTCGCAGGAGTGCTGTCATCTTTCCTCTTCCTCTTCTTCTCCAGGGTGTCTTCAAGCCAAGACTCTGTGCTAATTATCTTAGAGGCCGTTCCCAGAGACTCAATGGTGAACATCTTCCTCTTTACTTGAGTCACTGCAGCAGTAGTCACAGAGAATGGGTTCCTCTAGTCTCGAGAGAGAAGTCGAGAGGAACTAGGGATCTCCTTTTCTTCTTCAGGTTCAGTGCTACTACTTTGATCATCCTTGATCTTTACAATTTGAATAGAGGAGCCAGTAGGCTTCAAGGACAGGGCACTTATGGCTGGAGTAGGGCTATGATGAGATGGTGAACTTGGGGCGAGCTGAGGAGATGGGGGTGGAAAAATCTGCATATGTCAATTCTCTCTGAAATAACTGGTGAATTTGGATGATCTGCTCTCAATTCCCCTCTGAAAACCATCTGCAATCAATCTGAATACTTACCATGCTTACAGTTGCGTCTTCTCATCTGATGCGAAAAATTGCCTCTGAGGGTAGAAAACCCGCAATGGAGAAGTCGATTTCTATTTTTCCGCCACTGCCTTCTCTTTATTTAAGTCACTTCTTTTCAACCCTTTTCGGAAAATCTCCAAGCGGCTTCGCCAAAAGGTAGGGCCCACCATCTTATATTATCTCTTCGGAAAGCTCCTTTTCGGAAAATCGCCAAGTAGCTTCGCCAGAAGGTGGGACCCATATGTCAACTTTCCCTTCTAATAGTGCTTTTGCGGAAATCTCACTTAGGATTTCGAAACCCGCCGAGGAGAAGCCCTTTCTTCATTTTCTGCACATCTACCTTTTGATCATTCCATTAAGTTATAATTGATTCCGGTGGTAGGATCGCGACAACATACGAAAGATTTCTTAGAAACATGAACTATTTCGCTCCAGTTGAATTCCTTTACTGTGTATACTGAGATCTGCGGAAAAAGGCCTTCGGGGTGCGAAATCCGCCGAGGAGAAGCTAGAACCCAATTTCCCGCCGACTTGATTTTCTTAACTCAAAGTGGGCTATATTGAAGGCAAGTCACATGATGCAGTACAATCCGAGAATCTTCATCGAGTAAGGATCTAAACTACCCCTCCGACTTATAATAGTCAAGGAACAACCCACCCGGCTCATATGTGATACGGAGGAAGGCTACAGGTGAAAACCTGATGAAGAAGCTCCTCACCTAAGAGGGCAAAGACCTATTGACTTGACCAGACCACACAAGACTATGATCTACTCCACTTTGTAAAATTGGGACAAGGTGTAAAAGTGGGGCAACAGCTGGCTCTGACTGGGGACTTGGGTAGAGTATATCCAAGCAAGGGACCTAGGATCTCTGGTTTCGCACAAGGATGGAATAAAAGGTGGCAACACAACAAAAATGAAACAAGACAAACAACAAGGAAAGGAAAAACAGCAAAGGAAAAGCTAACTAAGCAGAACTGGGAAATACTAACCTACTATAGTATAGCACAGGGATTACCTATTTTCAATTAATAACTTGATAGAGCTTGAGGTCCTGACCATTATAGGTCAGGGGTAGTACTTCGCCATCTTCATATGCCAGTTTGAAAGAATTATTCTCAAACGCCTGTTGGATCTTGAAGGGGCCTTTCCACAGTGTGTCAAACTTTTTATGCATTCCTTTTGGAGCTCTTCTTTTGTCCCAAAGCAATACCATGTCTCCTATCATAAATTTTTGAGGCCTTGCCCTTTTATCAAAAATTTCTTTTACTCGCATCTGATGCTGTGTGATGTGATCAACAATCTCTGTTCTTTCTTCCTCCAATTTTCTCAAATACAAGATTCTCTTTTCCAGGCCATCTCTATAGATATCATCTTCGATTACTGTTCTGATTTTACTTGTAGCCAATTCCAGGGGTAAAGGCAGATTAGCTTCAGTTCCATAAACTAGCTCGAATGGGGATATGCCAATCGCCCTTTTAGGTGTTACCCTATCTGCCCAGAGTGCTTCATGAATCTTCTTGTGCCAATTTTTCTGATTATCTGAGACTAGCTTCTTAACAATGCTAATTAAGTTCTTATTGCTAGATTCAGCTTGACCATTTCCTTGAGGGAAATAGTCAGAGGAATGGTTGACTGTGATTCCATACTCAAAACAAAAACTAGTGATATCTAATGATGAAAAATAGGACGCATTATCCATCACCAGTTTGATAGGAATGCCAAACCTGACTAGAATGTTTTCTTTTATGAATTCACAGACCACCTCCGTAGTAGTTTTCTTCGTGGCTTTAGCTTCTACCCATTTGGTGAAGTAGTCCGTAGTGGTGATTATGTATTTGTGGCCAGCGCTAGATACAGGGGCAATTGGACCAATGAAATCAAGACCCCACTGTTGAAATGGACCTTCAATTATAACTGGTCTCAGTGGTAATGCAGCTAATTGAGGACGCCCAGTAAACAACTTACATTTTTCGCATCTCGCCACCCACGCGTATGCATCCTTAAACATCCCGGGCTAGTAATAACATTGCCTCAGTATTTTAAAAGCCGTAACTGAAGAAGAGAAATGTCCTCCATAGGCCTTGTCATGGAAAGTCTTTAATAGCTTCTCTTGCTGTGGTTTATCTACGCATCTCAAAAATGTACCATCAATGGCCTTTTTGAACAGTTTGTCATCCCACAATACATATTTAGCAGCTTTCAACCTAAGGTCTCTCCTTTGCCTTGATTTTAGTCCTTCTGGACATTCTCCGTATGTTAGGAGATATGAGATGTTTTCAAACCACGAATCATACAGACCTACAGCGAGCACTAAATTTTTCTCGCTTAGTTCCTTGCTTTCTTCAGCGATCTTATTTTCTGCAATTGCTCTGCATAAAGCATTCCCTCTTATTAACTTGGTGGGTTTAATCTCTATATCATATTCTTGTATTTTCGCTACCCAGGCTCCTCTAGTATTACAATCTATATCTTGCTGCGTCAACACGCTCTTCACAGCTGCATCTGGTACATGAACTACAGAATGCGAGTGCAATATATAAAAACGAAAATTCTTAAGAGCTCTTACCACTGCAAAGGCGTGTTTTTCAATCTATGAATACTTCAATTCATGATTCTTCAAAGGTACGCTCATGAAAGTGATGGGGGCTTGTATTCCTTCATCATTTTCCTGCACAAGGATGGCTGACAAGGTATGTTCTGATGCGTAGCAATAAATAATAAAGTCCCTTTTATAATTGGGATGGCACAGCACGGGAGCATTAAACAGCAAGTGAATCAGCTTTAGTATTCATTTCCCTTGGTACAACTATGATAGAGAAAGCTTTCAAACCTTCTATTTCATCCCACACCTTATTTCTGTAATTTTTTAGTTTATGGTTTTTCACTGAATATTGCCCTTTAACTTGCTTTACTATCAACTCTGCATCACCTTGAGCTCTTAGGATTTCTATTCCCCTCTCTTTCGTCGTGACTACCCCTAATATCAAGGCCTCATATTCTGCTGTATTATTTGTATTGCCAAACTCTAGTTTGAAAGCTAAGGGTTCGGCCACTCCCTCTGGAGATATCAATACTACGCCGGCTCCAGAACCAGAGGAAGCGCAACTTCCGTCGAATTCAAAGGTCCAGACGCCAGAAACCTCTTGGTGTTCTTCGGGAACCTCTTTGTCCAAATTCTCATCTGTTTGTTTACCTGCATCCTCTTCCGTAAACAACATATAATTCCCAAATTCCAATTCCTGATATAAGATTTGGGCTTTGGGATCGTCTGACTTTAAGACCGTGAACTTGGCCTTTTCTTCTGGCTCCAATTTGACTTTCTTACTACCGATGGGTATTATAGCTTGAGACCAGTCCAGCTTAATTTCCCCTCCCAAGTCACGACAGAAACTTCTGCTCAAAAGGAGTCCATAACTCACTGGGATATCAGCTACCAGAATCGTTAACAGGAGTTTCTTTTCTGGGTATGAGGCTAGAGCCACTTGTGCATCCTTAATTTGCCCAAGCAAAGGGACCTATTTGGAGTCCATTGAATAGCATTTCCTGTATACCTTAGTAAGGTTGAGGCCTAAGGCTTTAGCCACAGAATAAGGCATGACATTATCTGAGGCACCTGAGTCTATAATGCAGTTACTAAGCTTACACCCGTTAATGTACAATGAAATATAAAAAGGCTCAGGTTTTTGTCCCGGGGAGGTTGCTAGGACTATTGAATCTCTCCGATCAGGAATGTCAGGTGTCAAGGTTTCTTTCTCTTCTTCCACTACTATGTTACAATTAGCACCAGTCGCATTATCTTTACACCGGTCTACCAGCTTTCTCAGCTCAACAGGGTGTGTCTTTAAATAATCAATGGCAGAAATTTGAATTTTTGAATCTTCACAAAACTGAATAAAATCAAAGGATGATTTACCCTTACCCATATGCGAAGCAGAAACTTCAATATCCACCGGTGTATTACTTGTTGACGGGCCAGGATCATTTCTCTAAGCAGAGCTAGAGGAGGGAGCCTTTTGCTTTTGTCCTCGAGTAAGAACGGTGTAAGAAGTTCCGTCAATAGTCGCATAACATTCTCCTTTGGTCTTGGAATCCGGTTCATATTCTAAGAATAAATTTTCAGAGTCGCCATTTTGATAAGAATCGGTTTCCAAAACATTAGTTGCATTGTTCAACTCATTGGTAGACAACAATTGCATCATGCGAGCTGTTTCTGGACAATTTTCGCTGTCGTGATCTGTGGTTAGATGGAAGACACACATATTTCCCTTCCTTGGTGCCGCCTCGATTTGCAATTTAGGCGGTGGTCCCATGAGTTGTGGGACTTTACCTTCGTTGTTCCTCCCGAGCATGTTCTGGTAATTGCGCTGATAAGGATTGTTGAACGCTGGCAAGTGTTTCTTTAAAGACACTATCTCATTGGATAGTTTCTGAATCATCTCTTCGGATGATGAAGAACTGCTTGAACTACCCTTAGCATGAAGTTCTCGCTTCCATTTTCCGGCAGAGATTAAATCATCTTCGCACTCAACGGCCTTCTTTTGTGCATCAGCTAAGTCAGTGGGCTTTGCTCTTCTTAAATCATAGTTGATGTCAGGAGGCATCGCACTTATGAAGAAAGTTTTCAAATTACCTGCGATAGGTCTGGCGGCAGCCGGGATCCTGCTGACAGTCTTGTTAAAGCTTGCAATGAAATCTCTCATGCTCGTAATTGGTTGCTTCTTTATAGACGTGAGCTGGGTCAACAGGGCATGTTCATCCTCTGCGGTCTTAAACCTATCTTCGAATGCAATCCTTAATGAGGCCCAATCTGTGATTGAACCGTCATCCAAATGATAAAACCAATCAGTTGCACTATCAGTAAGGGTTTCTATGAACAGTCTCACAGCTACATCCTCATGTCCAACTCCTAGGATATGGGTAGCCGCAAAAAAGGCTTTAATATGTTCGTCCGTAGTAACCTTCCCATCACCTGAGAATTTAGGGAAATTCTTCCTGGACCCAGATGGAAGTGGATGATAAGCATTTAGAGCTAAGGGTCCTGTCGCCGCGGCCCATGGAGCGGCCATGATTATCCTTGAATTGTAGGGAGGAAAGCCTATAGTTGATGGAGGTGTTACCCCGTGTAATGCTAACACCTGACAGGCAGAGTGCGAAGTGTTAGCGCCTTGATCTTTAACGGGTGAAGATGGTCTACTTCGACCCTGATTTTCACTTCTTCGCTTTGGAACTTCTAAGATAGGAAATCCGAGTTCTTCAAGTTTGTCAAAAATAGGATCTTTCCCACCTCGTTCCTTGGTACTTCGGAGGAACTTAAAACTTTCCAGGGTGCTGGGTCACAGCTTCTTACTGCGATTACCTTTCCACTCGTCTGATATTTCTTCTTTGGATGGCTCTTTCTAAGGCTTCAACTCTTCTTTCTTCTTCCTCTAAAACCTGGTTTGCGTTCCTATAGTGCTCCGAGTTCCTTCTATTTCTCCAAACAAAGGTGTTGAGTGAAGAAATTATATCTTCTTGGTCGTCTTGAAAACCAAGATTTGGTTGGAGAACGGGTATAATGTTTTCATGAGGCAGTACCATCTTTTCTCATGAGATATGCTTTCTTGATCAAGCGACTGTTCGTCTCCCCAGCAGAGTCGCCAAAAATCTGTTGGTAAACAGATTCGTTCTTTTTAATTTCTTCTGTCAATATGACTCTTGATGCCCGAACAATAAACAAAATCTGTTTGCAACAGTTGAAAAGCCGTTTTCTTGTTAACTGGCTTATCTCTGAATTTGTAGGTACAGCTCCCTATTATGAATGATATTCGATGAATTATGTTTGATTCCTAAAACTAATGCGGGGTATGCTCTTAACCCGAGAGCAGGAGAGGAAACCAAGTCTCACCCAGACAAGTGAAACTCAGGCAGGAATCTAAATGTTAGGATGTTATGTATATGGCACCCACAATCTTATGGCTCCCGCAACACAACAGAATGAAATGCAAGATATGGACCGCGAATGCAATATGAGATGATTAGTTAGTGCTACTGCGTTCGGATCTTCACGATCTCATGATTTTCGACACGCAACAATGTAATATAAGATCTAATGCAGATGACTGAAATATAAGGGAATGCATATGGAGAACAAAACACTAACCGAGATATTTCCCACTACTAGCTCCAATACTCTGATCGGTTCACTAGTTCAATTAAATAGAAACAACGAAATGAAACTCTGTTCACTAAACCATTTCCATCCAATATCGAAGAAGTATCTCATACACAAATGAAAAGAAAAGGACAGTAAAGAAATGGCACAAATTCAATTGTCTCTGCAACCGGATTCACACCAAAAATTTGCCGACCCTTTATTAATCATTCAAAATCTTACATATAGGGTGAGAGAGATGACCGTTACAATGGAATTTAAATCGGCTCATCTTCTCAAGATGACAAATGGCGAGATGCCAACTTATCATATCTACACATTTACAAAATCCTAAGATTAATGGAATAGAAAACAAAAGGGGGAATTTTGAATCATTTGGGCTTCTTCCCCTTTTCAGTCTTCGCCTTATATGCTTTAGCAGCCGCTATGATTGGGGTTAATTCATCATAGCTTGGTACGTGTACATTTGTGAATCTCAATAGCCACCTTGCATGTTCTTGAGTAAATTCTTTGGCTTGATTCTGCTGATTCACTGCTTCCTCAGCTACCACGTGCACGCATCCGCTAAGTGTTTGTAGTTCTGACACTCTGTTTTGGCTGCTTGAAGCTATCCCAGAAAGATTGCTCAAATGTGTGGAGAAGTTGTTTTTCATCATATCAATGTCGATGAAGGACTTCCCTTGCCCACTGGTTTGTGATTTAGTGTGCAATCCTCGCATGAGCTCAAAAGCTTTCTCTTGGGCCTTCTTTACTTTATCCCCTGTTTCTCTAAGCCCTTTCTCGGCTTCCTGGATCATTTCTCGCTTGAATTGCATGCTTCTGATCCATTCATTCAATGGTTCATCTCCTTTCTTCAGAATCTTTGCTTCAATTGCATCCTTGGCTTTCATCTGGATGATCATATTCAGAAGAGAAATGGATTCTGTGCATTTCGCCTCTTCTCCCGCCAGAATATTACTATTGGCAGTAATATTGCCCTTTTCTGCTTCTAATCGGATGAGCACATTGCCGATTTGACCAATGAGGGCGATTCCATCAGTATTAAGCCTTTCGATCCACTCTTTCCCGATCTGACCGAAGTGCCTATCTTTCTGCAGCTGTGATATGAAGGCCTGCACTTCTTCTACCAAAGGATCCTCTGTAGCGGGTAAACCGGTAATAGTTGCCAATGGGACAACTAACTGTCGGATGAATTTTCTTAGTTCTTCGATCTCAGATTTCATCTTAATCTTTGATACCTTGAGGTTCTCCAACTACTCCTCTATTACTTCGTTACTTGATTTCCATAGGCCCACTTTAGTGTCATGCCTGGCTTCTCTGAGATCGATGGAATGCAGAGTGAAGTCTGTTGGAGTCAAATCTTCAATTTTTCCCACTCTGTTTAGTTTTGCCACCTCCATGGTTAGGTGCCCTATTTCTGTATCATGCCCTAGTATGGATAGGGTTCTCTGCTTCTTGGCCTTCACCATCATCGATCCCGAATGAACTGCTTGAGACACTATATCTTTCGCAGGAGTGCTGTCATCTTTCCTCTTCCTCTTCTTCTCCAGGGTGTCTTCAAGCCAAGACTCTGTGCTAATTATCTTAGAGGCCGTTCCCAGAGACTCAATGGTGAACATCTTCCTCTTTACTTGAGTCACTGCAGCAGTAGTCGCAGAGAATGGGTTCCTCTGGTCTCGAGAGAGAAGTCGAGAGGAACTAGGGATCTCCTTTTCTTCTTCAGGTTCAGTGCTACTACTTTGATCATCCTTGATCTTTAAAATTTGAATAGAGGAGCCAGTAGACTTCAAGGACGGGGCACTTATGGCTGGAGTAGGGCTATGATGAGATGGTGAACTTGGGGCGAGCTGAGGAGATGGGGGTGGAAAAATCCGCATATGTCAATTCTCTCTGAAATAACTGGTGAATTTGGATGATCTGCTCTCAATTCCCCTCTGAAAACCATCTGCAATCAATCTGAATACTTACCATGCTTACAGTTGCGTCTTCTCATCTGATGCGGAAAATCGCCTCTGAGGGTAGAAAACCCGCAATGGAGAAGTCAATTTCTGTTTTTCCGCCACTGCCTTCTCTTTATTTAAGTCACTTCATTTCAACCCTTTTCAGAAAATCTCCAAGCGGCTTCGCCAAAAGGTAGGGCCCACCGTCTTATATTATCTCTTCGGAAAGCTCCTTTTCAGAAAATCGCCAAGTAGCTTCGCCAGAAGGTGGGACCCATATGTCAACTTTCCCTTCTAATAGTGCTTTTGCGGAAATCTCACTTAGGATTTTGAAACCCGCCGAGGAGAAGCCCTTTCTTCATTTTCCGCACATCTACCTTTTGATCATTCCATTAAGTTATAATTGATTCCGGTGGTAGGATCGCGACAACATACGAAAGATTTCTTAGAAACATGAACTATTTCGCTCCAGTTGAATTCCTTTATTGTATATACTGAGATCTGCAGAAAAAGGCCTTCGGGGTGCGAAATCCGCCGAGGAGAAGCTAGAACCCAATTTCCCGCCGACTTGATTTTCTTAACTCAAAGTGGGCTATATTGAAGGCAAGTCACATGATGCAGTACAATCCGAGAATCTTCATCGAGTAAGGATCTAAACTACCCCTCCGACTTATAATAGTCAAGGAACAACCCACCCGGCTCATATGTGATACGGAGGAAGGCTACAGGTGAAAACCCGATGAAGAAGCTCCTCACCTAAGAGGGCAAAGACCTATTGACTTGACCAGACCACACAAGACTATGATCTACTCCACTTTGTAAAATTGGGACAAGGTGTAAAAGTGGGGCAACAATTAACCTAAGAAATATTATTAAAAGTGTAGGAAAAAAATAGCAATAAAGGGAAAAATAAATAATCCACTAGGAAATTAAAAAACTACACTAACAGTATATTCTTTTTTAGAATCTCCTTAAGGTCTATTGCCTTGTGTTCCTTTACCCTAATAGTTTCCTCTTCCTTTACCATTCTTTCCTTTATTTCTACCACTCTATTCATTCCTTCATTTGAACCTCTCCTCAACCTTGAGTGCTAATTGATAGCACTAGTTTATAGGGGTAGGGCTCATTAGGTTTATTTTATCTTGAATCGAAATCCTTAGTCCTTGCATATGTCTAGAAAGTTTCACACTTTCAAGTTCAACAAGTTTGGATTTCATCATCTACTTCTAAAATTCTTTAGTGTAGGTATAAATGTCCATCTCTTTCTACCTCAAACTCTCTTCTTATGAAGTTGAACTTCATAATCCTCAGGACATAGGTCTCTTTGAGTAGAGCCACCATATTCTTCCATGTGCTGATTGGATTCTTTTCATTCTTCCTCCTATCATCTTGAGTGAAGTTATACCATGTGAGTGTAGAGCCCTTGAGTCTAGAATTGACAATTTTCAACCCTTTGGTTCTCAGGGATGTCTTCCCAATCAAAGAAACTAGTTAGGGAATCTACCCAATCCATTACAACCTTTGGGTCCATCTTCCCATTGTATGTGGGAAAGTCAAGCTTAGCATCCATGGTTCTCCTCTCCATAGATTTTAGACTCCTCACAAGTAGCCTTTGGTTAACAAGACATTCTTCTTCCTCTTGCTTGAGGGGTTCTTCATCCCTCCCTTGTCTGACTTCTTCAGAGTTTTCACTACTTCTATTATGAAGCTCTTGTTTAAGCTTATTTATCTCTTTTCTCATCAAATGCATCTCCTTGTCTCTTTTTTAATCTTTCCTTAGTCTTTGGTCTCTCAAGTATTTCACAATCTCTGCATTGGTCATCCTTTAAGATAACTCTCCTCCTTCTTCTCCTTCCATGGTGTTGTCAAATTTATTTACCCTAAGGGATCTTAGGTTTCTCTAATACCACTTGATGTAGAGCTCTCCCTTATATAGGAAACTATGATGTGTTGTGGCCTAAGACTACTTCAAATACCTCAAAGTAGAGTCAAGAGAGGGCCCTACACCTTTTGGTATAGGTTACTTAAAAACTTGGCCTAGGCACCCAAAAGAGCACAACTAGGTCTAAAAGCATAAAATCACAAGATACTATGTTTATGCTTGCAAAGGCAAGCTATGAGTTCATAGGGGAATGGAAAGGTTCCTAAACATTTAGAAAACTCAAACTAGTGGGTTTGAATAGCCTATATTGTTCCCCAAGGCTATAGATAGAAAAACTACCTTTTAGGCATATGAACCCCCAATTAGCCCTATCAACAAGGAAATTAGGGTTTAGTTTGAAATTTTTCCCAAGGACTTTTAAAAGGTTCATATATAGATACCTTTTTGGAAGAAGCTTTAGATTCCAAACTTTCAGACTCCGAATTGGTCAAATGATTCCCCTACCAAAAATACAACAATTACCCTTGTTAGGCCTAATTACTAGGGTTTCTGAATGAAGTATGAATTAGGTGATTGACTAGGTTAAGCCAAAAATTTGGAAACATGTATGGATCTAATAGAGATCATATTACACCCTTATAATGGTTTCATCCATTCCCCAAGTGCCTACAACACTTCAATACTTGATGTCCTATACCAAACACATAGAGATGTTTGGCCTAGGGCTTCCTAGAAAAATTAGTTTCCTTGATTTACATCTTCCATAATTTAAGGTTCCTATAGAAAAACCTTCTAAATTTTATTTTACCAATTTGCATGAAATTTCAACATTGGGAATGCAAGTTAGGACATTTTTTGCTAAAATTGGTCATTGAATTAAGGGTTTTGGTGCATCTGAGAAAGAAACTTAGATAAATTTTGTTATAGATAACTTCAAAACCTAAAACCACTTGAATTATTCTACTAATATGTTTATGATTCCAAATCAATCAATCATTTTCATGTGCCAATCTGTACCACTCTGTACACTCACAAAATACAACATTTTACAAGGAAAAATGAGATCTTTTATTGATTCAAATGGAAAAATTACATTCTCTATATTCAAACCACCTAAAAGGGATATTTTATGACTTCCCCCAAAAAATTCCAACCTATTTTTAAAGGTTGTGACTATTGGGGAGCAATTATGTAAAAGTTGACAACATTTTGCAAAAGTTGTCAAGCAACTTTTCTTGCAAAATACAACTTTTGGAAATTTTTGCAAATTGTGCATTCTGACCCAACTAGGATCTTCCCATTCTACCCTTAGGGCTTCAAAGATATTATAAAACCTCTAAAAATTCTTAACCTATGCTAGGTCTAAGATGTTCCCTTTGAGCATAATTAAAACCCATGGTTTATAAAACACCAAATGGGGACTAAATCTTACAAATAGGATTATTTCCTTAAGTAACTATTTGTAGCTATTAAAAATGTCTCTTAGGAAAAAATTCCCTTGAGTATAACTCATGAAGAGTTACATAAGATGGATTCCATGGAGAGTGGAGGGGTATGTGCTCTTGCACCAATAATAGATCTGAAATATATAAACACTTGAAAATCATTTAGAATTCACATGTTACATAATAGACAACATACCCACAAAATGTGACACAAGATATACCATTGGAAACCCTCATTGAGGGGGAAATATAGCCTCCAAAAGCATCCATAATCATGTATTATTAAAAAAAAGAACACCATTTTAATACAACCATGGAAGCCTTCAAATCCATGTGAATGAGCATGAATCCACACATCCCATGCCATGCTTCCAATATTCTCAAATGCTACCTTGGCTAACCTATCAAGCCTTGTCTTTTTCAATTTTCCTTTTTGCCTTTTTCATTTCTTCTAGAACTACCCTTATAGTGCTTTTATAGTAGAAAAATTCAACAGAACCACCAAGTGGTATTACATAAACCATGTGTTACCAAAGCCCCACTAACCCATATTTAATATTGGGCATTTAATTTATTTTTTCTCAATATTAAATAATTACATAAAAAAATATCACAATGTTACAATACAACTCATCAAGGATATCCCATGGGAATCTCTATATATTGCATGTGTTAGATTGTGATGACTGATCAAGGAAGTACTATACATACTCCATAATCCCTTGGTGGGGTTTAGGGCTAGGCTAGGACCTAAGTGGGGGTTTGGGGGTGACAACCTCCAATATAGCTAGGATTGTTAGGTCGTGGTTGTCCAGGGATTCAAGGGTAGAGCCCCTGAAAATTTTTTAGGGCCCTATTTTATCAGGATTTTGTGCTGACATGTAATTATTAATTATAACCCTAAAGTGGTAAAAATACTTGGATAAAAGGGCTTAGGGTTAGGGATTGTTTCATTACTGTGATGTGAAAATTGGTTCTTGTGGCGATATTGAGCTGTAAGGGATTACAAATTGTAATCAAGTTGTAATCACTAGATCGTAATAATAGCAAACTTGTTGTTTGGTGGACGTAGCCCAATGTAATTTCCTCATTTCCAAGAATGATTTAGTAATAATATAGTTAATATACAAATAAATAAATGAATAAATCAATATTTAGAAAACCCAATAATGATAAATAATTATTTAGTAAATTAAAATAGTAACTAAATAAAATAATAAACTATAAATATAGTTTATTAATTATATAATGAAGGATTCTAATTGCACTAATACATATAAAAATGATTTATCTAATAATATTATTATTATATAATAATAATATTAAATATAATGACAAAGAGATTGTTATTAAAAATAGAATAGATAATATTTATATATGGAATATTAAAATAATGTTAATTATTTCATCACATAATATTTAAATATATGATTAATACATGTTAAATATTAATTATAATAATATGACTATAGACAATAGTCACAACGAATGAGAAATCATTATCTATCTCGTTATTTATATGGTAGAGAAGTAGGAGCATTAGGCATATGGAAAAAATGTAGAGGAATTAGGATGAGAGTAGACATTATCTCATGGCAGAAGGAAGACCAACAGACATTTAGATTATGAATTGAAGATGGAGTTAGAACTACTCCATAAGGAATACCTAACTAGGATAGGACAAGAAGATTAATTATTTTGAAAAGATACTGACGTATATAATTGGAGAAGAAGCAGGAAATAAATACAATAATTATAAGGAGGATAATATAAAGGCTATTAGGAAAGTGGAAAACCAAAGGAGGAGGAATTAATAGCATATTTAACTCAGTAAAAATTTGAAGATAGCGATCATTGACCAGAGAATATCCAAATAAAAGGACAAATAGTATACAAGAATAATAATAACAACCAAGTAGTCGATCCTTTTGCAGTTATTGAATAAGGAAACAATAGTAGGGGATGTATTTGAACCATCAAATTATAAGTAAGGAGCTATGGATAACCTGCCTACATATAAATAAAATACTATTTTGTGCAGTCTGAACATAATGAACGGTAATAGAGATCGTTGGAAGATATCAATTTATACATAGAGGGGTGACACATTAATATAGTAAATGATTGTTTGGAACTTCAATGAAATGACACAAGATATAAGGAGTAGCACAACACATTCCTTATAGAAGTAATTAATATCATCGTTGAAGATAAATATTGGAGCGTGATCAATAAGGAAGTATTATGTATCAATATCTATTCAGAGATATTCAGAAGAGCAATCAGAAATAAGTAATCAATGACATATTGGAAAAGAAGAAGAAGGTAAGGAAGGAATTACACAACCATCACACCCAACCAAAAGGTGGAAGAGTTTTTATATGAAACCCTAAACTGTAAGTGGGGAAAGGATTTAGTATTATAACATTATTATATCAAAGATTAAGAAACTATAACTATGAAAGAATAATACTCCATCATATTAATTAATGGAAAAACCCTAATGGAAAGAATTTTGGAAATCAATGATACAAAATCAGTAATATACTTTGTACATTGATATAGACTTTTAGGGACCAAGAAAGGTATGTGCCTATAGATGGTACATATAGATGTCTAAATTAATATAGATTTAAGGAATTCAGTGATCATAAATATGAAACTATTTAATAATTGATCCGTAGGAGTTATAGCATTCTTATAATAATGAAATAGGTATGGAACTCTATATATATTAAAATGCATGGGATGGTAAATCATCTATCTACATATTTATATATATAGATGTGAATATATAAACAATTGGATAAATATCAAATGAAGTGAATACATGTATTCCTAAGGAATCATGATAACATTAGGACATATTTCAATTATAGTACATAGGGGTCTATTTCTCATCCACATTATGATATCTTAAGGTAGGGAGTTTGTGGAGGGAGAGGCAAAGTAATTTTGGGCACATGATGGATATCCTCTAGGGAACCACTTGTAGTCTATTTCACATGCCCTTTGGCACTATAAGTCTTCCATCTTATGATGATCATAATAGGGAGAGAGAAAGATTCTTGTGACCTATATGAAGAAATCTTCTAGATGATTATGTGTATTAGATTAACACTTATCTCCTCAACACCTTAATAATAATGATGGTTGTAACTATTAAATATTGGATGATTCCCTAACTTATGCCTAAAATTTGGATTTTAGGTTAAGGGGTTAAAAAGGGATCATCACAAGTGGTATCAGAGCCATGACTTTTCCATGCTATGGATGATAAGGAAACCAATCCATATTCAGTGAAAAAAGAGATTTGGTATCCTCTTTGTGAAGGATATACATTACCCCAAAGTCATCTAGGGCACAACTATGGACTCGTACATAACATAGAACATTTATTGGAGCAGCAAATAGAAAAGGCTAAGCTAGATATATTTGTGATAAAGATTAGAAACAGTGCCAAGGGAGATCATCATTATAGTAATTTACATCAGATAACTAATAATATTAAGTGAGAAGTCTTATCAAATTGAACAACAACATCCTTGCTATTATATTAATAGAAAACATTACCACAGTCCCATTTCACAAGATAATATCTAATAAAGTGATTAGAATATTATTTGCATACTCATACGGTGATATCTGAAACAACAAAACCCTTGTATTGTTTGAGAGTTTGCAAGGAAAATCTCATAACATCAAATGAATAAGGCTCATACACTGCTGATTTGAATATCACACTCATATTCCAAGACATCATTTACGTATCCATTGAATATATATTTAATCAATTTATATCATATTCAAGAGACATGATAAGTAAAAGCATATCCATCTTGTATATTAGAAATTCATTACAATTATAGTACATTCAATAGATATTAGTGTACTAAGCTATATCTATCTAATATATCTGTAATTCATTACAATTACATTCCACACACACACACACACACACACACACACACACACACACACACACACACACACACACACACACACACACACACACACACACACACACACACACATATAAAGATCCAATATCTTGATCAATTTCTACTAGTTAAGAATTAATAAATTATACAATTGTCATGGATTGATCATAGTAATCATTTTCTTTATACAAATTTTGTTGGGTAATCTAATATTTGATATTACAATTGCTACTCTTCAAATTTGTTTTTGAGCAAATATAATAGAGAAGTATTTTGCAATTATAATCTAAGAAAGTAGTCCTAAACCCTAAGGGATTAAATGAGGGAGCATTACACAACTACATTAAATTAGTGACGAAATAAAATTTATTATAATCCATGAATATATATAATAGATAGGACAACTCCAATTGGAATTCTCACAACCCAAGAAGCAACTATCTCACGCACCATTTCAATGCAAACATTATTAAGGCCTCTAGCAAATCCAACTTCCATCTAAACATCATGCCAAAAAATTTCAAGGATGAAATAATATCTCCAATCATTCCAATTTACAAGGATCCTTATAATTGAAGTCTTCCAAGGAATTTGATGGTAGTTAGGAACCAAGTTGAATTCCTAATCACGTGGTCAAACACCAATGTAGGAAATTGTCACATGTGGACACAATAGTTTAATAAGCACTAGGAATTGTAGGGCTACCATGCAACCCTAATTTTTTAGGGAACCTACACTAGCTTTTTGACTTAATCAACCAGAACCACTGGGGAAAACCACGCTGATCATGAACGAGGTTCCTTGTTTATTACTTGTTCGGCCCATGAGCAGAAAGAATGAACTTTCTCATTGGGGTTATACCTCCTCCATCGGCCAACAACACTCACTAAATAAACATGGGGTGATGCCAAGCTAAACAAATTGAGAGTGAGAAATAAATAAATAAATAACTAAAATACCATGTGGAAGTTATGGAATTAAGGCAAAGAGCCAACCTCTCTGAATGACTTCACAAGATATTCTATAATTGAATACTCTTAAAAAAAGTGAGGAAGGGAATCAAGAATTCTTTGAAGGATAGTTCATACTATTAAGGAAAATCATATGCATATGTAAGGAGGGATACACCCAAAGTGGGTATCCATAAGGCCTAGGCCAAGGAAGAACTCCCTCCTGGGAAGGATGGATATATCAAGATTGATTATCCATAAGGTCTCAAAGAGAATCATCATGAGAAGATGGTGCTTAGTGGAGTGTTTTTCTATTAATTAGAGCCCTAGGAAGCATTCTCCTAGGAGCTAAGCAGCTGATCACAACTTCTCTTAAGAAGGGCTTTAATTGGGAATTGGGATCTTATAAGTTAATGATTTACAAGATTGAATATATTCTTATCATGGTTTTTGAAGTACTAACATGTGATGCAAGTCTAACATGTGTATGCTTTGTGTCTACATTGTGTCTTTATGCATCAATGTGTATACTTTGTGTCTACATTGTGTCTTCATACACTAATTATATATATTTTTTGCATGCTTTATGTTTTCATATATTCTAGTGTATGTTTCTTAGTGAGTGCCAAGAATCAGAGACAATCTTGATGAATATAAAAAAGAAACGAATTTCTTAAGGAGCATTATGCATCTTGAACATTAATAACAAGTGTTGAGATTGAGAACATTCTGTCAAGATTAGATTAAGAGGATCATTTATGAATGTTGTAATGCTTAGAAATGAATTAAGACAAGTCTCTACATCTTTGAAGGTTTACTCACCCATAAAGAAAGTAACAATTAGCAAGGGATGAATCACAAGTATTCTACTACATCAAGGACTATGATCCAATCACAAGGAGAAAAAAATTGAGTTGCTTGAGGACAAGCAATTTTGGGAAGGGCAGACTATAATGTCCCCATTTCATAGAATGATTTAATAATAATAGAGTTAATATACAATTAAATAAATGAATAAATGAATATTTAGAAAACCTAATGATGATAAATAATTATTTAGTGAATTAAAATAGTAACTAAATAAAATAATAAACTATAAATATAGTTTATTAATTATATAATGAAGGATTCTAATTGCACTAATACATATAAAAATGATTTATTTAATATTATTATATAATAATATTAAATATAATGACAAAGAGATTGTTATTAAAAATAGAATAGATAATATTTGTATATGAAATATTAAAATAATGTTAATTATTTCATAACATAATATTTAAATATATGATTAATACATGTTAAATATTAATTATAATAATATGACTATAGAGAATAGTCACAATGAATGAGAAATCATTATCTATCTCATTATTTATATGGTAGAGAAGTAGGAGCATCAAGCATATGGAAAAAGTGCAGAGGAATTAGGATGAGAGTAGATGTTATTGGATGGTAGAAGGAAGACTGACAAACATTCAGATTGTGAATTGAAGATGGAGTTAGAAGTACTCAATGAGGAATGCCTGGCTAGGATAGGACAGGAAGATTAACTATTTTGAAAAGATACCAACACATATAATTGGAGAAGAAGCAGGAAATAAAGAAAATAATTATAAGGAGGATAGTATAAAGGCTATTAGGAAAGAAAAAAACCAAAGGAGGAGGAATTTATAGCATATTTGACTCAATAAAAATCTAAAGACAACGATCATTGACTAGAGAATATCCATATAAAAGGATAAATAATATACAAAAATAATAATAGAAACCAAGTCGATCCTTTTGCAATTAATGAATAAGGAAAGAATAGTAGGGGTTGTATTTGAACCATCAAATTACAAGTAGCTGTGGACAACCTGCCTACATATAAATAAAATACTATTCTATGTAGTCTGAACATAGTGAATGGTAATAGAGATCGTTCGAAGATATCAATTTATACATAAAGGGGTGACAAATTAATATAGTAAATGATTATTTGGAACTTCAGTGAAATGACACAAGATATAAGGAGTAGCACAACACATTCCTTATAGAATTAATATCATCGTTGAAGATAAATATTGGATCGTGATCAATAAGGAAGTATTATGTATCAATATCTATTTAGAGATATTTAGAAGAGCAATCAGAAATAAGTAATCAATGATAGACTGGAAAAGAAGAAGAAGGTAAGGAAGGAATTACACAACCATCACACCCAACCAAAAGGTGGAAGAGTTTTTATATGAAACCCTAAACTATAAGTGGGGAAAGGATTTAGTATTATAACATTAAGATTAAGAAACTATAACTATGAAAGAATAATACTCCATCATATTAATTAATGGAAAAACCCTAATGGAAAGCATTTTGGAAATTTCTGATACAAAATCAGTAATATACTTCGTACATTGATATAGACTTGCAATGACCAAGAAAGGTATGTGCCTATAGACGATACATATAGATGTATAAATTAATATAGATTTAAGGAATTCAACAATCATAAATATGAAACTATTAAATAATTGATCTGCAGGAGTTATAACATTCATATAATAATGAAATAGATATGGAACTCTATATATATTAGAATACATGGGATGTTAAATCATCTATCTACATATTTATATATATAGATGTGAATATATAAATAATTGGATAAATATCAAATGAAATGGATACATGTATTGCTAAGGAATCATGATAACATTAGGACATATTTCAATTATAGTACATAGGGGTCTATTTCTCATCCACATTATGATATCTTAAGGTAGGGAGTTTATGGAGGGAGAGGAAGAGTAATTTCTGGCACATGACGGATATACTCCAAGGAACCGCTTGTAGTCTATTTCACGCGCCCTTTGGCACTATAAGTCTTTCATCTTATGATGATTGTAATAGGGAGAGAGAAAGATTCCTATGACCTATATGAAGAAATCTTCTAGATGATTATGTTCATTAGATTAACATTCATCTCCTCAACAACTTAATAATAATGATGGTTATATGTTGTTAAATATTGGATGATTCCCTAACTTATGCCTAAAATTTGGATTTTAGGTCAAGGGGTTAAAAAGGGATCATCACATCCAAGGATTGGGTGAACCATGTTAAATCTTGGTGTCTTGTGTTTTTTTTAGTGTGATCTATTATTTTTTAATATTTTTATATTTGCATGTAATTGTTATTTATGTTTGTGGTTTAATCTTAACAAGTGGTATTAGAGTGAGGTTGTTCTTTCAGTTATCCTCTACAGGAAAGTCTCACAGTTGAGTGGGAGTGATAGCATATGAGGGTAAGTTGAGGGTTGACAAGTTTAATGAGTAGAACTTTTAGTTAAAGAAGATGCAAATGGAAGACTATCTTTATCATAAGGATTTATGGAAGTCATTGTAAGGCAAAATCAAGAATCAAAGATCTATGTCAAATGACTACTGGGATCTTTTGGATAGAAAGGCACTTAGAAGCATTTGGTTATGCTTGGCACCATTTTTGGCATTTAATATTACAAAAGAAAAGACAACATAAGAGATGATGCAAACCCTAGTGAAATTGTATGAAAATCCCTCTGCTTCAAACAAGGTATTTCTCATTAAGTGTTTATTTAATATAAAAATGATAGAAGGTGAATCTATTGTAGATCATTTAAATGAGCTTAATACTATTACTAGTCAGTTATCTTTTGTGGGTATCAATTTTGATGAAGAGATTAGAGCTCTCTTGATTTTCTGTTCTTTTCCTAAAAGCTAGAATGGCTTGGTAATGACTATGAGTAATTCTATTTCTAGATGTAGTACCCTAAAATATGACGATGTGATCAATGCAATTTTAAGTGAGGAAACTTATAGGAAAACCTTAGGTGGATTTACATTAGGAAGTTCTTTGAATGCACAAAATTGAGGCAGAACAATTGAGAGAGGAAGTAATTCCAAAAATCGTGGGAAATCAAGAGGAAAGTCAAAGGGGAGGAGGTCTCAATCGAGAGGACTAAATGACTACTGGTACTATGGGAAACTAGGACATTAAAATAAATATTATTGGACTCAAAAGAAAAATGAAAGAGATAAACAAGATGGAGCCAAGGAGGCAAATGTGGTAAGTAACAAATTTGAAGAGGATTCTTTGCTTCTATCTTTAGAAAGTGTTGACAATTCATGGGTTTTAAATTATGGTGCTTCATTTCATGCTACATCTCATAGAGGTTATTTCATTGAGTATCTCCAAGGGGATTTTAGACTTGTTTATTTGGAGGATAATGAACCCTATCAGATTGTTGGAAAGGGAAAAGTTAAGATTAAGTTGCAGAATGGGAATCATTGGCTATTACATGAGGTAAGACATGTTCCAAGGCTGAGTAGGAATTTCATTTCAATAGGGCAACTCAGTGATGAGGGTTGTGTAATTATTTTTAATGATAAAAATTTTAAGGTTTCAAAAGTTTCCCTTGTAGTAGAAAAAGATGTGAAAGTAGGTACCTTATATCTTTGTATAGGCCATATTGTTCCTTTTACTTTAATTTTTTTAGAGAAAAATGAATGTTCAGGAATAGTTGTTGGAGTTGAGCAAGGAGAACAAATAGCTACTATAAATTCTAATACAACATTGTGGCACAATAGACTTGGGCACATGAGTGAGAAAGGTATGAAAGTACTTCATTCAAAGAAAGTTTTACCAAGTCTAAAATGTGTCAATATGGATTTCTATGAAAGTTGTGTGTATGAAAAATAAAAGAGAGTGAGTTTTGTGAAGACTAGGAAGGAAAATAAAAAGGAGAAATTAAAGCTTGTGCATACTAATGTATGGGGACCATCTCAGGTATCTTCCCTTGGTGGCATCATTATTATGTTACATTTATTGATGATGCAACTAGGAATGTATGGGTTTATTTCCTTAGACAAAAAATTGATGTATTTCAAACTTTTAAGAAATATAAATGCTTGGTTAAAAATGAAACTAGTAAGAAATTAAAATGTCTCAAATTTGATAATGGTGGTGAGTATTACTGTCATGAATTTGAAGATTATTGCTCCACTAATGGTACTCATAGATAGAAAATTTTTCCAACGACTCCATAGAAAAATGGAGTGGTTGAATGTATGAATAGGACTATAATGGAGCATGCAAGGAGCATGAGGTTGCATGTTGGGTTTCTCTTACACATGTGGGTAGAGGCTATTAATACTATTATATATTTGATTAATAGAGGTCCCTCTACTCCTTTGGATTATGTTATTCTAGAGGAATCA
Source organism: Cupressus sempervirens (assembly GCA_028749045.1). Lineage (NCBI taxonomy): Eukaryota > Viridiplantae > Streptophyta > Pinopsida > Cupressales > Cupressaceae > Cupressus > Cupressus sempervirens. The sequence goes on along the minus strand of CM053791.1, from coordinate 298,864,074 downwards.
TGGACTGGTAAGAAGGTGAGTTATTCTTTTCTCAAAATCTTCGGTTGTGAAGCATTTGCTCATATAGATTCTGAAAATAGAACCAAGCTAGGAGCTAAGTCAAAGAAATGTGTATTTTTTGGATATGATATTACTAAATTTGGTTATACACTTTGAGATTTTAAAAATCATATAATTGTAAGAAGTAAGGATGTCATATTCAATGAGAAAGTGTTGTACAAAGATCTATTGCAGCAACATGAGAAGAAAGAAGATGATTATGTAGTGCTATAAGATACTCCAAAAGATGATGTTTTAGCCATTCCTCATGATGTGCAACAACCATAGCAACAAGTACCGCACACAATAGTGAAAGTTAGATAGTCAACAAGGAAAATTAGACCTCCAAAAAGGTTTTCTCCCTCTTTGTATTCTATTTTACAAATAGATGCTAGCAAACTTGAATTTTATAATGAAGTTGTGTAGGTGGATACTAAGATTCCATGGGAGTTTGCAATGAAAGATGAAATGGACTCTTTGATAAAAATAAGACATGGGATTTATGCAAGTTTCCTATAGGTAAAAGGGCTGTATAGAATAAGTGGGTTTACAGGTTAAAAGAGAAGGATGGAAGTAAGAAAAGATTTAAAGCCAGGTTAGTTGTAAAATGATTTGTACAAAAAAAAGGAATTGATTTTGATGAGATATTTTCTCTTGTTGTTAAGATGACTTCTATTCATACTATTTTAGGTATTGTGACTACTAAAGATTTGCATGTAGAACAATTTGATGTTAAAACATCCTTCCTTCATGGTGATTTGAATGAAGAGATATATATGGCCTAGCCATAGGGATTTGAGGTGAAAGGTAAGGAGAGCTTACTGTACAGATTAAAGAAAAGTTTATATGGCTTGAAGCAAGCACCTCGACAATGGTATTTGAAATTTGACAGTTTTATGCATGAGCTTGGATATAGTAGGTGTCATTCAAATCATTGTTTTTAATTTAAGAGGTTGGATGATGATAGCTACATTATTTTATGTTTATATGTTGATGATATGCTTGTAGCTGGGTCTAACATGGATCACATTAAGGGGCTGAAATGCCAATTAGCACATCCATTTGCTATGAAGGATCTGGGGGCAGCAAAACAAATCCTTGGTATGAAGATTTGTAGAGATAGGAAGAACAAGAAATTGATACTATCTTAGGGTGATTATGTTGAGAAGGTGTTGTAACGTTTCTCTATGGAAAATGCTAAAGTTGTCAGCACACTTTTACCTAGTCATTTGTTGTTGATTAAGAAGATGTGTCCCAAGACACAAGAAGAGGAGGAGAAGATGTCAAAGGTGCCCTATGCTTCAACTGTAGGAAGCTTGATGTATGATATGGTATGTACAATGCTAAATATTGCACATGTAGTGGGAGTCATTAGCAGGTATATGATCCATCCAGGAATTGAGCATTGGAATGCAGTTAAATGCATTCTTAGATAGCTGAGAGGAACATCAAGTAAATGTTTACACTTTGGGGGCTCTACTACTAATTTAAAGGGCTATGTTGACTTAGATTTAGTAGGGGATATTGATACCAGGTGGAGTACTATAGGTTATGTCTTTACTATTGGTGGGACAACCATGAGCTGGGTTTCTAGGTTACAAAAGATTAATTCTTTATCCACTACAAAGGTAGAGTATGTTGTTGTTGTAGAGGTAGTGAAAGAGATGATATGGCTTCAGTTCTTCTTGGAAGAATTGGGATACCCTTAAAATGATAATTATTTTTTTATAGATAGTTAGAGTGTCATTCATCTTGCAAAGAATTCTACTCTATATTCAAAGACCAAACACATATAGTCGTGATACCATTTCATTCGGTCAGTTTTGGATAATGGAAAGTTAAAGCTAGACATGATACATATAGATGACAATCTAGCAAATATGTTTACAAAAGCAGTAACTAGGGAGAAGCTAAAATCCTCTTCAACTTTGGTTTATCTTCTATAGTAAACATGAATAAAAGAATAACAAAGTCCACAGTGGTTTGATCTAGTGGGAGCTTCATGGAGTAGCAACATAGTTATAGGATTAGTCTCCAAGTGGGAGATTGTTGTTTAGTGTGGAGCCCAATTAGTCCCCAAGTGGGAGATTTTTAGATTGTGGTGACTGATTAGGGAAGTATTGTATATACTCCATAATTCCTCAATGGGGTTTAGGGCTGGGTTGGGCCTCGAGTGGGGATTCGGGGGTGGCAGCCCCCAATACAGTCAGGACCATTAGGCCATGGCTATCTAGGGGTTCGGGGTGGAGCCCTCAAATTTTTTTAGGCCCTATTTTATTAGGATTTTGGGCCAACATGTAATTATTAATTATAACCCTAAAGAAGTAAAATACTTGTATAAAAGGGCTTAGGGTTAGGGACTTTTTCATTGTTGTAATGCAAAAATTGGTTCTTGTGGTGATATTGAGCTGTAAGAGATTATAGATTGTAATCAAGTTGTAATCACTAGATCATAATAATATTAGACTTGTTTTTTGGTGGACATAACCCAAGGATTGGGTGAACCATCTTAAATCTTGGTGTCTTGTGTTATTTTCTATGTGATCTATTATTTTCTTATATTGTTTATATTTGAATTTAATTTTTATTTCTATCCATGGTTTAATCCTAACAACACATCCATATAGGTTCTCCTAGGTGCAAAATTACATAGTAAAATAAAATATAACAATATAATAATATTATGCAATATGTTCAACACACATAGTCTCAAGAAATTCTTGCTTGTTGTATACATTGCATAGGGTCAATCTGTATCCACATAAATGAATAAGGAAACAATGCCTCCTAGCACATCCACCATCATATGTCAAAGTACATCAAGTGATCGATCTTGGTACCTATAACAAAATCAAAGTATCCTACATCTCAAACATGAATGATCCCACCTTCTATTATGCCACTACCACCAAACATACAAAAAGTTCATCCAAAGAGAAATCTATCCAACCTATCACATAAGAATCATATAATGCTTTACCAACTAAAATGCCAAGTACAAAAACCTTATCCAAAGGTAATCACTTATATTAGTAGTTGTCAAAATCCATAGCTGAAATAACACCCACAACAAGTGCCAACCCATCCAACTATTAATGCCTCCAAAGGTATACCAAGTGAATCTCACATCTTAAATATATCCAATTTGTAACCATCAATCACAAGCCTCAAGAGAAATACCTACCACATATAAACCAAGAATCTCCCATTGCAATGATAATTTCAAATATGTAACCTATCCACTCACAACATCTCATAAAATTGAATCCATGTAGTATCAAGGACATCCACAACATACATAAACTAATAACTGCAAGAACAACTTTCATAACATGTCTCCAACACTCTCCCAAGTTTTCTATAACCAACAAAGGAAAGAGATAAAGGAATAACCATGTCATCTCTCACATGACATACATGAAAAAAACTAGTGATCATAATCTCTAAGAAATCTCAAATCCAGTGTAAGTGATAACTCAACATTTAGGAGGATAACCAAGAGCAAAGAATGGTGATACAAATGATAACATGTATTATGTCCTTCTACACACAACCCTAGATGCAAATTTTTCCAAGTAAGATCTCCTCCATAAAACCCCAACCAAGAAGCCATAACAACACCCAAACCATAAATATAACTAATAATGGATTTAATCCTTTCACAAGAATATCAAACTCTTTAACCAATTCATAAACCCAAGGAATAACCATTCCTAATCCAAGGAATATGTTCAATATAAAACCATCTCCCAAACTAACCAACATAACAACAACATATGCAAAAGGAGATACAAATTCTAATCCATATTTGAAATGAACTCTTTAGAAATAACTCATGTACCATAGCTCAAGATCCATATCAATGAAATACAAGCATAAACATGATGCACCTGAAAGAAACAATGGGCTATACCTCTCAAGTAGTAAACCTTCAAGTATACCAAGAGTGGAGAATGAGAATGATCATCAAGATATCCAAGTCTCCAACCAAGACTAGTGTAAGAGAAATCTCCTCTCAAGTCCATATGAGATGAATTTCCCTTAGACTTCCTACCAAAATAAAAAAATTGTCCCAATAATACATCTCTAATCACAAGAAAAATCAGCATCACCACCATTTCTAAGTATCCATGATCACTTGTAATAGATAAATCCATGCTAACTCCAAATGCAACATAGAAATATAATTATCCAACAAATCATCAATGTACTCAATGACAAGAAACTAAACCAAGATCAATGTTAAAGTTCCAACCATGACCTAAGGAACATAAATACAAAAACATGATCTAACAATTTCAACCAAATAGATAAGATGCTCCATATGAACATACCCTAGCATATCAAAACTCTATAGGTATATCAAGAGTATACCATGACATAATAACGAAACTATACTAATATGAAGGATAACATGTCAAATGAAAGCATTAACCACACCTCTACTAAGAACCCCATGAGTCCTCAAGATTAAACCTTCACCACACACCATAAATATAACCAATGCACCATGCAAATGTCAAAGATTCTTATGTAACAAAAAGATCTAAGACATCCTCCAACATTTGAAAAAACTCAATAAGTATATCAAGTCTAATAACTCCCACTCAACTATGGTATCAAGTTACCCATGGCATCATAGAATCCATCTCCTCCATGAAGATTCTCCACATCTATACACACACAACCAATGTATTAGTACCAAGTAAAACCAATATCTCCAAACTAAGAATATACAAACCAAATTAGGAACGACTCTTGCACTGCTACATCATCAGTGTAACAAGATCCCACTAAAATGTATATCCAATTTATCCATGTCATCATAATGAAAAATCCACCCTTTAACCATGAGAATTAACTAAGGCATCAAAACATTAAAGAGCTCAAAGTGCACATCATGAAATCCTCAAATAAAACTAAATAACCATGATTTTCAACCAAGAAGATATACTACCATAACCAAATAAGGAATCCAAACTAACAAAAACCAATTAATTACCTATATGTCCAATCATATCATGCCAAACTCTATGTCACCATGGTCACATCTATGAATCAAGCAACTAACTCTCAAAGTGTCTAACCTGTCATCATAAAATAGTCAACTACAATTCTCCACCATGACTGTACTTGGTAACAACATCTCATCCCCTCTACATGAAGAAAAATTAGAAATTCATGTGGCTAAGGGAATAGACAACCCAAATCCAAGACACCAATTTGAATATGCATGAATAATGAAAGAACAACGGGTAAAAATAACCCATATCCAAGTGATCAATGCAACTTGCAAGTATAGACTACTTACAACATTGCACAACTTGTGAACCCAACAAGTTGTCATTCATATCCAAACTAAACAATGATAACCATATTATCATGTGAGAAATCTAAAATATAAGATAAGTGTATAATGACATCAAATCTCAAATCTCCAAACATGTAATGTCATAAACTCACAATGTTACCATAGCCAATATATAGTATAAATCATTTAGATCAATATATAATTGAATAAACCATACCAAAACTAAATCAAATCATAACCAATGTGTAGAGCTCTCCAAGACATTTCTATTGAATATTCAATGTCTAAAATCTAACTTTGTATGTCCAAGTTATACCCTAAATTATGCTCAAAATAAATAATATCTAACTCTCAAGCTCTTAAAACGTAAAAAAATATCAAAATCATAGAGTCAAACCTACACCAAGTTGTAGTACTTGGAATTATCTTTCCAAAAATTGTAAGAAGCTTGAAATCTGATATCCTAAGTGAAAGTGAAAGTTATAGTCTATTTATCAAGACACCCTTTTTATCAATTTCAAAGCAATTTTTTTTTTGATGAAAATTACAAGGAGATTAACTTTGACAGCCATCACTATATAAAACTAAAAAAAATCTTTCATTTTTTTCTCAAAATGGCCAAACTAGGGTTTAGAATATATAATAATTTATAGAAATCCCAACTTGGATCCAATGTCATGGTTTATTTTTGTCTAGGAGGTCATTTCTGCAAGCTTCCCCCTAAAACCCTCATTTAAATGAAATATCCTGAAAACCTTTTTGACTAAAAATTTTACATGCCCAAAATCTTATAATAACTCATCATAACAAAAAATCTAAAACCCTCAAATCTATAATAAAAAATCTACAAAACCCATATATCTTTCCCTTTCTTTTATTCTTTTATATATTCCCATGGATTCATTTTTAAGCTACAACAAAAAAACTATAGCTCTAATACCACTTGTAAGGAAACTTGCAACCAAAATATAACTATTTTCACATAACCCACAATAGATATAAAATATATAAACACTTAAAATCACTTTGAATCCACATGCAATAGAATAGACAATATACCTATAAAATGTGACACAAGATATACCCTGGAAAACCCTCGTCGAGAGAAAATCTCAACTTGCAAAAGCATCCATTATTATGTATTATTCAACAAAAAAAGCCATTACAATATATCATGGAAGCCTTCAAAGTCATAACCACAACCAAACAATCCATGTGAACAAGCATGAGTCTACACATCCCATGCCATGCTTCCAATTTTCACAACTGCTACCTTGGCTAACCTGTCAAGCCTTCTCTTGCTTGACTTCCTTTTTACCCTTATCCTTTCTTTTACAACTACCCTTGTGGTCTCTTTTATAGTAGCAAGATCCCACAAAACCACCAAGTGATATTACATAAACCATGTGCTACCAAACCCTTACTAACACATATTTAATATTGGACATTTAATTTTTTTCCAATATTATAACTATATCAAATATTATCATAATGTTACAATACATATTGTCAAGGATATCCTAAGGGAATCCCTACATGTTGTACATCCATCTTGGTTCTCCTAGGTGCAACATTAAATAATAAGATAAAATAATAAAATATAATAATATTATGCAATGTGTGCAACATACATAATCTCAACACTATGTGTATATAAGGATGCCTTTTTTTTCATACAAATGCAAGAAATACTTTTCAAAGAGCCATGTACATTGTATTTGTAGATTTCATTGATGACTTCTGTGTAGTATAACTAAAGATGATCTCACAACCTACTCAAAGAAAGAGGAAGACTATTGTATGCACTTGGATTTTTTTTTTTCAGAGCCCTAGAATATTGTGTGTCTCTAAACCAAAGAAAGTGCTCTTTTGGTGTGATAGAAGGAAAATTGCTTCGACATCTTGTGTCATCCTAGGATACATCCACCACATAGAAAGAATTCAATATTATTACCTAGTAACTTCAATTTGTTACAATCTTCAATCTCCCTCATAGATCAATACTAGAGTTAAGAAGTTATATATTGAATTTAGGAAACCCTAAGCCTAAGAAAATATTACATGATTTGTGTTGACTTAACGAGTTAACCCTAAACATACTTGGCAATTAAACCTTGGGAAATGGTTAACAAGTCAACTAAAAAATGCTTGATGAGTTAACCGATATTCTTTGGGGGGTGATGTCCTGGACCCCTTGCCTTATGAAAAGTGTCCAGTACTTTCCTAATTAATCACTAGAAATCAATATTTTTCTCAATATTATAATCTCATTTCATTGAAGATAATAGAAATTAAATCTTTTTATTCTTGTAATTTCTTAAATTTTTTTTTGTTTGTCTTTGGGTTAGTAAGGGGATTACCCCTCATTAGAAGATCACCTAAGGGACCAAGGAAAAGAATATATTTGGTTTGAAAGGATTATTTATTCAAAATGACTTACACTTTATCCCCTTTTTAGGGGAAGTGAATGTGTGGACATTTTTTTCTATCCTCCTTGGTGGGATAAGAAAGAGACATAAAGATCTTAAGCACTAGGGTGTCAAAATTTTTTTTACATAAGAATCCTAGGGTGTTGAGGAAGGAGATGTATGTTATATCACTCTTTGTAAAAGGAGGATGTTTTACCATGGTGGGTTTCATTAAGTATTTTTGGGAAATCAAATTGAACTCATAAAATTAATACAAGAGTAGGGAGCAAGGCTTTGTCAACTCCATATCTATTAATGTTATAAGTAATTTCTTTATGAATAAGTGGTTTATCTTTCCTTTCTCATATTTTCTTATAGTAGATATATATTTTTGTATTAAAGGTAGTATACAAAAAGGTTTACATCAAATCATCCATGAGTATTGAAAATAACTAGAATAAACTTTAAAAATATCTAATAATTATGTTAAGGAATAGTTTATATCATACAATGACAATAGAGAGATCAAGAGTTATGACCATAAAAAAATAATAACCATAAATTGAGTCATACAACATACCATGATCCTATGATATTATTACTAACTCCAATCATGTTAATTTTGAACCTTCCTAATGGAAGATCAATAGCTGGAGCAACATGAGTTGTAATAGCCTTGTCCCACATGAGTTGTTCAATAGCATTGAGTTCCTCCTCATCTAGAATTTAATTATATGTATAAAAGAAATATCTAGATTTAATATTTTACTTATAGATAAGAGATACCACTTATCTAATTGGGATCATGAAGTAACTTTAATGGATCTCCAAGAAAAAAGATACTTGTATCATGATAGAAAAGAAACATGAGTCTATGATTAAACTTAGTAAGGATCTTCCTAAGCCTTGAAAGAAATCTTCATTTGATACAAAGAGAAGAAGGAGATCATTCAAAAATACCCACTAAAGACTTAATATCTCATAAGAATTAATATTAGAGTAATTAAGTAATTGAAATTTCTTTTCTAAATTACCAAAGTATAAATTTCTATCCATTTTTGGTGGCTTCCTGATAGTAGAAACAAAAGACATAAGTTTTCTTGTTGATTGGAAAGCTTGATTTTGTAATAGATACGTATTCATCAAAAACATCAAAAATCTCTCAAATCTTAACCAAATTGGATCAAAGAAAATTGAAATGAAATGAAATTGTTTTTTCATAGTTTTCAATTGGTTTGGTATAATTATTATACCTTACCAGCTTGTATCATACATTTATTTTAGACTGTTACAATAAAGGATACACATTCAAAATAACGTGTACCAACAAAAAACTTCTATGCATAATTTTATAAAAATGGATGATACTAATTGGAAACTAAAATATATTCACATTGAAAAATTCTCCAAGTGGTTTTAGATCATTATCTAAAAAATTTAATTCATTCCAACCAAACAACCTACAACATGAGAGAAATTTAGGAAAAAAAAATATCACACAAATCAAGGGTTTCTTCATTCCCATCAATATCCAACTCACCAACCCAAAATTTGAATTATTGTGATATATTTATCATAACCAACCCTAACTTTCCAACTAACTAATAACCCTTTTTTCCAACACTAATAACAATATTATTCAAGTTTGACTATAATTTAAAACTTATTTTTCAACATTAACAATTTAAAAAAATACACAAACTTAACCACTTGAAACATCTCCTGAGATATAAAACACATAAAATGTGGTCTCTTAGGGCCTCATTAAACCTAATAAATATAAAAACCAATACAAAATCAATATTGCCTCTTGTAGGCATGAAACTTCTTGGGTGATATTGGACCATCATTTTTCCTAGTCTACAAAAACCAAATAACTTCACAAAATAATACAAACTAGAAAGTATTCATCTTATTATAAAAACAATTAATAAATCCAATAATAAATTCAAACTTTTATAATCTATTTCAAGAGTTCCACAAAATGGAGGATCCAAGGAATATGGACCAAACCATAACAACAAATGGACACTCAAAGAAAAGGTGAAAATATATTTAGAGGTATAAAACATAAAGAAAGAAATAGGGGAATGATAAAAAATAGATAGTACATCCCCTAAAACAACCCTTTTTAATAATACCTACCAAAAAAGATACTTTTTTTTAATTTTCCAGGACAATACTAAAATTGATAAGGATAAAGAATCATTTTGACTCTATGCAATGACAACCCCATAACTCATTTATCCATTAAATAGTTTTGATATCACCTTTGAGTGTTAGATAAATCTTATTGATACTAATATAAAATAAATAACCATCATTCTTCCACTTAAGATTCTCCATAAACTAATTACCCAAGTCAATCTTGATAAGAAAGAAAGATCTCTTTCAATCTGATCAAAGACTAGAAAGACACCAGTTGCATCTAGATTTGAAGGTTATTGCTACACATGTCAGAAGTATGGTTACAAGGCACAATATTGCATATCTAATGCAAAACACAATTGGACACCTAAAGGTTAAAAAAATGAAATTAGGAAAGGTAATACAATAAATTGGGACTATAATACTTGGGTGACATGTCTATTATGTGGAAAGTATAGACATATTGCAACAAATTGTGCAAGGATACATCTAAGAGGAAGGACAAGCAACTAGATAAACTTTGGTCCACTATTCTTTCACTGTCAGAAAATCAGTCACCTATGCATAGAATGTAGGAACCAAGAACCAACATCTAATTTTGAAGAGAACAATGGAAAAGAAAAATTTAATGTTGAAGAAGTGACAACTTAGATGAATCGAACTTAGAAGAATAAATATGATAGAAGTAATAGTGTAAATGATGAAGTTTTGATCACCCAATCCAATAGATCAAGTGATTCCCCCATCACAAACTAAATAAAGAGGTATTTATGCAACTGTATTTCAAATTATTATTTCATACATTAGTTCCTAAGATTGAAATTATGAAAGTCCAAATTAGCATAATATTAGAAGTACAAGGATAGATTTATGGTATGAAGAGTGGACGTGTTGGGATGCTATGTTGAAAGGTTAGCGATGGCCAAGTATCATTATTGAAGGATGAAAAACATTAAGTGGCCGAGCATATTTTCAGTGTTTACCAAGTCATAGCTTTGGCCAATTTTAGTTCAAGAAATTTGATTTGTTACTGCCAAGCTTTGTAATATTGGCTAAGACAAGTCTTATACACCCATCAAAGGTACATAACATGGAAAAAGTGAACTTTCAAACTATATAGTGATTTTAATATTTCTTTTTATCATATTGCATTCAAGTTTTTCAAGGGTAAATAGAGCCCAAGTGATTTCTAAGTAGTATTGAGCGATTATGTAAGATTAGTGTGCATATTATCATTATTTGAATTGAATTGTGAGTGTTTATGTTGTGATTGAGTGAAAAAGAGTTTCTTTGATCAAACCCTAGTTGAAAAAAATGCCATCTAGTTCATCGGTGACTAAGAAGAAGACTGAATCAAAGGTTAGTAGTGTTCAATTAACTAGGAATGAAGCTGTTAAGCCACAAAAATTCAAAGCTTATCTAAAGACTATGGTGAATGGAGATACATTAGGTTCCCTATCCTCAATCCAACCGAGAGTCGTCTTGATTCATGATGTGATATCTTGTTACATGTGCAAAATTGGTGTGGTGGGATATTTTAAATTGAGGAATTCTTATGAGAAGTTGTGCATTGATTGTAAATTCACGGAAGAACATAAACACATTGCTGAGAAAGGGATAACTCATGCCCTAAATTTTATGAGGGTTTTCAAAATTGAATGGATTAAATTTGTATTGATATGAATCAATGACATTAAGATATGCTTGGATTATAAAGTAGATCATTCATTGAGTCATAGGATACCCTGTCATGGACAAGGTCAAGATAATTCATTGCTAGAGCAAGGATGTGATTAAGGAAAATACATTGATAGTATAGAACAAGCATGGGATGATGATTTCCACCATTAATGATGCCAAGATTGTGTTTTTAGTGAGGATTATAGCTCATAAATTTGATTAGTCTAGCTGATTGGATAATGTATCATGTGTTGCAGTAGATGTGGCATGGAATATTGCAAAGAAATATCACCACTATGACCTTGCTGACCTGTAATTGACACAATTGGCTTAGAATTTTGAGAGCATTACAAAACCAAAGAATTCTATATCTAAGTTTGTTTCTCTACTTGTTTTCATATTCTTTTATGTACATAATTCTTTTCCTATAATTGGCAATGTCACTTGGAACAAGAAGAAACTTGTAATTGAGTAGATTAATGAGTTCATTAAAAAGTGAGGTGATAATTTTAAAAAAGTAATTGATGGTTACTTTGAAGAGTTTAAGAAAAATTTGAAGAACATGACAAGGATTCATCAATTCTTGGTGGATAAATATTATGATGATGTATGTTTCTTAGTGGATACTAATTGGAAATACATTCAAGTATTATACCTAGGATGGAATGGTTAAGACCATTATCATATGAGATTAACATTGATGAAGCTACAACTGCAATTACAACTTTGTTAGATGAGCCAATTGATAAGGATGCCAAGCCATTTGATAGATATGACAACAAAGGTTAAGATCACTATGCAAATAAATGAACCTAAGACTGAGAAGAAAAGAAAAGGCATGATAAGAATATTAGAGAAAATATTTGGTGGAGGAGCCAAACATGAAGCATCATTGCAGATTACTAAGGGAAAAGGTGAGGACATGTCAAGTGATGAAGAAGAAGGAAGTGAAGAAAAGGAAGTAGAAGGAAAAGGAAAAGAGATAGTGGTTGTTGATAGTCAGGAAATTAAGAGCAGCAAGAAGGTCACCAAGCTTTTCTCAACTACACAAAGAGTCACAAGTCAAAGGAAAAAAGGAGAAAACTATAGTAGTGACTAAGCCAAAGAATGAAGTAGCTAAAGCCACTAAGCCCTTTCAAAGAAAAATATTGAAAAAGAGGAAGAATACTTTAGTAGAGGAAGCCAAGCCAAGAAAACCTACAAAGGATCCAAGAAGAAAGGTTGTTATAAGATAATGAAATGACTGAGTCTAAAAATACAAGCCAATTCAGAATTACAATGCATAAGATGCCCTAGACTACATATGTACATTGTGAGAACATTAGGAAGAGTAAAAGTATGTCATGTTTCATATTTATTATGTATGATACATTGGACACTGCAGATAAGGAAAATATTCAATATGTAATACTTGATATGATGGAAACTTTTAAGTATACACCATTAGAGCTAGGTAATTTGATACTTAATAAGCTATATAATAATATTGATGAAAGATGGAAGTATTTCATTGAAGAGTGAAAGGAAAATGAGAGAAGGCACTATAGAAAATTTTATGCCAGAGTTGAAGTGAAAGAAAATTTCAAGAGCCATTAGTGAGTATAGCATAAAATTTGATCTTAAAAGGGGATCATTTCTAATTTTGAAAAGAAAAATAGAGAATTTGGTTAAAGAAAGAAAAACCATTTGGAATAAATTTTATGAGCTTATGGTCGATGAGAAGAAGGATGAGGCCATGAAAGCTGAACCTAAACATGTTGAATTGGATAATACTAAAGATTTCAATGATGATATTGTTCAACAAGGTAGAGAACAAATAGAAATAGTCACAATAGAAGATGAACCAGAGGCCATTCTAGTCAAATATGTAACAAATGAAGAAAATTTAATGGTTAAAACCTAAGAATTTGAGTACTATACTAACCAAGCCAAAAAGGAAGGAGGAAGCTCCATTATTAAAGTTAGCATATGAAATTTTGTTGTATCCAAATCCTATGTTGGAGAAAGTAAAAGATTACCCTAAGATCAAAACACGTGTGGGCTCACAACAAGTAGATTCAAAAACTTTTATTTCAACTATTCCTATTATTTCATTAAGTTCAAATATTAGTCAAGGAGAGGTAAATGTTGATGAAGTTGAGAAATAGAGTGTTTCAAACAATGAAGGTGAGAACACCCAAGAGCCAAAACATAAAGATGATGCCATAGAGGGAAATACAAATGTTAATACTAAGGGTGAGAAGAATGAAAAGAGTCAACAATAAATAATATATAAATCTACTACTAGTACTAGAACACATGCCTTGGGACCTCTGCATGAGGGAGAAAATGAGGTAGGAGAATAGAGTTCAAGCATTGAACTTTAAACTTGTGATGAAAAGGAGAAGACAGATAAACCAAATAAATAGGAAATAAAAAATGAAGAGAAGAAGATAGGTGAAGAGCCTAAGAAGGCTGAGGAAATTAAAGAGCAACCATAAAGGTTGAGTTTGGAAGTTCTAGTACAAGAACATCAAACTATGTTGACCTCTAGCACACCAAACTCTAAAGGCACGAGATTGAAGAAGAAGGTGAAGTAGTCACCACAAGCCATAAAGGGTAAGCATATTACTCTAGATGAGGAAATCATGATTCCAAATAGGACTTATACAAATTGAGTATTGAGCACATGAGAACATTGAGTGACTTACTAGATAAGAAGGCCAAGCAAGAGGAGATGAGAAAAGAGCATCAACAAAGGCAAGTATTGTACCATAGAGAAAAGATGTATTTCTTGATAGTATTTTTGTTTATGATCTAGATGAGAAGGCCCTAATAATTGATAAATTGATCAAGATATTGGAGAAATTAAATAACCTTGATATAGACACACAAGAGAAGTTTATGCAGTGGTTAAAAAGAAAATTTGAAAATAGAATTTTAGAGAAGGTTGCTATTGAAATTGTAATCAAGAAGGTGGAGCTCTCCACTTTGATTTCTGATCTGGAGCATATAGCAACTAGTGCCAACATATTGTTTGGTAAAATATGCAATATTCTAGGATTTATAAAGAAAATTAGGGAGAAAATGGATAAAATTGATGAAGATTTATGTAAATTAGGATCAGATCTAAACATGGATCGTAGTTCCAGTTCAATTTATTTTTCAAAGATTGGATTTCTACAAGGGAAACAATTAGATTTGTTACACGAGGAGTGAAATACCAAAAATGAAATCACTTCCATGTAAACCTTATTATTACCTCATTTGTAAGTAATGCAAAGACATTTATAGGTTACAAAGGACCTAATGCAAAGTCCACTAGTGTCTATAGAAGACAACATGGTGAATCTCGTAGTGAAACTAGAGATTGAATGACACATTCTTGAGACACTCTAGAAAAATTGGGATAATACAATGTCTATTATTATGAGATTGCACCACCCATTTTTGGAAGAGTTTGGTATACTCCCCAAGTCACAATTGAATGTCACTACTCAGTATAAGTGAGAAAAATAAGGGCAAAATACATGTTTATATGCCAAGTATGAATACAAAAGGGGAAATGTATGAATATTTTGAAATTTAAATAATATGTATATCATTTCTAAGGAGTATAAGGAGTATGGAGTATTAAGGAGATAGAGATGACAACTATATAAAAAAAATTTGGAAAAGATTGTGAAAATACAAGTTACAATGATATATGGAGTACACCCTAAGGGGGAGTAAATATTTTGAAGTTTTATTATGAACAAATTTTGAGCATGATAAGTTCTTTTTCATCTAATGCCAAATGGGTATATTTTTGACCCTAAAGGTAATCTTAGTATTGTCAATTAGTGCAAAATACTTAATCATTTACTAGGAAGAGTTGGTCAATCAACACTATGATCGAGCCACTAGTAAGGCCAAGCTACATCAAGAAGAAGTATACAAGTTTAGTGTATACTGAGGTAGACGTCATTTATGAGAACATCTATAGTTGACAAACATTTTAGTTGTTTCTAAGTGATACATATGAGCCAAGAAGTTTAGAAGGTTAAATTAGTTTAAACCAAGTGCAGTTCATGATGAGGGACAACATGAAGAACCAAACATAGCTGAGTATTAGGAAGGTATAAGTGTTGAGTAACACAGTTTGAGTATATTAGTTTGGAATGACACAAATACTTGTGTAAAGAGTTTTTCCAAGTATGACTCATGTTTCTAAGTTCAAGGTGAACAAAAAGGATGTAATTACGCCTATGATTACACATCATTAATCCCTAAATGCTATGATCAACCAATTAGAAAATAGGAATGACTAAGAAGAAAAAATGATGAATCCTAATCATTGATCAAGATCCATAAGCTTTGTGAGATGGTTATAAAACAAGGGTTTCAAGATAGAACAAATTTTTGCAAGGAAGAAAAATGCATGAATGCAAAGATGAAGGTGAATTAGTGAGTTAAGTGTTGAGAAGGAGTAAGGTGGCTGAGTAGTATAGTGAGAAAATATTGCAAATCAATCATAAAGAGGTTATTATAGTTTGGTTAGAGAAGATCTATTATTAGTATTTTAGTGCATATCAAAGGATCAAGGTATTGTTACATTTTAACAAGTGTATCAAGTGGATCTCCGAACAAAGTGGTCCTAATAGGCCTATTGTAAATCTCTTAATAGAGTACTCACTTAGTTGTGATGTTAAATTTTTTTGTAAAGGTAGACTTAACAATCTTGCAAGATTTTAACAAAGTAGACCCCTCACATGGTAGATCATTAGAAGTGATCAAATTGCAGCCCTAACATGTACTTTATTACTGTAGTAGTGAATATTTTTTGGGTGTCATCCCCACCACAATCTTACCTTCACCTTGGAGGGTTTCTACGTTACCAAATCTTGTGTTATGTGTTGATTACTTGTTTACACATTTTATTCATGGAAGTAGATGGTAGATATGATATTATGTGTTATTACATAATGATGCATGATAAGGTTAATGTTGAGATGTGTGAAGAATTAAGCTTAAATACGTTTTATGTTTGAAGTGGTAAAAGTTTGAGGATCCTAATTCACCGCCTCCTCTCAGCTTCTTAGTTTCCCTTTAGATTTCCAACACTAAATCCTTCCAACCAAGGATAAAAGGTGAGATTTCCATTTGAGATACTTTTTCCAATCTTAGTAAAGATTCATTCCCAAATTTAATTTATTGAGGGACCAATTATGAAAGGGATACCAAGATATATAACCACCTTGGAGGATCCAACCCATCTTCACCACCTAGTATTCATCCATGTAGTAGGTAGATCAAACTAATTGACAACTTTGAAATTTTGGGGAGAAACTTTATCTTCTGAGGCCAAACAAAATAATTCCAACCTATGTAGTATGTCATCAAAATTAATTTCACTACACTCAAGATATAGTTCAATATCATTTGTACATTGGGCATTGAGTAATGAGTTATCATCAAGTAGCCTTATTCCTTTTACTAGTGGTCCCAATTTAGTACATATAAAAACATAAAATAAGTATTATCAGTAATAAAAAATAAAATTGAGAAAATGGGATACCCCTTTTGAATAGGCCTCTATTATTTGATAGGATTAGATAAGGAGCCATTGAAATAAACAATAGTTGAGGAGTCCTTAAAATTGTGCTTCAATCCTTCTACTAAGGCATAAGGAAAACCTAAATCTTTCATGATTTTCATCACAAATAGCTACTTAATTATATCACAAGTTATTCAAAGTTAATTAATACCATGGTTTCATTCTATCTATCTACTTTGGCCTACTGTGTAGCTTCCTAGAGAGTGATAAGGTTCTCAAGATTATATCTACTTCTAATAAATTTCATCCAAGTAACTAAAATAATCTTCCCTAATACACTTCAGATCCTCTTAGCAAATCCTATCCATAATATTGTAAGAGAGGTTCAAATTAAGTAACAAGCCCCCAATTTTTAACCAATGCTTTGTCTCTTCTCTAAGGAAGAAATTTGATCACCCTTCATTTGATATTATGTCCACAAGCACCCCTATAGAAATTCTTATTATATAGTTCTAAAATTTCTTGTCCAACCCAGTCAATGTTTGCCTTGTAAAACTAGTATTAGCCAAGTCTTTAATCATATTCCACATAGATATATCTTTGAAAAAGTTTGAAAACTCATCCTCAATCACCTTTTTTGGAATCATTTGAAAAGAATTTCTTGATTTTTTCAAAATTATCCTTTTATGTTCTGAAGTAAAAAGGCCTTCGTATAAATTTAAAAATATTTACAAATGTCTTTAGGGTTATTAGTGGGGTTATAATTAAGTGTGATCTCTTTAATTATTTCCCTCTTCTATTTATGTGTTATGATATGTTGGTACTAGCCAGTACTAAGAGGGGGTAAATTAGTACACTCAATTTTACAAAATCTACTAGTTAATACAACAAGATTTATCACACACTTTGCCACTTTAAGTATTAAAGAAATGATGAATTCTATGCAATAAAAACATACAATATCACATAGAGAAGCATACATTAATGAAATAAATATTTTTACATAGAAAACCATGGTGTGAGTAAAAAATATAGTGGTAGTGATATCTCCACTACCCTTTCCTTGCAAGTAAAAGGGTTCCTTGTTAAAGGCTTACATATGTTCCTTCTAAGAATGCATCCTATTAAGAATGCAAGTAACATGTTATGATTACAATACCTTGCTAATGCTACCTTGTTAAAGGACTTCAATCTCTTTCTAAGAGATACCTCGTTAGAGGATTTCAAATACTTATTATCAATCTTCCTTGTTAAAGGCTTACAATAGTTTCTATGGTTATAAAATAAACTAAAGTGTTAGATCTAAAATATTTGGCACACCTTGCCTAGTCTGGCAAATATTTCTTCAAGATGATTTGATCTTCCACTCATATTCTGACTTGGTGAACTTCCTTTGTTCACTTCCTCTTTCTTCATCTCATGTTGTTTGCACTTATTTGATATCACACTCTCTACACAACTATACTTGTTTCTCTATATAGCTCTCTAGTTTTCATAGTTGTAGCAACAATAATATTCTTGGATTTCTCTCTCAATAAACTCCCTTTACTTTTTTCTAACAAACCTTGACCAAATGAAATCCTTGTGATCTTTTAAATCACATCCATAGTTAACATATGGAAACCTTGAAAGTTATCCCACTCAAATTGTAGATTTGAAATTTGAATGGTATAGTGAGCACAATCACAAGACACTCATGACTACCTATTCATAGATGCCCATTCTTATAAGCCATATCCATCTACAAGTTTACAACTAGACATGATGCCTTATGTGCTTCAACTACATTCTATCACTTCCCTTTGTACTTTTCTTATGTCATCACATCAATGGTGGCTAAGCTATGACCATCACACTTTTGTGTCTTCCTTTACTTTTCTATTGTGATCAGTATGTCAATCTACAAATTGTTTCACTTGCAATTCTTTGATACTTCTTGTTAACTAGTTTCGAATCAATGACACCACTACCTACTAGCTCAATGCTTGAGTTTATTACTCATAATTTTTCTCATTCGATGTAATTTAGTCCAACAATCGCCCCCTTTGGTATTTATGGAAAAATATTTTAGATATAAATCTCATAGGTTAGAAAGACTCATAGGTTGAAACTAACTTGTCTTCATGTTTCCTATTCATGCTTCTTGTTTGTGGCATTAGAAAATTTCAAGTCTACTCCCCCTATCAAATTTCTTCCTTATCTTTCTTTTCCTTGTTTTTCATTCTCCTCTTTGCATGAGTAGCTTCTTCATCTTTTATCTCCCCCTTTCTATTATGGTAATTCTCCCCACAAAAAAATTGTGTTCTAGTACATATCCATCTTTTTGTCTCATGTATATCTCCTCCTTTTTTTCATCAATGAAAATGGGTAGTTCTTGTGTATCAACGAGTTTTTTTTTTTTTTGGTTCATTTTCCTCCTATATTGGTAGTCTTCATTCTCCATTTTCTCTACAACTTCTCAAAAATATAATTTTATTTTTCTTAGGCTAAATTAAAAAGAGTCTCTCATGAATCTTTTATGTGATTTAGTACAATTAGTGCTCCTAAGTTATGCCAATTTCATGTAGAATGCATCATTTGTCTCTATTTGGTGGCATAGAAATTTGAGCATACACTTGCTTCAGATGTGTATAGATGATTCCAATCATTGGAGTTAACAAACATTGAAGATTCATAATTCAAATAACTATCTTCTCTTCTTTTTCTTGTAGCTAATGTACTAGATACATGGTATCTTGGATTTCTATGATGTATTCTATAGTTGATCTAGAGAGTGGATCATAAGCCTGAGAGGCATTATCATGTTCTTGTTGAGACTTAGTTATTTTGTACTAAAGATCTCTTGTTAAGGTACATGAAGTACCTAGTCTTTGAAGAACTTGGGTTATTTCTTTCGAAGCTTCAAATATCTCATCCTTGAGTGTTGTTAGTTCCTCTTTCTTCTCTAAAATGAGTTTCTTTTCATCTACTAAAGGTCTCACTAAAGCCTGTTGTTCCACTACCATTGGAAGATTTTTTTTTTTTTCATGGAGATAGACTATGAAATCTTTGATTTGTCTGATAAGATCATCATCCTCATTGTAGGATGTCCCTTTTGTAAGTCTTTTTAGAATATCACAAGTATCTACCAATGTAGTGGCTTGCTCATACCTCTTGAAATTTTTTGTTCATCTATTTTTATCTTTCTATGAGTTTGGTATATTTAATTGAATTCTTTGGTTCTTAACCCTTGAACTCTCTTTCTCATTTATTTAACTCTATCTCCAAGTTATTCTATTTTGGCAGCTTTAGTTGCATCACTATCATACAATGCCCCCTCATATTTTGATGTGGTAGACACTACTAGTTCTAGAGATTCTTCCTTACCTCACATCTTCTTCTTACTTCCTAATTCCTATGATTCTCTTTTTCTCATATTTTCCCTTTTTTGGCTTCTTAACACTCTTTTGTCCGTTGAATGGTGTTGAGGATGGCTTATTGTTGGTGTATCTTATCATCGAGCAATTTGCAAAGTTTCTTGTCTTTGCATCTCTTCTATTTGCTTTTCTTTTTCTTCTTATGTATCATTATGTTTTTGCATTTTAGTTAATTAGGATCCATCCATCTCAACACCTATATCTTTTTCTTTTTTTTTTTACCCCTTATCTCCTTGTCCTATTTATTCATTGTGACTAGTTGCATCTTGTTCTTCTTCTTCTCTTCCCTTGGTCACATCTATGATACTAGGATGTTATTCATCTATTTATGTATCATCCTTTTGTTTCTCTAATATAACATAGTGTTCCATTGAAGCTTGTTGTGCTTCTCTTCTCTCCTTGGGTTCATTGTTAAGTTCTTGGCTGATTTGTGTCTTTTTCTTGGTCTGTGCATCAAACTCACTTGTTGTCTTCTTGTTTGCACTTCTAGGACATGTTATCTTGGGTTTCTCCTCTCCTTTTTGTTTTCCTTCTACCTCCTATCCTTGGCATTTCCATTTTTTGATTATTTATTTCTCTTGTTCATACAAATATGACCAAAGCTTCTTTACATTTGCAAAAACATCTCTCTTTAACCCTATAGTTATCAGAGCTACATTTTCTAGAGGTTAGTGTTTTTCTTGCATGAATCTACAAGATCCATGATCTCCTTTTTACTCAAATCATGTCTAAGGTTTTTTAGTACTCTATCTTGGATGTCCTTCCATTCCACTATGCATTTAGACCATTTTCCCTTAATCATCTCATATAGTTCCTTTGTAACTTGTGAGTCCAGCATTGATGGTGTTCAATTGAATGCTCTCAGGCTTACTAGTACAATATTTACAATTTTATTCCTATTGGGGTTGATGAATTTTTAAAATCTATCTCTAATTGTATTATAATTTCTATTATTTTTAATATCACCAATAATACTTTGAAGTGTAAGTTTCTTACATTCCTTTGTTAATTTGGGACTTTTTGTCTCTATTTCCTTTTATTGTTCTTCCTCTAGCTAGGTAGGAGGTTTCCTCTTTCTTTTCATCATGGATTTTCTCTTGAATGTCTCCACTTTTGGAGGATTGGATATTATCAGTTTCTTCTTTCTTGTTGCTTCTTCTTCCTCCTTTGACTTGGGTTCAGGTGAAAAACTATCTTTTGTATCAGACTGTGGGCTTTCTCCACTTTCTTGGGTTGTCTCTTCCTCATCCTATCACATAGCTCTTCCTGTGTCATTCTTCTTCTTTTGTTTCTTTTCCTTGGAGGCTTCTTTTTGTTGCTACATTATCTTTTTCCCTTTCTCCTTGATCATGAAAAACCTTTGTTCATTTCTCCATTAATTGTGTGATAAGGTTTCTAGTTGGGTCTTATTCAACCTCATAGAGAAATTCAAACAAGTAGTGAGTTATTAGTGTTATTTATTGTACCATGCAATTAACATGTATTCTTCTTCTTTTCTGCATGTCTACTTGGAATTTCTTGAAGTATTTATCAAGCTTCTCTAGGTTGCTACTACCTAACCTATTGTGTATGCTCATTATCTGAGCTATGATATTGTTCTTTGACTTCCAATGGAATTTATTGTAACTAGGGAGCTCTCCCTTGAAGTCAAAAAATATACTTACTAGTATTGCACAAAACTTAAATATGTGCACACTACTATCTTACTTAATCTTCTTAAGACTCTCCATCATCTACCCATGCAACCAACTACTTAGATTATGCTTGATTTTCTCCTCTAATATCTAGTATGCTCCATACACTACTATAGAAAGCACACTGTTTGACCAACTAAATTAGTAAAGTATGTGTGTAGTCACTTTTATTGCAAACTATACTTTTGGATCAAGAATATCCTTCAGCAAGAACATTCTTCTATCATGATCACATCCACTTAGTTTTTCTACTTTCATTATTGTGTGCTTTTGGGTACTTAGTTGTGCTCCATTTACACTAAACCTTGTCAGTCTCTTTATCATCCTATATGATCTTGTATGACTTATCCAACCATATGTATTCATTGTGCACCTAATTGAGCATGAATCTCACCTATTTGTCTCTAAAGAAATTTGGGATATCCCCTACATGAGCTAGGGTTGAATCTTCTAGATGTTTGAGATATTTCTCCCCTTAATCTTTCACATGAAACTCCTTGTACATGTCTCTAATTTATACATCTCCTATCTCTTTAATCAACAATCCACTAATTGGGAGTGAGGATAGGGGTCCTTTTATATCTATTTTCTCAATGTTCAAAAAGATCAACTCATAGATAGGTAGCACAAGATATTACCCATTGACCAATTTGACTTTGAAAAAACCATTTTACTGTACCATTATGAGTTATAGGTCTAGTCCTATCTTTTGATCTATTGATCTGAGAAGATCCTAGGGTTTTAGGGTAACTGGTATCTTCTTGCTCAAATTCACACAAAAACTCATTCTTTTGGTAGCTAGGGTTTCTCAAGAAAAACCCCTATTGGATCTCAAGATTGTAAAAAGTGATTTTTTGCATTGTGATGTATCTATTTATAGATTTGAAGAAAAAATTAATGTTTAGGTCTAAACAATAACTTCATCTCTTACGTACCTCCACCTTTGTGCAATAAATGTGTTCTAATAGTTCATCCAATGGTCAAATTTTGAAGACAACTTATTTTCTACTTTTAGATGTGATGCATCTTCTTTCTACTAAGTCACTTTTTGTGACTTATCAATTTTCATGTGGGAATCACTACAAGGTTAATCTTGATTTCCTATGCCTAACTCAGCTTTCCTTGGATTAACTTGATTGGGAAGAATCAACACTTGTCAGTGAGCTTTCCACTTCTCCAATCTTTATTCTAGTGTTCTCTGATCATTTCTTGATCTACACTTTAGTGAAGTCCCTATTGACTTTCTCAGCATCAATGCCCTTTCCTTTTCCCTTCTTTCCATTGTGGTGTCATTTGGGTTTTCTCTTGACCTAAAAATTCTTGTCCAACTATCTTGTCTTGTGACATTTGTAGCATGTTCTCCTTTTTTTTCCAAGGTCTCGAATGGCTCCATTGACCTATCCACCACTTTCATTGTAATGCAATGTGACCATGATTTCTACATGTGAACAATACATATCTCCTACTCTTAAGAGAGGAATGATATGATCTAGTACTCAATCCATAATCCTATTCATTATATCAATACATGTCATAATAGTAGTAGTAGTTTTCTTCTCTAGCTTCATTTATAAGATCTTTGCATTCATGTGTTTTATTTCCACACTATAGGCTTTTTAGATTACATATCTTTATTGGTTGTTCCTTTTCCCTTTGTGGTCTTTATTTTTTTGGCCTTTGAAGACTCTCTTATTTCAGTATTATAGATTCCTTGGAGTCTTAGATTGGTAGAGCCTATTGTCTCTTTTGAATGTTGGATGGCTCCTTGACATTTTGATTATTTTCTCTTGGCTTCTTCAGTCTATCACATTCTTCCTTTATAGTCTTGATTTCATCCATCAACTCAAAAAGTTGTTTCTCCAACTACCTTGCTTCCTCAATTAGAGCATTAAGTTTCCCTTCTTTTTCATGGTCATACTCAAGGAGAGTATTGTTTTCTTGTATGATATGCCAATATTCTTCTTCTTCTTCCATTAGAGTTATCTCATCCTCTTTTTCTTTCACCAGATCCTCATCTCATCTTTTGTCTTCTTGAGCTAGTCTAGTCTCCTAGAATGGTGTTCCATTTTTTATCTGATGATTCATTGAGTCTAACTACTACATACTCTTGTTCTTTTTTCATATTTTAATCCTCTTTTTTACCTTATCATTCTTAGCCATGAGTTATGAGATTTCTTCTTTTAACTCTTTAGAACAACTTTTCTCTTTGATCTTCTCTATTAGCTCATGGCTCTCTCTCAAATTTTTATCAACTTCTTTCTCTTGGATAGGGATTATCTTAGTTTTTCCTTTATATAATCAATAGTGTCCAGTGCTTCTTCTAGTTGTCTTCTTAGTGATGTCATTGAATCTTCTCTCAAGTTGTTAGACTTGTAGCTATCAAGGTTTGTGCTCTAATACTAATTTTTGGTCCCTACTAGTACTATAAGGTGGGGGGGAGGTGGGGATGGGGTGAATCAATATGCTCACTTTTACAAAATCTATTGGTTAATACATCAAACTTTATCACACACTTTGATATTACCATTTTAATTATTAAGGAAATGATAAATTCTATGCAATAAAAACATACAACATCTTACACAAAAGAATACATTAATGACATAGATTTTTTAATATAGAAACCCTTGGTGTGAGGGTAAAAACTATGTTGGGAGTAATATGCCCACTAACCTTTCCTTGCAAGTAAAAAGGTTCACTATCAAATGCTTACATCTACTCCTTTTGAGAATGCATCTTGTTAGGAATGTCAATAACTTTTTAAAATTACAACCTATTAAGGTTACCTTGTTAAAGGAATTAAATCTCTTTTTGAGAGATACCTTGTTAGAGTGTTTCAAAGACTTATTACAAGTATGCCATGTTAAAGGCTTACAATATTTTCTATGGTTATAAATAAAACTGAATTTTGGCTTGGTGAACTTCATTTGTTCATTTCCTCTTTCTTATTCTTGTTCTCTATGTACTCATAAATTATCACACTCTCTACACAACTATTCTTGTTTATCTATATAGCTCTTTAGTTTTTGTAGTTACAACAACAATGACATTCTAGGTTTTATCTCTTGATAATATTCCCTTCACTTATTCCCAACCAACCTTGACCAAATGAAACTCTTTCAATCTTTTAGATCATGTCCATTGGTAATAGATGGAATCCCTAAAAGTTATCCCCCTCAAACTATAGATTTGAAATTTTAATTATACATTGAGAATAATCACAAGACACCTATGACTACCTATCCATAGATGCCTACTCTTATAGGCCAGTACATCCATCTGTAGGTATACAACTAGATCTAAGGCCTTGCATTATTTAGTTGCATTCTACCACTTCTCTTTGTGCTCTTCTTGTCATATTCAAACCTTCCCTTATATTATCACATCAATAGTGTTTGAGCTACAACCATTACATTGCCATGTCTTCCTTTACTCATCTTTCATGACCGATATGCTAGCTTACCAATGGTTTCACTTGCAATTCTTTGATACTTCTTATTAACTAGTTTCCAATCAATGACAACACTTCCTACTAGCTCATTGTTTGAGTTCTTTACTTATCATTTTCCCCAGTCCATGTAACTTAGTCTAACATGATATTGAAGAAATAACTAGAAATTCTATCTCCTTTTAACCAATAGACATGTGATCCAATTTTTTCCTCTTTGTACTTATAATGTTTTATTTTCCTAAATTTCATCTTTTTTTTTTATAGTTCCTTCTCCAAGAATTCATCATGCCCTTTTACTTGAAAATCAACTTCAATAAAATTAATTTTAGATAGAAATAAATTTTCCAATATATATATATATATATATATATATATATATATATATATGTATATATATATATATATATACATATATATATATATATACACATATATATATATGTATATATACATATATATGTATATATATGTGTGTATATATACATATATATGTATATATATGTATATATGTATACATATATATGTATATATATGTATATATGTATACATATATATATACATATATATGTATATATATATGTATACATATATATGTATATATACATATATATACATATATATACATATATATACATATATATGTATATATATGTATATATACATATATATACATATATATGTATATATATGTATATATACATATATATACATATATATACATATATATACATATATATGTATATATACGTATATATACATATATATGTATATATACATATATATACATATATATATATATATCCTCAATAAAAAAATTCTCCAACAATTTGGAACATTTTTCTCTAAAGGTTAACCAAGAGACCCCACCTTTCATTCATAGGCACCTTATGGTTACAAATGGATATATAGGTGGTTGTCTTGATATCCTCAATAATATCTTCATCTTTAATTAGAAAGAAATCAAGATTGAATTTTTTCTTTCTAGGTATATCCATGTGTAATATATCATCATCTATATTAATACTTACATGATATATCAAAGGGGAAAAAAAGATAGAGGCATCTCCATGGATCCTTCTAGGCCTACAATATATCCTCTCTTTAGAAAATTTATCATTATACCATGTAAACCAAATCCCTTTTGATTTAGGATTTTTCCTCTCTAGGAGGTCAATAAAATTGAGTCTCCCCTCTAATCTAGCCCAAAAATATTTTCCATTTCCTTTCTACTCATGTTTGAGATAATCACTTTTATATTCTCTCTATTCAGTAATATTGAAGTCATCAATAACAATCCAATACACCTTGGGGAGGGGTTTAAAGATCCACTCCCAAAGGAAAGATCACTCCATGTAGTTGTTAGGAACATAAATATTACAAATACTAATATTAATTCATCAACATATAATGGTTATGCCAACACACTCTGTTGTAGGGAGAAGTAATATTACAGGTAATTTTAAAGCCCATCTAGGTCTAATCAATATAGGAACTCCATGTTTACCTTGTTCATGATCAGAGTAGAAATGCATAGCTTACTTACAAATACATTTGAGGACATTGGAGGCATTAAATCCTATGACCTTAAGATATTTAAGAAAAAAATAAAAATAAAAAATAAATTATATATATATATATATATATATATATATCATTATGTCTTTGATATAAAAGAACTTGAACACGGGGGCTGGCCCTATATAAGAGTGGCAAAACTACCAACAAAAAATCTAGTAGAAAACCAGTACATAGCCAAATAGACCCCTTAATGATTTACATAAAAAAAGAAGTAGCATCACTATGTTAGACCACTGCTTGACAAAATGTTTCCTATCTTTCATTTCTTGTCCTCCAACATTCCATATTTTAATGTGAAAATTTATACGGAAGGATGGGTAGAGTATTTATAGGTTCTTAAAAAGTCTATTAAAACATTTTGGCATCTCCTCATTATTTTTTGAGGCACTCTTATTTATACTAGACCAAGAAAGAGAATTTACACCTTATATTTTCCATTTTCTTCTAGGTATACATCATATCAACTTTATAAACCACTATTCTTTACCAAAACCCTCCTCCATGGTAATGGTATCACCTCTAGTCATGGTTTAATTATATGATTTAGATTTATAACTATGAAATTTATTTTCTTTCTCATGAATGGTGTTCAAGGCTAGTTTCTTGGTACTTATCCTTCCTTCAACATCACTACCCTTGGTGTCTCCTTATCTAAATTGACATGGTTTAGTATTTGTCCCCCATAGGAATAAAACCAAAATCCACTTCAAGTAGATGGTTTGTGAGAGACACTTTATAACTTTTCATACATTCCTTTTCCTTACAAGAATAATGAATCAAGTATACCATTTTATCTACTAAAAATTTCTCCCCTGCATCAAATCTTTCTCTTATATATATATATAATTTTGGGTCACAACATTAGCATGCATTTTTGGCTAAATAATATTAAAGGATTATCTAATTATTTTTTAATTTTATATAGGGAAATTGTTTCTATTATGACCATTTCTTCTACAATTAAAATATGCATTTAGATTACCTAAAGCCTCAATATCCCACTAGAAGACTTTGTCATCAAATTTTAAGGAAAACTTCTGTAGTATGTCAATAACTAGTTCAAGAGAAATAAGAGCTCTAGAATTTAAGTGGAGAAGGATGAAATATGATCCTTCAATTTGAAGAACATTTGCCAATGGTTTTAAAATATGTTAAAGGAAATTCCAAAAATTAATAGGCATATTTTTAATTTCAAGCCATTTATGGGTAAATCCTATTGAAATCTGATTGAAAAGATCATTGTTAAGAGAGATTGTTGAAGAAGACTATGTGTTTCAATCATTATTTTGTCACTAATGTCAAACCTGTCATTTGTTGGTAAGACAACTTCTTATAAGATTCAAGTACTTTCACTTAGTTGATTGATGAAGAGGATTTGATCAATAAGAGGTAACAATAGCACCTAGAGGAAAGGTTGAGTTATGATTATGTAATGAAGTGCAAGGATCAGTTAAGATAGTGATAACATGATGTATTGTTAATCTACTTAAGGTTAAAAAATGTTGGCTACACTTAGAAAGTTTAGAAGAAAAAGCTACACAAAGTTTGTGTACCAAGCTTGATCGAGTGGATAACAGGTGCAGAGAAAAGTTAGTGCAAGTTGAGTAGAAAGTTAGTTGGAGCCGAGTGAAAGAAAATTCTAGTTGATGTTGAACAACACAATATGTGTCAAGAATTAGAAGGTTGATAATGTTGAGCTGCTTCATTATGTTAAAGATCAAAGATTCACCAAAGATTCACCAAATCTAAGCTGAGAAGTTTGTTTTTTTGAAACTTGTGAACCAAGAGGAAGATAAGGTTGATGAACTGGTGGCATGGAATTTGATGTAAACCATTTTTAGGAAAATTCAAATGGATTCTAAGAGAAGTTTCTAGAAAAGACAAGATATGGGGTAGATACATTGTGTCCTACCTAATCCATCCAAAACCCTAAATTGGACAATGGAAAATGAGTGGGAAAATATTCTAATTTCCTATTTATAGGAATGTCTAGTCATGAAGAGAAATTTTCATGTTTGAGAACCTAAGGAGAAGGAATTAAGGGTTTTTCTTCAACAAGTGACCCATGAGGAGAGTCTATAATGACGTGTTAAGTAAGAAGGCTTAAGGAGATGAATGTTTGAAGGGTGAATAAGCTATCAGAGCTGCAAAGTATAAAGGCCAATAAGAATTGAGGATTGAATAGAGCTATGTAATCTACAAGAGAAGTTGTAAGTTGTATCAGATCAAAGATCTACTATTACTCTCTAACAATTGTATCAGCCTAGGGTAAATCATTAGGATTAAGGTTGACCTAACAGTCATTTGAAAATTCTTTACTGGGTGGCATTCCAAGTGAATGACCTAAAGTCCTCTAATAAGGCTCACTTCTAATAGGGTGATTGAAATCCATTAATTGGGTCACGTTTAACAGTGTGTATTGTAACCTTTAACATGGTTGGCATTTCACAGTGCATCATTTTAGAAGAGTGAAAAGGAGTAGCATGTTATTGGTGGTTTTTCCCAAATTGGGTTTCCACGTAAATCATTTTGTCAAGTGTGTTGATGAATCTATTGTGTTTCATGTTTTACATTTTTGCAAGTTGATTTG
The DNA here is from genome assembly GCA_028749045.1 of Cupressus sempervirens. Lineage (NCBI taxonomy): Eukaryota > Viridiplantae > Streptophyta > Pinopsida > Cupressales > Cupressaceae > Cupressus > Cupressus sempervirens. The sequence continues at coordinate 298,834,244 of CM053791.1, read as the reverse complement.
ACAGTAACATACATGTTTTAGTAATTACCTAATGAATGCATGCATTGGTATGAATATTTTATGAGTTCACTAAGTTGTGAAAAGTCTTATTTATACATTTGGACCTTGGATAATTGATTCACCCACCCCGATAGTTATTCTAAAGTATTCCAACAATTGGTATCATAGCCATCTACTTAAGAGGACTAGTTTTAAGGTACTAGAAGCATAAAGATTGAGATGTCTAAAAGAGAAGTACCAAGCTCAACATAGATAAATTTTCTATAGGGAAAAGTTTGATGAAGGTACACCTTGGAGGACATGGAGATCATGCACAATCTACCATTTAAGTGGAACATGTTGATCCTAAAGAAGAAGAAAGAACATAATCAAGTGATGTTGGAGTTTTCCGTTGCCCTAAGCTATGCCAAATTTGATGATATCAAAGCCTGTGACACTACAAAGAAAATGTGGGATGCCCTACACACCATCTATGGAGGAGAGAAAAATGTTCAAAGAGCCAAATCTGAGAGTCTTAGAGGTAATTTTGATGATATGATAATGGAAGAAGGTGAAAATATTGCTCAATATGTTTCCAAGATAAGAGAAGTTGTTAGTGAAATAAGAGGAGCTATTGGTCATATAGATGATGAAACTATGTTAAGTAAAGTCTTGAGAACATTACTACCTATTTATGCTATTAGATTTTTTGCAATTCAAGAATTGAGATGTATTCTAGGAAATGATCTAACCCTTGAAGGTATGTTAGGTAGACTCATTGCTTTTGAGCTATCTAAATTTGATAATTAGAAATCTAAGAGCCTTGAATCTACATTCAAAGCCAAGTTTTTATTGAAGGATTCTAATGAGGTGAAATAGAAGAATAAGAAGAAAAGAAAGGTAAAATATGTATAAAGTGACAGTGATATAGATGAGGAAGATGTTGAATAATTGGAAGCACTGCTAGCAATAAGATTTCACAGAGGTAAAGGCAAGTTCAAAGGTAAGTTACCCATCATTTGTTTCAATTGTAATGAGGTTGGTCATATTGCTACAAGATGTACATAGAAGAAGAACTACAAAGATGGAAACAAGTACAAGAACAGAAGAGAAGATGATAGCAAAGATTAAAAAGACAAAGGCAATAAGTCATGCTACATTTCTAAAGAAGAAAATAGGGATGATTCTAATAAACATGATGATAAAGTGGTGTATGTTGCAATGAAGGAAAAATCTGATGAAGATGAGGCAACTGCCCTTGTGACTTGTGTGAACAAAAATGATAGATGGATCATTGAAAGTGGATGCTCACATCGCATGACTAGAGACAAAAGTAAATTTATTACCTTCAATTGTTATGATGGAAATAGTGTAAGATTTGGTAATGATGCACCATGTTTGATAAAAGGAAAAGGTTCTATCAAACTCACAGACAATATTTCATGTGGCAATTCTTACTATGTTGAAGGACTAAACTATAACTTGTTGAGTGTGTCACAATTGAATAATCTAGGATGCAAAGCTGAATTTGGAAACAAGACTACTAATATATATGACACAAATGGGAAACTAATTGGAAAAGGTGATCAAACTAGAAGTAACCTATTCTATCTTGATATAGAGGATGTTACTTTTCTTGTTGTAAAATTTGATGATGTATGGCTTTGGCACAAGAGATTGTGTCATGTTAATTTTGATAACTTGGTTAGTATTAGTAACATGAAGAAACTTAGAGGTTTTCCTAAGTTGAAGAAACCTAATAATGTAGTGTGCAAACAATATTAGCTAGGAAAAATGACAAAGTCAAGCTTTAAGAGTAAACCTTATACCTCTAAAGAAATACTAGAGATTGTTCATACTAATTTGTGTGGACCAATTGAAGTGCAAAGCTACAGAAGAGATAAGTACATAATGCTATTTGCTAATGATTATTTTAGGATAATGATAGTTATGTTTTTGAAATAGAAATTTTATGCTTTTCAAATGTTTAAGTGGTACTTGGCAAGAGTTGAGAAAGAAACAGGTAAAAGTCTAAAATGCTTGAGATCAGATAGAGGAGGAGAATTCACATCAAATGAGTTTGAGATGTTCTGTAATGACAAAGGAATCAAAAGATAGACATCTACTCGTAGGACCCCTCCACAAAATGGAATTTTTTAAAGGAGAAATAGGTCAATAATAGACTATTCCAAAACACTCATGATGGAGAAGAATGTTGCTCTAAAATATTGGAGATATGTTGTAACTACTGTTGTATATACCCTAAATCATGTACAAATCAAGAAAGGTACTCATTCAACACCTTTTGAAATATTGTATGGATATCCACCCAATATAAAATACTTTAAGGTATTTGGAAGTAAGTGTTACATTCTCAAAGATGTTAGAAATGGAAAGCTTGATGCAAAAAGAAAAGAAGGTATATTCCTTGGCTACTCTACAAGAAGTAAAGCTTATAAATGTTTGAACATTAACACTAACAAAATTGTGGAAAGTGCAAATGTGAATTTTGATGAATTTACAAAGGTACATGAGGCTAAATCCATAAAATAACTAGAAGAATAAAAATCATTTAAATAATTTTATGAAGGAATTCTCACTGAAGAAGATGTTGCAAATCAAATTACAAATCAACAACAAGTTTCAGTAACTACCGAGTCACATCTTGTGAATGCCAAGTTGCATTCAGATGCCGAGTTATAGAATGAAGAAGATGCACATTCTAATTTTAAGATTAGTACACATGAAAGAGATGTTGAGATACCTAATAGAGATGTACACAATGAAGAAACAAGAGCTGAGCCAAGATTGTCTAAATATGTCAAAAGACATCATCCTATTGATTAAATCATTGGAGATAAAAATGCAAGGCCAATGACAAGAAATAGATTGAGAAGTGAATCATGTTTTCTAAGCATTAAGGAACCTAAAATAGTGAAAGATGCATTAGAATATGTGGACTAGTACAAAGCCATAGAAGAAGATATTGAATACATAGAGAAGAAAAAAACATGGAGTCTAGTTCCTAGACTAGAAGAAAAAAATGTGATTGGCACCAATTGGGTATTTAGAAACAAGATAGATGAAAATGGTGAAGTCACAAGAAAAAAAATTAGATTAGTTTGCAAGGGTTGATATGCATAAGAAGAAGGAATTGACTATGGGGAGACATTCACTCCTATTTCTAGGATGGAAGGAGTAAGAACTCTACTTGCTTATGTTGCATACAAAGGTTTCAAAGTTTATTAGATGGATGTTAAATTTGCATTTCCAAATGGCATACTAGAAGAAGAATTTTACATAGAACAACTAGAAGGTTTTTTTGATGATAACAATAAGAACATGGTATGTAGTCTACACAAAGCTCTATATGGCTTGAAACAAGCACCAAGAGCATGGTATGAGAGACTTCATACTTATCTTGTGAAGATTGGATTTGAAAGGAATAATGATAAAAATTATTTATACATAAAGATAGAAAAAGGAAAAAGTATTTTACTATCTAAAATATTTGTTGATGATATCATATTTGGAGGACAAGATTCTTTATGGAAGGATTTTGCAAATCAGATGAAGCAAGAATTTGAAATGTCTATGTTTGGAGAAATCAATTTTTTTGTGGGATTGCAAGTATACTAGGTGAAGTATGGTATATACATCACTCAGTCAAAATATGTCAAAGAAATATTGAAGACTTTTGGATTAGAAGATTCCAAACTAGTAAGTACACCTATGGTGAATGGACACAAGTTGTCAAAGAATGATGATTTTGCTATGGTGAATCAAACATTGTATAGGTTTATGATTGAAAAATTGCAATATGTAGTACATAGCAAACTTGATATTACATTATCTACAGGGATAGTTGCAAGATTCTCAACTAATCCTAGGGAAAATCACTTAATGGCTATGAAGAGAATAATGATATATCTAAAAGGGACATAAGAGTTTGGTCTATACTACAAGAAGAATGAAAATTTTGAATTGAGAGCCTACATTGATGCTAATTGGGCTGAAAACATTGATGACATAAAGAGCACCAATGGAGGAGCATTTTTCTTAGGCAAGAGACTAGTTACATGGACTAGCAAGAAACCAAGTTGTACTTCACAATCTACTATTGAAGCTTAATATGTTGTTGTTGCTGTCAACTACACAAACATTGTATAGATGAACTAGCTACTCAAAGGAATGAAGGAAGAAATCATAGAACTAGTGATACTTTATTATGATAATACAAGTGTTATCAATATATCAAAGAATCCAGTGATGTACACAAAGACAAAGAACATTGCAATCAAGTATCATGACTTGAGAGAGTTAGTTCAAGACAAAGAAGTGAAGATGGAATATGGTAACTCAAAGGGGAAAATTATTGATATCTTCACAAAACCATTACCTAAGGATGCTCATGAGTATCTAAGAGGTAAACTAGGGGTGATACCCCTATCAAAGGCTATTTAAGTAATAGAAGAAGTGTCCTACATCAAACAAGCTGATGTTCATATAATACAAATTGACATAGAGGATCTTACTCTAGGAGCTACCTAAAGTAATCACAGAGCTAAAACTTCAAATCACTCACAAGCAAGGTGAAAAAGGGAGAAACTGAAGAAACTACAAAGCTTATATCTGCATATTTTAAGATGACAAGTTTTTGGTATTATCTTTGGCATTGTTGTCAAAGAGGGAGAGATTTAATGATCAAGAGCCACCAAAACAAAGAGGGAGAAAGTACATTAAACTGATCATTATTAGAAGGAGAGAACTGCTGATCAAAAAGAGAGAAAGTACATCAAAGAAAGAAAGTGTAATCATAGAGGGAGATATTCCTTATAAATGATGAGGGAGAAAGTGCAAGAGATTATTGTCAAAGAAGCTAAACAAGACTGATCTTAAAGGGAGACCAGGTAATTGCTGATGTTGCTAATTAGAAGAAGACACTTGTATGTAAGGAAGAGGGAGAAATCGTAATCTACCTAGTAAGAGGGAGATACAAGAAAGAACTTAGAGGGAGTTATAAGAAAGAGTTTTGTAACCTAATTAGAAGATGGAAGTTGCTAATAAAGGGAGAAATTTCAAGTTTTCTTTTCATTATGTCTTAATGTTTTAACCCAGTCAGATTGGTTGACCAAGATGTTCATCATTTCATTGACTTAGTTGATCAATTTGGTTTTCCATCAATGCCAAAGAGGGAAATTGTTGAAATCTGATTGAAAAGATCATTGTTAAGAGAGATTGTTGAAAGAGGGAGATTGTTGAAGAAGCCTACATGTTTTAATCATTATTTTTTCACTAATGTTGAACCTACCATTTTTTGGTAAGACAACTACTTATAAAATTCAAGTACTATCACTTAGTTGATTGATGAAGAGGATTTGATTTGAGGTAACAATAGCATCTGGAAAACTAAAATCACAACCTTGCCAATCAGATGTTTTCCTTGTTAAGCTCCATCAACAACAACATCATCTCTCTCATGGGCTAGATCAAAGATAGAGAAACACACGATGATGAGGAAGGAGAAGACAGAGATGAGGCTAGAATGGAGGATGACCCTATAAAGGACAACTCTGCTCCTACATAGGACTAGGGAAATCCAAGAGGGCAATAGATGGAAACATAGGAGAATCGACAGGCCTTTGAGGCTGCTCAAGTGATGCAGGATCTAGAGTAAAAGAACAAGGAATAACTCTTGCCTGTTCTTTTGTTTATCACTGTCTTTTGGTTTTTTGTGCTGGCTTTTGGCCGTGGCTTTGTCTGTTTCCTTTTAATAGTCTTTTCTCAGTACTTTTTCCTTTGGCTGGGCTTAATGCTTATTATCAGCCTTTGAACTTTTACTTTTTTGGCTGGGCTGTCACACTTATTATTAGCCTTCTTATGTACTAATTTTTGGGTTTTAGGTTCAATGTAAAACCTGTTTATCTAATAAAAAGTAATAGCATTTAGAGGACAGTTTTAGTTATGATTATGTAATGAAGTGAAAGGATTAGTTAATACAATGATGACATGATGTATTTTTAATCTACTTAAAGTTACAAAATGTTGGCTACACTTAGAAAGTTTAGAAGAATAAGTTACACAAAGTTTGTCTACCAAGCTTGATCGAGTGGATAACAGGTGCCAAGCAAAGTTAGTGCAAGTCAAGTAGAAAGTCAGTTGGAGTTGAGAAAAAGAAAATTCTAGTTGATGCTGAGCAATGTAGTATGTGTCAAGCATTAGAAGGTTGATAATGTTAAGCTGTTGTATTATGTTAAAGATCAAAGATTCATTGAATCTAAGCTGACAAGTTTATTTTCTTGAAACTTGTGAACCAGGAGGAAGATAAGGTTGATGAGCTGGTGGTATAGAATTTGATGTAAACTATTTTTAGTAAAATTCAAATGGATTCTAGGATAAGTTTCTAGAACAGACAAGATATGGGGTAGATACATTGTATCCTACCTAATCCATTCAAAACCCTAAATTGGACAATGGAAAATGAGAGGGAAAATATTCTAATTTCCTATTTATAGGAATGTCTAGTCATGAAGAAAAATTTTCATATGAAAGAACCTAAGGATAAGGAATTAAGGGTTTTGCTTCATCAAGTGACCCAAGAGGAGAGTCTATAATGGCATGTTAAGAAAGAAGGATTAAGGAGATGAATGGTTGAAGGGTGAACAAGCTGTCAGAGCTGCAAAGTATGAAGGCCAAGAAGAATTGAGGACTAAATAGAGATCTATAATCTACATGAGAAGTTGTAAGTTGTACTAGATCAAAACTCTACTATTACTCTCTAACAATTGTATTAGCCTAGGGTAAATCCTTTGGATTAAGGTTGACCTAATAGTCATTTGAAAATCCTTTAACCAAGTGGCATTCCAAGTGAATGGCCTAAAGTCCTCTAACAAGGCTCACTTCTAATAGGGTGATTGAAATCTCTTAACTAGGTCACATTTAATAGTGTGTATTGTAACCTTTAACAGGGTTGGCCTTTCACAGGGCATCATTTTAGAGGAGTGAAAATGAGTAGCATGTTACTAGTTTTTTTTCCCAAATTGGGTTTCCACGTAAATCATTGTGCCAAGTGTGTTGATGAATCTATTTTGTTTCGTGCTTTACATTTTTGCAAGTTGATTTGACACTAACATATAAGTTTTAGTAATTACCTAATTAATGAATGCATGTGTATGAATGTTTTATGTCCCTCCCTCTTAGTTATTCTAAAGTATTCCAACAAACCCTACCACAAATTTATCCATGTTCCCTTTGGGTGAAAATGGGAAGGATCATAATAATGTCCAAATAATGTTTAAGAACCCTTTTTAGTACTCAATTTTGCATGATATGTATTCTAAACACCATTATAAATAGACATTGTGTAACAATATATAAAAGACACATAAATACCCAATTTCTTTTCTTGAACATTACTAATCCAATTATCAAACAACGTTATGGAAGTCAATGAATTAATATACATAAAAGAAAACAAAATGTAACATTCTTAAGCCTATTTCTCTCATTCTTAATGGATTTCAACATATCAAAATTTGATGTAAAAGAGAATTTTTGTAGTAGGAGAGTATTACCATTTTATCTCTCTTGAGGGCCTCTAGTGTTGATGTTTTATCCACTTTTTATTCCATCTTTATTGGTCTCCAATAGTACTTTTGGTCCCATTCTTCCAAGGGATATGATTCCTCCATTAAACTCTATGATTGATGAACACTCAACTCTTCCTTTGCAAAAATAATTTCTTTATGTATGATGGTTTCTTTATCTCTTTTCTAAACTTACCATTATTATCACAATATTTGGTGGTCTTATCTAAAGCACTTGATACCCCATTACCTTCAACCCCATTAATAAAATCCATATGGTGGTGGAGTAAATAATTTTAAGATCAAAGGAAATATTCCCGAAAATAGTGGTTAACAAAAGTCTACATAATAAGAACACACAAAGAAGTAATACACTTTAATAAAGGAATAAGGAAATAAAAATAATAATTTAAACTAGCAAAAAAACTAATAACTACACAAGATTAAATTAGCCAAATAAATTAAAATTTAAGAAAATAAAGGAAGACATAGAAGGGTTGCAAGTGTGCATAGAGAGATGGTGATATCACACATCACCCAACATCTTGATTTCTACACCCTCTCTAATTTTTAGTCACCAAAAAAAATGATTATAGAGATATTTTAGAAAAGGAAAATGTAAAATATATCATCAGAACCTCTATTGCATCATATAATCATCATATGAGGTACTCCTAGTTGAGACAATTCTAGAATCTTAAGATTTTTCCTATTTTTGAAAATTTGATTAATAAATGAATGGACATATCCCTTGATGGGTTTTAGGCCTTAAACATCTTCATCCTCAAACTCATAGCCATGCTAGTTATTTTCTATAATACCTTAAGAAACACCCTCCAAATGTAGACTATGATACATCACTACAAATTAAAAAATATTGAGATAAAAGCCCCATACTAATCATTGTTGACTTCCATAAAAAGAATTATTCCTCCTCCTCATATAATGTTTTATAAAAATATGTTACTAGTTACTTGTCACACAAAATTAGGTTCATAACATATGATATCACCTCTTATGATTCTATATTTTCCTCTTGAGCTAGAGATAATTGAAAATAACTCAACTTTTAACATAAAGAAACATAATTATCACAATGTTAGGATATAGAACATATCCAATTTAATATGAATTTATTATTACCAAAAAGATCCTGAAACTATATTTTAAATTTTTATAACTTTTAAATTAATTCTTATAAACTTCCCTCATACTAGCCCAACTTGGCCCCATAAGAGTAGCCTTTAATTTAATGATTTATTCTAAGATTAGTTAGTATAATAATGTAAGATTTTGTAGGGTAGTGTCCACTCCATCAACCTATAGGCTATCAATGATGCAACCTAAGATATCAAAGAGGTTATAAAATGTGTTCTCTTCCTTAAAAAATGTGCCTATTTTTTCACTTTTTTTGTACACAATTATGTTGTCTTTTTATGATATCTTTATTAATCCAATGGATATTATCTCCATTATTTAGTATGCCAATAACATTATTTAAGTTTTCTTCTATTAAAAATTGGCCATGTAAGGTGATAGTAGATGTAATACAATTATTAGTTTAGATACTTAGATTCTATACATAGTTTGTAGTTAGTTCATCTTAATCTCTTGATAGATCAGGTGAAGGATAGATTACTATGGAGATAAAAATACTAAAAGGAGTTATGCATAGAGAATACTTCAAGTAATTTTGGTTTTCACTTTCTTATAAAGGAAGGATTAAATTGGAGCATCATATTAATTTAGAAGCATTAAGGAACACAAGGCAAGAGTATAGATTACCAAGATTGGAACTAAATTTGCATTTATTTATAATATGATTATATTTTACAAAATAAAGTGTAATTATGAAGAAAATGTTCCAATAAAAGTAGGTTTCATGCAGGAGGTACACCTTATGGGTGCCACTTATGAGATTTGACCTACATAGCATTGTGACCATATTATTTGTTTTGTTAAGTTTCTCTCCTTAAAAGACTAGTCCTTTTTTGTGTCACAAGTACATACTTTGTATATTTTACATAGGAACTATTAATCTCATGGAAAAATATATTGCCAATTAGTTTCAAAAAACTTAGTGATAATGAAAATATAGTAGTAACCAAGTCACTAGTATACAGTGTTAACCAAGCTCACAAAGGAACCAAGCAAACAAAGTTAACATTGCATAAAGTTTTAGTGTCAACTAAGTTGAGAATTCCCACTAAGCTGCAATGTCAATCAAGCTGATAGTATCCACCAAGCTTGAGTGAGAACTGAGTTAAGCATAGTATTCTTATTCCAATATAATGATCAAGATGGAAGAGTAGTGTGAACTCAGTTAGAAGTGGCTACAGAGTGATCAACATGAACTAAGAATCTAGTACTAGCTAAGTGCCAGAGTTAGCCAAGGTGACAGTGTTGCTCGAGTGTCTTCAACATCACCTAAGTAAGCCATTTGACCCAAGTTACAAAACTAAGCTGACCTGGTAATTATTTTTGGAATTAGTTATGTTATAGCCAACCTATGAGGGAATTATTTGGATGGATATAAGTATGAAGTATTTTGTTTATCCAAAAATAAGATGTATGAAATTGAAGTACATTAGTGAATATGGAAGAGAATATTGTTTGAAGGCTACAAGTATTCTAAGGAAAGGAAGAGACACGTCTATTACATTTAGGTGATTAGTTTTCTTCAAAGGATCTTCATTAGTAATTAGAGTTTCACAGCAGAGATCAATCTACTAATTCATACTAGCAGGTGCATCAATCCCAAATCCTTTAACTAGGAAAACCTAATAGTCCTTTGTAAAAACTCTTAATAGTGTACATACTTAATTGTATTGTATAAATCCTTACACAAGGTGGACCTAATAGTCCTTATTTCTCTTAATCAAGTAAGATCACCAAAAGTAAACATTTGTAACCTTTAAAAGGCCAACTTTATTACTGTAGCAGTGAAGCATTGTGGGTGTCATCCCCACCCCAATTTTACCTTCTACTTAGAGGATTTCTAGGTTACCAAATATTGTGTTGTAGTGTTGCTATTTTACTTTTTTATGTTTGTTGCATGCAAGTAGATTAGACAACTTAACAAAGTGGGTTAAGTAGAAAAAGTTCAAGTGGTTCTTGATTCACCCCCCACCCCTCTTAGTTACTAGCTTTCATTACATTTCCAATAGGAACATCTATTTATTTGTATCATTTTAGGGTATAAAATTGTACACACATTTAACAAGTTACACATGTACCATATATGTAAATATTAAAGGATAAATATAGAGTTTATATAAATTTTGAAATAATTCTTTAAATTTCAAATAGAATTTGAAATTTTGCCAACAAATATGGATTTTTACATGTATTGTTGTGTGTATGTATGTGTATAATTGTAAATTATACACCTTCACTAGGGTCTCTAGTGCAAGAGCACACCTAGGCTACCTACATTGTTTGAAATATTTTTGGCTTGTACTTGAATTTAGCAAAGCCAAGAGCATAGTTATTTTTCTTGAAGACCCTAGAAGGTCATTTGCACTTTTGGCTAAGTGAATTAGTCGCTAGGACCAAGGTCACTAAGTAGCCATTGTTAGGTGTTATTTCAATTTCTTAGTGTTTGGAGGTAATAGTGAGATTGAGTATTTAATGTGTCTTAGTCACATAAATCTTGTTAGTGGATATTATTATTATGCCTTAGGGTCATTAAAATAGTTGGTTCCTTGGAATCTCATGAGGATAGAGGTCCTAAGATATAGGTTGATGGCTTAACAAGAAGTTTCCAAATGTTGTAAAAATGTTGTCATGAATACATTTGCAATAATTACAAAAGTTGCATGCAACATTGTTATCCTCATATTCTCTAAAGTCTAGGAGATGGTGATTGACCAAAAGGCCCTATAATTATGGAGATTTCATCGTATATTAACCAAGGCTTGAATCTTGTTAGGGAAGGAGGTGATTGTATTAATTTTGTGTGTGGAATAGAACTCTACAATGATGTTACAACAAATTCTTGAGATTTTGTGATGACAGTACTTTGAAATGGATTGAAAGGCTTGACCTAGTGCTTCAATAGTATTTTTTTTTATTTTTGAGATATTTTCATTTGATAGGAAAGTGGATTTGATTAGGTATTAAGGGTTAAATAAATTGCTTGAGTTCTGAATAGTTCACTAGGTCTGTGCTGACCAATTTGTATAGTCATGGCTCCCCCATGAAATCTATCCATGAGAAACATCTAAGGATTAATGGAATTTCTAGGGGAGTCATTAGTGTACATATTTTTAGGATTAGGAGTCATGGAAGTTTTGGGAACTATTGTTAATGCTAAGCCCTAGTCAAGCAGGCAAAGGTCAATTAGAGGTTTAGGGTAGGCGAAAAGAAGATTTATTGTAGGGTAGAGTAGTACAATATGGAACAAGTGTAGTTATAGGAAGGGGATAGTCATATCTTGACATCTTATGATGATTGAGGTCATACCAATCCATTTGAGTGAATTTTCAAACAAGTTTACAGTCTTGTCTTAGGAAATAGGCCTCCTAGCCCTATTAGACCTAGATAATAGGAATAACCTATAGAGATAACCTAGGAGTCTAATACCTAGAAAATATTTTAGGAAATCCAAAAGGCTGTTCTAATATAGAATTTATTTTCTAATCAAGGACCTAGGAGGACTAGGTATCTAGAAGAGACAAGATAGGTCTCTTAAGTAGCAGTGCAAGCACCCCTTGGAATAATTATACCATATTGGTATTAGAGCCTTGAATTGATTAGGCTTGTGGTTGATGTTGTATCCTATTGAGTTAGTAGGAGAGAATACAATAGGTGGAACCATGGTGACTAATGTTGAATTAGCCAAGAAGGTTGAGGAGCAAGAAGAAGATAACAAATTGTTAAGAGAGAGATTAACCCAAATGGAGCAACTCTTGGGTGAAGTCCAAGACAAATATGATAGGCTCAACAAGAGGATTGGCCTGAAGGAAGAAAAATAAGAAAAGGAGAAGGAATTATAGTTGGAGGAGGAAGCACCAACACCTAATCTTGTTCTTCTTGAAGAGACATTCCTAAAGGCATTTAAATCATTGAGTGACAAAGCTTTAGAAGGAGTGCCACTATTTAGTGGAAAAATAGATCCATATTCAGTTGTGGATTAGATTGGTAGTATTTAGAACCATTATGAACGTGATGGTATCTCTAAGGTACAAAAATTTATGGTGGCCAAGTCTAGATTAAGAGGTTTAGATCTTACTTGGTGGAAGTTTGTGCAAATTGAGAGACAAAAGGATATAAAAGGTCCTAAAGTTACATGGAAGGGTATGGTAAACAAAGTAAAGTAGACCTAGCTTCCTGATGACTATGAAGTTCAACTTCATAGGAGGAGACAAAATCTTAGGCAAAAAGATTTGGATGTCCAAGCATATATTGAGGAATTTCAGAAAGTATGTTTGAGCTCCAAGGTAGTTGAAGATGAAAGCATCAAGCTTGCAAGATACTTGAATGGCCTCAAATGGTCTATTTAAGAAGAGATGATCCTAGTAAATTTCAAAACCATTAGGCAATGTTACCACATGGCCTTGAAGATAGTAAATAAAAGCAAGATAAAGAAAGAAACCTCTAAATGCAAAGCTAAGAGAAAGGGTAGTAAAATTCAAAGAGGTGTCTATGGAGGGAAAATTTAAAATTCAAGGGCTCAAGGTGTGGTAAAATTTAGTGAACAATAAGAAGAAAGCTCAAGTACTATTGGTAGAGGAAGAAAATCTAATTCTAGAGGAAGGAGTGGTGGACAAGGAGGAAGAAGCAACTAATTTTCCAATATGAAGTGCTACTATTGAAATAAAATGGGGCACCCTACTTATAGATGCCTGGAGGAAAGTGGTTCATCACCAAGAGGAAAAGCTTAGTTCAAGATGAGTCTAATGTAGCAGACAAGCATGTTGAAGTACTATTGAATTCAGAAGAAGAAGAGAACCTCATGATGAGGAGAAATTTGATCACAGAGCTAGTGAAGGAGGAGCCAAGCCAAGGAAAAGATTTTTTTAGGATAAAGTAAAATATTATGGGTAAAGTATGTAGGGTCATTATAGATTTAGGCTCTACATACAACATTGTGTCAGATGAAGTAGTTAACAAGTTAAAGTTGAGAAGAATATCCCACTCCAATCCTTACAAGGTCACTCGGTTAAAAAAAGTCCAAAATTTGTTATTAAATGAGTAAGCATGGGTTGAGTTCTCCATTGGAAGGTACAAGGATAAGGTTTTGTGTGATGTGTTACCTATGGATGCATTTCATTTGCTCCTAGGAAGACCATCGTGTAGGGGTAGAAAATGGGTTAATACCTAACATACTATGAGCAAATCACAAACTCAATAAACATACATTGATACCCTCTAGTCTACCATGAAATCCAAATAAACAAAGAAAGCAACACAATGTTAAACCCCCTCTTTCATTTGTAGCTCCCATGTCTTTCTTTCTTCTCCATATGATGTAGCTCCAATTGCCTATAATGCACACAATTAGAAAGCAAATGTATATGATATGAGAGTACTAGAAGTGATTTGAAGCATAAAGGGACTAAGAAGTTAGGACTCAAGGGACTTGAAGGACCAAGGGACCAGAAATGAGAGGAAGAATGCTCAATTTATAATCAACACACAAGATGAGAGAATTAGACTTTTCACTTTGGATATGCAACTTGGTAAGAGATTCCTTTGAGAATCTATGCCACATATGACCCAAGATGCCAAATGTAGGATTGTATGATGCTTAGAAGTAAAACATGGCTATAAATGGAGGAGGATCTATGATGCATCATGTGACACCTCAAACCCACTTCAAGCCAAGAATCTATGACAATGGAAACCAAATACAGACATGCATAAGGAATAAGAATATATAAATTATGACAATTCTTAGTCAATCATAAGGATAGAATCCATGATGTGTCATGCCCATGTGTCATGATGATGTCAAGATTATGCAGAATATTTGAATTAAAATCCATATATCCACACAAATGGAAAATAAGAAAATGGAAATTAATGGTGGAAAATATGACTTAGGAAATTGTGAATTTCCATGGTTTGCAAATGATGAATCAATTAATTAATAAAATTAATTAATTGAGGATGTTAATTAGGAAGAATAATTAGTAATGTGAGATGGAAATGATTGGGATGACATAGGATTAAATTATGGTTCATTTAATCCTATAGAGAAAATTAGTAGATGATTGGCCAATTTGATTAGATAAATGCAACAATATCCTTTTATGAAAATGTGATGACTATGAAAATTGACTAGGGTAATGATGGGTAGACCAAATCCATGGTCAAATTGATTAATTGATTAAAATTGATAACATGACAAGGGCACATGACATGAATTAAGGACATGTAACATTTAACTGATATTGTAAATGCTATAGGATCAAGATTGATTGATATGGTTGATCATAATAACATTGACAAAAACTATCAATGTTATTCAAATGGTTTAATTATGTCATGATCTAACATAAAGGTACTCGAAAATGTCAATGATTGAATGAAAATAATGACAATTCAATCTAGCACTGAGAGCCATGATAGTACTAAGGTTAGATTGATAGGTTTGATAGATTGATAGGTTTCTGAGGTACTGAAAGCCACAAAAATGCCTAGTATTAGATGGATGATGATTGATTTGGGATGTATGACATGTTTTAGGTCAGTTATGGTTGATTCTAAGTGATTTTTGTAGATTTGGGGTGATTTCAAGTTGATTTGATATGATTTTGATGATGCTGAAATGGTTCCAAAATTATTTGTAATTGATGTGAAAGAGGATATGAATGATAAAAAGTATTGTTGAGATATAATCAAGTTGGCTAAAGGATTGGAATTAGTGAAATGAGGAAATGGGATGAGATAGTATGAAAATGTGATGAAACCATAGACGTGAACCATTTTTGAGTGTCTACACTTGGCAATTTGATCACCAAGCTATCCATGATGGAGGAAAGAACTCTTATACTGTTAAGAAGGAGAATGGGACTTTTAAGATATAATCATTGTTGGAAGATGTTGAAACAAAGAAAATTGGTCCAAATGTACTTATGGTGAGTGAAAAGGAGTTCTTAAAAACTATTGAGGAAAGTAAAGCTATAGGCTTTGCATTGGTGCTGAGACAAAAGGAGGGAAATGAAGGCAATTAGGAGACTAACAAGGTAGAGTTACCTAAGGAAATTCAAGGTATATTGCAAGCTTACCAAGGTATTATAGGTGATGGATAATCATCAACCTTACCCCCTAAAAGAGCCATAAGCCATAGGATAGACCTTATCTGAGGATCTACCCTACCTAACAAAGCATCCTATAAGATGACCCCTCAACAAAATGAGGAAATAGAAAGACAAATCCAAGAACTCCTAAACCAAGGCCTAATTAGGAAGTGTATTAGTCCATGTGTCATACCAATTGTACTTGCACCTAAGAAAGGAGGAACTTGGATGATTTACACTAATTCAAGAGCTATAAATAGGATAATCATAAGGTATAGGCTCCTTATCCCTAGGATTTAAGACCTAATGTATTGCCTAAGTGAAGCTAAATACTATAGCAACATAGAATTGAAGAGTGGCTATCAATAGATAAGGATACATGAAGGAGATGAGTGGAAAACAATCTTCAAGACCAATGGAGGGCTATATGAATGGCTTGTCATGCCATTTAGATTATCAAGTGCCCCCTCCACATTCATGAGACTCGTGACTGAAGTTCTCAAGGACTATATAGGAAAGTTTGTATTTGTGTATCTAGATGATATAATAATCTATAGAAAAAAAAGGAGTGAGCACCTAGAACATCTTGACATTGTTTTCAAGAAGCTACATGATGAGAAGTTGATGATCAACTTGGAGAAGTGTGACTTCATAAAATCAGAGCTAGTGTACCTTGGGTTTGTTCTATCACATGGTCATCTGAAAATGGACACAAGAAAAGTAGAGGCTATAATGAATTGGCCTCCTCCAAGGTCATCAATAGAGGTAAGCAGTTTTCATGGTCTTGCATAATACTATAGGAAATTCATAAGACAATTTAATGAAATTTATGCTCCTATGTTAGATATTATCAAGGGGGGGATGAAAACTAAGTTTGTACAGAATGAGCATGCTAATAAAAGATTTTATTTATTGAAGGAAAAGATAGCTACTCAACCTATTTTAGTATTTCCAAGCTTTGAAAATATTTTCACTATTGAGTGTGATGCTAGCAATGTAGCCATTGGGTTTGTTCTAAGCCAAGAGGGAAAACCAGTAGCTTTTCATTCTAAAAAGTTGAATGAGGCTAAGAGGAAATATTCCTCATATGATCTATAAATATATGCATTGATCCAAGCTCTAAGAAAGTGGAGACATTACTTGCTTCCCAAGGAATTCATTGTGTATTTAGACAACTAAACACTTAGTTTCTTTAATTCACAAGAGAAGTTAAGTCACAAACACATGAAGTGGGTTGAGTACCTACAAGCATATACTTTCAATATAAAGCACAAGAAGGGTTTTCTAAACAAGGTGGCAGATGCATTATCTAAGAGAACACTCACACTCCAAGAAATTTAGTTGAAAAGCATGAGGATGGATCATTTCAAGGAACTATATGTAGATGATGAAGACTTTTTTGACATATATAAGGTATAGGTTGAATACGATAATCATTTTTATAGTAGTTATGTTGAATATACTTTGCAAAGTGGTCTCCTATTCAAGACGAATTAGTTGTGTGTCCCTTGAGGCTCTACAAGAGAGAATTTGATACAAGAAAAGCATAATGGTGCTTTGAGTGATCATTTTGGAATTACTAAAGCTCAAGAACTTGTTTCAAGGTTTTATTATTGGCCAAGAATGAACCTTGATGTTAGGAGATATGTGTAAAGAAGGGTAAAATTTAAGAAACCCTCCTCCAATTATAAATAATTGGCGAATCTGTCATTATTTTGAAAAACCAAATTATCTTTATTAGCGAATCTCTCAATTTTATTATTTTAAATATAATTTACATTGGCTATTATTTTGCAATCATAATTTTTGAGTAGAAAATATTGGCAAATCTCAAAAATAATAGGAAGTTTGCTAGTCATCATGGAATATTACAAATCAAAATTAAACATGTTTTATCTCATGAAAATTATGAGGATAATTACATTATATTTTAAATCAATATTGAAAAATAAATATTGGTAATATTTTTCTAAATTAACTAATAATTGTAATCACCTAAAAATGGTCATCTAGACTATTAGCCCCCTTTTCAACATTTTGGCTAAATTAATCTAATCATTTACCTAGACCAAATTGCTAATAATCAATTTATTTGATTATAACCTATAGTTTGACTATGCTATCCTAAGTTCATTATTTGATTAAAAGAACACGTTCCCTTTTAATTAAATAAAATACCCCATTTTCTAACCCACTTAAAGTGCACATATAAATTCTTTTTTCTATTTTGCAATTAAAAGAAAAGGTTGTGTGACTTTTGTCTCATATGACAAGTCAACTTATATTCTATTGGTTGACTTGTGTGTGCACATGGATCACTCCTCTTTTCAAATTCCATCATTGATCATCCACCATCTTCATCTTGATCTCTACTGTCTATACAACTTTAAAAGGGAGAGAGCTTTCCCCCTCAAAGCATCCATCTTTTGAGTATTGTTATGCTGCAGGTTTTCTAACAGGTTTCTTTAGAGCTTTGTGGAGAACTTCTCTTTCTTGTCTACATTCTCTCATTCATGGCATTCTAGCTTAGCTTAGCTTTCATTTTTACATGTAGCTTAAATCATATAGTCTAATAGTTGGATTGTAACACTCTCATACATGTTTTAGCATACCTACATTTTTCATTATCATCTTAGCTTAGTTTCCATACTTGCATTGCATTCTTGAGGAACTCCTTGAGACATTTTCATTCTTGCATCTTGTCTTTGGAACCTCCCATTGCATGGTTTACTAGCAAGAAGAGTATTCCTAAGGCTCAACTGAGAGCCCTTGAACTTGAAATACACTCTCTTGCACTCTGTGGATAGGGAGCTCTAAGCCGGCATCCAAGCATTCCAAACTCATGGAATCGTTTGGATAGAAGAGTTTAGAGTGGGACACTTTTGAGTGTACAATAATTATGATAATTATTGGTGAATTAATTTTAATTTCTTTTATAATATATAATATTTAGGTGAATCAAGTCTAATCATGTATCAAATATTGTGGTGAATCTTTGAGTTTAATTTTTTTAATAAAATAAATTATTGAGTGAATTAAAATATTTTATAACCAAATTTAATAATAATGTGGCAATTTAGGTTGCATTAAATCTTAAATTATTAGCCAAATTACTAGCAATTTTTTTCTAAAATTCACAAAATTATGAATATTCACCACTAAAAAACACCCTAGTGGAAAGTTGTGTTACTTGTCAAAAATCCAAGGGCACTGCTTCAAATCCAAGCCTTTACCAACCACTACCTATTCCTACTAGGCCATGGGAATGTTTAAGTATGGATTTTGTAGTTGGGTTACCCAAGACAAGGCATGGATAGTGTGTATGTGGTTGTGGATAGGTTTAGAAAAATGGCTCACTTTGTGCCATGTAAAACCACTAATGATGCCACTCAAATAACCTCTCTATTCTTCAAATAAATTGTGAGAATCCATGGGTTACCTATCAATATTTGGTTAGACAAAGGCACTAAGTTTATGAGTCATTTTTGAAAGACTCTTTGGCAAAGATTGGACACCAACTTTTCCTTTGCATCAGCCTACCATCCCAAAATTGATGGTCAAACCGAGGTTGTTAATAGGAGTGATTGAAATCTTCTAAGATGTTTGACTAAGGAGTATGGATAAAAATGGGATCACTTGATTGGACAAGCTAAATATGCCTACAATGACACCATAAATAGATCCATAGGGAAGAGTCCATTTGAGATAGTTTGTGGATTACATCCTAGGGGTGTTTATGAGTTGAGAGATTTGAAAGATGGAGTGAAAGAAAGTGGTTATGTTGATGATTTTACATATGCCATGAAAGAGGTTCATGAAATAGTGAGGAAAACATTGACAAAGATCACCATGAAATATAAATCAAAGGTGTATGAAAGTAGAAGGGAAGTTGCATTCAATATTGGTGCCTTAGTCATGGTGCATCTTAACAAGTCAAGACTGAAGAAAGGAGTCTCTCACAAGCTAAAAATGAGAAGGATAGGAGCTTTTCCTATATTAGCTAAATATAATGACAATGCATTCAAGGTTAAATTGCCAAAAGATAGTGGACTATTACCAATCTTTAATATTGTATACTTAGTCTATTATAGAGGGCCACAACAAGATGTTAGTCAGACTCTTCATGAAGTGATAAAAAATGTGGAAGATTCACAACTACCCACTATTATAGCCATAGGACTAGATAACATATTGGACACAAGAATCTACAAAAAGACTAGAATAAAAGAGTATAAGGAACACCTCATCAAGAGGTATGGACATAGTGATACTAATGTTGTTTGGATAAAAGAGTCAAAGTTCAAGAAGATGGGAGTTGATCCTATCCTCATCAATCCAAGGGTGGATTGATCTTCTTATTTTGGGGACGATGGTGCAAGAGCACACCTAGGCTACCTCCATTGTTTGAAAGATTTTTGGCTTGTACTTGGCTCTAGCCAAGTCAAGAGCATAGGTTATTTTTCTTGAAGATCTTAGAGGTCATTTGAAATTTTAGCTAAGTGAATTAGTCACTAGGACTAAGGTCACTAAGTAGCCATTGTTAGTTGTTATTTCAATTTCTTAGTGTTTAGAGGTAATAGTGAGATGGAGTCTTTAATGTGTCTTAGGCATATAAATCTTGTTAGTGGATGTTATTTTGATGCCTTAGGGTCATTTAAATAGTTGGTTCCTCAAGATATCATGAGGATAGAAGTCCTAAGATATAGGATCATGGCTTAACAAGAAGATGCCAAATGTTGTAAAAATGTTGTCATGACAACATTTGCAATAATTGCAAAAGTTGCATGCCACATTGTTATCCTTAGATTCCCCAAATTCTAGGAGATGGTCATCAAACAAAATATCCTATAATTATGGAGATGTCATCATATATTAACCAATTATCAAATATTGTTAGGGCAGGAGGTGATTGTATTAATTTTATGTGTAGAATAGAACTCTGCAACAATGTTACAGTAAATTCTTGAGCTTTTGTGATGACAATGCTTTGAAATGGATTGAAAGGCTTGACTTGGTGCTTGAATAGTATTTTTTGTTTAGTTTTGAGAGATTTTAATTTGATAGGCAAGTAGATTTGAGTAGGTATTTAGGGTTAAATAAATTGCTTAAGTTCTGAATAGTTCATCGAGTTTGTGCTGACCAATCTATATAGACATGGCTCCCCCATGAAATCTAGCCATGTGAAACACTTAAGGATAGATGGAAATTCTATGGGAGTCATTAGTGTACATATTTGTAAGATTAGGAGTCATAGAAGTTTGGGAAACTATTGTTAATGCTAAGCCCTAGACGAGCATATAGAGCCCAATTAGAGGTTTGGGATAGGAGAAAAGAAGATTTCTTGTAGGGTAGAGTAGTAAAGTATAAAAAAAAATATAGTTCTAGGAAGGGGATAGTTATATTGAAATTTTATGATGATTGAGGTCATACCAATCCATTTGAGTGAGTTTTCAAACAAGTTTACAATCTTGTCCTAAGAAATAGGCCTTCTAGGGGCTAGATAATAGGAATCACTTGTATGGACAACCTAGGATTCTAAGACCTATAGAATATTTTAGGAAATCTAAAGGGGTTCTCAAATCTAGAATTCATTTACCAAGTTTCTTGGATATTTTTGGTAAGAAAGAGAACTTAGTCATTTTTAGGGCTAATTGGTATTAGGCCTAATTAGGCTTCCTAGAGACCAAATCTTGATATTGAAAAGAAGAAGGCTTGAAGATCCTTCTAAATGGAAAAAAATGATAGAAGATGGAGTGATCTCATGTTCTTGGATGACCCTACAATGAAGAATGCAGTTTATGAGCAAGTTGCACATAGAGCTTTCTAGGTTAGTGTGGAGAAGAATACTAAAACAAGGTTGTTAGTCTTCTAAGGGTAAGATCAAAGGATAGAACTCTTGAAGAAGATTTTGGATTGGTAATACTTAATTTTCTAAGCCAATGAAGGACCTAGGAGGACTAGTTACCTAGAAGAGACAAGCTAAGTCTCTTAAGTAGAAGTGCAAGCACCCCTTGGAACACTTACACCAATCTCCAATCCACACTCTCCTAGAAATTTCTTTAGTGTTCCTCATTATATTATGCATTACAAGACTTCATTTTGCATTTAGTTAATAATTTATTCAGTAATATGAGTCCCCTATTAATTAATTCTAATCTAAATCATATTTGGGCACTTAATTGTAGGTGTTCCCTTTAATACATTCATCACTTTAATTTAAATGAGTCCTACCTAATTTTAAATTTTAAGATAAATTTTCCTACCTCTACAATTCATATTTTTCTGTGTATGGTGATTTTTGGCAATTAGAGTTGATTATCTCACTTCTTGAAAAAAACAAGAACAATTTTAGTTTGGACTACATTGGTCAAGAATCCTAGTCTAGATTCATTTTAAAGCTTCAAGAGATGTTGAAAGATAATAAAGAGTTACCAAATTATGATATGATTATACCTCACCCTTTGAATTGGTATGGTAAATCATGTTATTCAATTTCTAAGTATAAGCTTTAGATATGAATTTTATTATTTCAAGTTACACAATTTATGCATTTTTTATTTAATTTTAACCAATATCATTGTTTTTCCTCTCAAAAATGCTTGAGTAGGACTCTAGTTTATATTTATGCAATTTAGCTCATAGAAATCTTTGAGAAACTTAAGATTCATGATGAAGGGTGCTCCCCTTAATACCATAAACAAATAACAAAAACAAGAAACAACGACAAATGTGAATACAAAGTATGGACTTCTTATTTTTCCTACAAATGTGAAATTACAAGTACAATATGCTAATCTACATGGGCACCTTCATTATAGTAATTTTCAAGACAAAGCTATGAACTACCACCCAAAGTTGTCTTGGACAATAGTTAGGGCTTTCTTAAATAGGCAATTTTATGCTACCTAGGAAGGTTCTAGACATTGAAGCTTAATACTTAAAGCTAACAAACCCTAACGATACATATAGAGTTGGCCAAATACATCTTTAACAATTATTTTAGATATTTTAGGTAGCCCAACTTTGAAATGAAATAACTCACGAATGGATGCTTCAATTAGCTATTATTACCACTTTTCAAAAATGCTAGCTCCTGATCTACAAGCTTGAAACTACTCAAGTGCCATTCTATTGAGTTTTTGGACCTCATCTAGTTACTCTAAGGCCTCTAACAATGAGCCTAAATATTTTTTTGCAAATTTTTCCATTGAAAATCCACAATAATTTCTCCAGTACTTAAGCTAGAGCAATGAGATTTTATGGTAAGTGTATAAGTCTAAAATGAACCTTCCTATAGAAAATGAGAACATTCTGAGGTTGTATGACAAACTTACTAAAAATGAAAAGTTCCTAGAAATAGAAACCTCCCTATCTACTAGACCTTATTAAAATAGAAAAGACTAAGATAAAAATATTTTTGGGTGATGCAAGATTGCTCTTACACCTAGGATGCTCCTGCATTAAACACCCAAGATAATTTGAGAAGTGACTCCGTCACATCTCAGGTTTTCCAAGGAAAACTAAGATAGTTAACCTCCTCCCTTGCTAGCCATGATGAATCCTCTACTGGCCTCCCTTTCCATTTGATTAGGTATTCCTCATAAGTTTTATTCCTTGTGCTTTTGCCAACACAACTATCTAGTATCTACTCAATCTCCTTTGTAACTGAACTAGCTACTGGAATACTCCATTGCACTTCTCTAACTTCATCTCCATTACCTCCTTCATAATACTCTATCAAATCTGAAATGTTAAATATTGGTGAAATATTCAATTTAGCAGGCAACTCCACTTCATAAGCATTTCCAAAATCCTATCTTTTCACTATTTTACATGGTCCAAACTTCATCTTTATCTTATTATATGTACCCACTAGAAAATGCTCTTTTCTCAAATGAACCATGACTTCATCTTCAGTTTGAAATTCCTTATACCTCCTTTTCACATATACCTTAGCCTTATACTATTATTCATCTTTATGATGTGCTTCCTTACCTCCTCATGGATGTTCTTCAAAAATTCAAAAAATTCTTCTCCCTCAACACTACTTATGTCTCCTTTATCTAACTGCCTCAATTCAAAAGCATTTTTGGGACTACTCATATACAATCTAGAATGGTTATTTACTAGTACTCCTATTGGCAAAATTATTATATGCAAATTCTGCCTTTGGTAAAATTGTATCTCATCATTATGGCTTATCTCCAACCAAGCATCTCAACAAGTTTCCCAAACTATGATTTACAACTTCTGTCTATCTATTAGTCTATGGATGATGCAATGAATTGAACTTCAAACTTATCTTCAAATTCTTCTATAGTGTACACCAAAAATACCCAACAAATTTGGTTTCTTGATTTGACACTATACTCTTTAGTAGACCATGTAATTTAACCACTTCTTTGAAAAACTACTTTGCCACATGAACAACATCACTAGTCTTCTTGCAAGGAATGAAATGTGCCATCTTTGAAAACCTATCAACCACCACAAAAATAGAATCATGCCCTCATTGTGTTCTTGGTAATCCAAGAACAAAAATCCATGCTGACATCCTCCCATAGATTCTATGGTATAGGTAATGGCTAATACAACCATGTATTCTACTTCACTCCTTTTGCCATCTGACATACTCTACAACTTTGTACAAACTTCTTCACATCTTGCTGCAATAGTGGACATTAATAATTCTTAGCAACTAAAGCTATGGTTTTATCTCTAGCCAATCCTCCAATGTGCTTCTCCTTGATGAGATTCTCTCTCATTGAACTTTTGGGAATGCACAACTAGCTTCCTTTGAACAACATACTTTTGGTAACATGTCCAATCAATTAGATAAGGTAAGTTATGGTTGTCATTTATGGCAACATATTTCTTTTGTAGATTAGTCTTGCTCATCTATAAAGAAAATTGTCTAAGTGTTAGATAGTGTTACAATAACATAATAGTTTTGATGATAATAGAATATTCCCTTGGAATATTCTCTTACATAGTTAACCAAAGATGCAAGACATCACAATGATGATATATACTAGTGTGTATGTCTGTACGATCAAACAAGTTCTAGTTATGAAGGAATTAGTAACGAAGTGATGATTTAGCACATAATAGAGCATGTCAGAAAATTGTGTTAAATGACTTGGTTTATTGTTTTAATTATTATTTGTTAATAAGCTGACTCTAATGGTGTTATATGAGTTGACTAGGAAGAATTTACCAATATGTTTGGTATAAGTAAAGAACTTCATTTGTGAAGTTATTATAGATGAAGGACATGATGATAATGATGTGTGATCAATGTTTGTGAAGTTGATATAATCTTGTGAAATGCAAGTAACAAGTGAATGTGACTTTGTGATATATGATGTGAAGCATTGTTATGCTAGATATGATTTCAGATTAAGTTTTGTGCAATCACTCTTGTATGAAGAATTGTTAATCAGAAGATTTATGAAGTACAACAAGTATCTTAGAATTGTATGTATACTTATTTCCTAAAGATCTTATTGTATAGGTGCATGTTAAGGTAGTGGGATCTTCTTACACACATTTTTATATGATCCACCAACTCTTGATAGGGTTGAAGCAACTCCTAATAGGGTTGAGGCTTATAAAAAGGCTTAGTCTCCTAATAGGGACTCAAGACACTATACATTCTTCATAAGATTCCTAACAGGGTCAATATCGTTAACCAAATTCTTTATATAGTGAATCATCTAGTGGGTTTCACCCCCATTGGGGTTTTCCCTTGGCTAGGGTTTCCCTAGTTAACAAAATATGGTGTTATGATCCCTCTTTTTTTTTGGTTGTTTATACTATTCAATATTATTGGTTTACTTTTTTATGCATGTAGTAAAGTAATTAATAATATCTAGTTGTAATACTAATTCACCCCCCCTCTTAGTATTATCTATTTCTAACAATTAGTATCAAAGCTTGGTTATTTAGAAGAGGCTTAATAGCTTGAATAAGATCCATATGGATATGGAACAATTGAAGAAGAATCTTGAAGAAGCACTTGAATAGATTGATCTCCTTACTGATGAAAGAGATGGCCTTAAAGATATATCCAAGGATGCAAAAGCCTAGATTGGTGAATTAAAGGATGAAATTGATGACCTAAAGAAAAAAAGGATCTAGTAAGAAAACTAGTGATGATGACATTGAAGATTTGAAGAAAGAAAATGAGCTCATAAAACATGAGTTAAAGGTAGTTGAACATAAGCTGAATCTTAAGAAAAATGGAGGATAGAATGACTCTAAAATTAAGCTAAAAATGTTGATCTAAGAACTCACTTAAGAAAGGTACCATCTAAATTGGAATCTATTAAGTTAAAGCATGCAGAATTAGAGAAATACAACACTATTGTGAAAGGTGAGTTGATACAAACCAAACAACAACTTGAGTAATTATATACTAGTACTAATAAGATTGAAGAACAAATATGTGCACAAAGACCCAGTTATGACAAGGCTGGACTTGGATTCTTTCTTGGACAATCTCCCAAGAAATTGATTGAGAGAAAAGAACCTGATACTCTTGAAGTCAATGAGGATCTAAGAAAGATAGATGATACATCTAAAGAAAAAGAGAATGTTGTTCAATCTAAAAAAGTTAAAAAATTTGATCAAGATATGGACAACAAAAGAAAGGAATCTTTTTCCTGGTGTGATGAACCTGAAGACACTAAAGTTGATTGCAAAGGTAAGTGCTTCAAACCAATTTCAAAGTTTTATTGCCATAATTGTCATTGATATGGTCATTACACAATAGATTGTAAGAAACCTGAATTTGATATAAATAATGCAAATAGTAGGATATATAGGAATACTAACCATGTAGGAAATAAAAGAAGATCTCACGGTAATGAAAGTGGAGAAAGAAGACAAATTGTTTGCTATAGATGCAACAATCTTGGACACATTATAAGGAATTATAGAGCACTTGATGACCACCTAAATGAATAGAAAAGAAATGTACCTATATGTCAAGTATGCAATAACTTTGGACACACAATGAAGTTTTTCATAATGGACAAAAGAGATCTAAAGAGGAATCAAAATTATAGAAGGAACAATAGAGGAAATGATGATAGTTTGAAGAAAGAAATGAAGGAGCAGATAAATGAATTAAAAGAATCATTTGTAAAAGAAAAGGAACTAGAAAGTTCTCATATAGTTATAGAAGATTTACTTAACAAGACAATAAAGTCACTTATTGTTTATGACTCTTCTTACCAAAATTAAGCACTCTCAGTGAAACAGAGTATTAGTTATTGATAACTAATGTTAGAGTAAGTATCAAAGGTTGCACAGTTGACAATATGTAGTAGATATTGAGAGAAGTCTATAGTAAAGTGTGCATTTCCTAATAAGATCAGGATAAGGATATGCAAGAAGATTTATCTCTCTATTGCAAAGAGACAATATACAGAACTAGTGGCAGATATGCATTTAATGTGAAGTGCAGATTGCAAAAGATTTAAAGGATACAAACTGATTTGCATACATCATTTACTTGTGTGAAGTTTATGTGTGAGACTGAAGCAAGATTTGGATAATTAAAGAGGTTTGCAATTATGTGAAGTTTCCAAAAAGCCTAATATGCAAAATTGAGGTATTTTTTGAATTGTTGAGTATAATCTTTCAAGAATGGCAAGACAAGAAGTCTTTAATGCAAGCAATAGACCTAGGTACAATTTCAAGAAACACTCATTTGTTTCTTTTCTTGATGACCCTATTGGAGCATTTTTGCGAGTTTCAAAAAATGTTCTTCACCTTGAAGATATAAGAGGATATATTCATTACAACAATGAAAGCATAGGTGATTCAAAAATTCATAAGTAATTAGAGAAAATGTGTAGTAATGACTTGTTGTTGAAACTTGAACATAGATACCTAGAATGAATTAACCTAGTTAAGCATATGTTCTACATGGATTTCAACAATAATGAATGGACAAGGATAATTCTGAGTAGAGTGCATGATGATTTTCTATGGTTGGGAGATTCTATCATATGTATTGATAATGACCTAATTCACAAGGTCACAAGTTTGGGCAATGAAAGATGCAATCCAATAAACATTAAGAGTGTGTGCAAGATAGTTGAGATGAATCTCAATACATATTTTGATGGTAGAAACATGAAAGTTAGCACCATTCAAGATGATGGAGTGAGACTAATTTGTAAGATTTTGGGATATAAGTACAATCATGGATCCAAGATAGATTCAATACCTATAGGATTTCTTCACATAGGTTACTTAGTAGTAAGAGGTAGAGAGGTTAATATGTGTGACATTATCTGAACACAATTGTTGGACAACATATCTAGAATCAAGAAATCAAGGAGTGTAGTCTTTAGATTTGAATCCCTATTGACAGATATATTTTTCTCTACTAATAAGAAGTTCCCTAGAATCACAAATTGGAATGAAAATGAGTGTGCAATATAGTTAATCACTCGAGCATATAGGTCAAGTCCTAAAACAGTCAGAGATAGTGATATTGATAGGATAATGAAATCCTTCCAAGCTAAAATGAAGCAAAGGTATTAGATACCTCCTATGCTAGTAGAGAAGTATAAGGATGAATTTTGTTTTATGGTTGAGATATATTTCACATGTATGGAGGCAGTAGTTCCTTGGGTAAAGTTCATTGAACCTATGTGATATGAGATGAGTGAGGAATGGATTAAAGGGTATGTGTAGATGATCCTTCATTCTGAAGTTGATTCTAAATGTCCTAGATGGGGGACATATTCTAAGAAAATGAGAGAAGTCAAAACTAGTCAAGTAATGAATGATTCCAAGAAAATAGTGGAGAGATTAATTGATTCTATTTTGAAAGAATTCAGGATGACTAGAAAAGAATTTGATGAGGTGAAAGGGATAGCTATGGAAATGAAGGCTAGTGGTCAATCTAAGCTTTTGACCCCTACACCTATTATAGTGGTAGGACCTACTAAAGAGGTCATAGTTTCTCAAACAAGTGTACAGATACCTAATGTGCCCTATGCAACAGTTGTGCAATAGCAACCTCTAAGGAATCTAGTGAAGACTAAAGAAGCATCAACTGTAAGGAAGCCCACAAAGCCTAAAAAGACCAAAACACCTCCTAAAAGAAGAGTGAAGCAAACTACAAGTGGCCCAAGAAAAAAGAGAACCTTGAAGATCAACTCATCTAAATTTGAAGAAGAAACTGGTGATAGACTAGTTGAGCTAGCTGATGAAGAAGCAAAGACATCGATAGAGCGAAAAGTGTGGAAGCCAAAGGTAGAAAATCTAAACATGAAAATCATTAATGACAATAATTTTGTACAGTTGAATAAATACTATGATTTGTATAATAATATGGATAGGAGATAGCTAGAAAATGTTGTAGTTTGAAACATGATCCTTAAAGATAAGAGATTTAATAGTATAAGAGGTCAGATGCTTGAAGACTTTTATAATAGATTGAGAAATAGAAAGAGTAGATTTGTAGAGGAAGAAAAACAAATAAGAATAAATATGGTGAGAAAGTTATGTTTTGTAAATAATGAGGAAGAAATAACATAAATTTTGAAAGGTATAACACCATTATTGAGTCATAAAAAGAGACCCATTCTCCTCATGGGAGGAAATTATAAGAAGTTAATAAGGAAACTCAAGAGGCTATAGTTTCATACATGTCTACTATGCCTAAGAAGAGTGTGCATCCAGAAAAGGCAAGCCCAATGATAGATAAAAGTGCATAGATGGAGGGGGCAAGCTAGATGCCTAAGGAAAGTGTGCAGCCAGAGGAGGCAGGCTTGAAACCTAAGAAGTGTGTGCAGACAAAGGAAGCTAGTCCTATAGCATGTAGTCCTCCTCATAGTTTTGAACCAATAGCTATACCAAGTTCTTCACCACATACTACAATTGGCAGTGAATCTATGCAAGTAGATAACACTAATGTGATAGTTGACAAAACTAAGGACTCGTTCAAGTAGTTTGGTGCTAGCATTGTTGGCAATATTGTGGACTATAGTACCTCTAATGAAGAAGAAAAGGATCAAGAGCCAAAGGAATAAGAAGCACCTTCTACAAAGGAAATTGAGCCTAGTAGTAAAGTAGCTACTTCAAATGTACCCTTGACACTAGCAACAGTAACACCATTCACACCACCTACTCAAGCAGTAGTGGTCACCTCAATAGTAGCACAATCAGATGAAGAAGATGAAGCACAAAATATCCTATCTTCTTTGAGTAAATTTATTGAGAAGAAGAAATCAATCAAGTCAATTGAGAAGACTTTGACCTCAGTTTTGAATAGAATAGAGAAAGTAGTAAGCCCTGTTGACACCCCTATAGATATTCAACAACATGCAACAACTTTGTGTAAAGCCTTTGATGATGAGTTCACAACACTCACAAATATGGCTACAATTCAAGCACAAATAGAGCATGATGGTAAACTTCTTAATATCATGTGCACTAATATGAGAAATAATATAGAAACTTTAAATATATGTATTAAAGCATTAAGACAGTGTATAGAGGAAGGAAAATAGGCTTATGCTAAGTGCAACTTGGCACACAATTATCTTCAAGAATTTGATGATTAAATCAAAGAAAAGGTAACTGAGCTTCAGATGGTCACTGACAACTTTTTGAAGAAAAATGAGAAGATGGATACCATTGAGATCTCAATACAAATACTTCATGATAGCATTAGGGACTTACAAGAATAAATGGAGAAAGCTCTAAAGAGATTCACTCTCCTAAGAGAACACTTGTTCCCACAAGTAACATTGCTAGAGAATCAATTGGAGGAATGTTTGTTAGCAAAATCTTCTTATGACAAGTTTGTCGCTACAAACATGAACATGGTAGAGTTGGCCACATATGTCCTATGTGCACTTATCAATGTATTTGATGCACTGAAGGAAAGTTGGAAGAAACATTTTGTGTAGTTAAAAACCAACTTCAGTGATTGCTTTTCCAAGTTTTGATGCAACAACCAGATTTTGGTAGTCTCTTTTTGATACCTTTGTCAATAATGTTCAAGGGGGAGATATATGGAAAATTGTAATTAATTGTAATTGTAAGGGGGAGAAATAAGTTGTAATAGGAAGCTATAAGGGATGTAACCTTTTCATAACATGAATACAAATGTTTTTAATTATGTTATGGTTATTTGTTTTGATTGGTATGACAAAATGTTTGGGACCTAACCAATTTTCCCAAAATGTTGCCATAAATGCCAAAGGGGTAGATTGTTGGAAATATTTCCAATCAATTAGATAAGGTAAGTTATGGTTGTCATTTATGGAAACATATTTGTTTTGTAGATTAGTCTTGCTCATTTGTAAAGAAAATTGTCTAAGTGTCAGATAGTGTTACAACAACATAACAATTTTGATGATAATAGAATATACCCTTGGATTATTCTCTTGCATGGTTAACTAGAGATTTAGGACATCATAATGATGATGTATACTAGTGCACATGTTTTTACGATCAATTGAGTTTGAGTTATGAAGGAATTAGTAACACAATGATGATTCAACACAAAATAGACCATGTCAAAAATTGTGTTAAAAAACTTGATTTATTGTTTTAATTATTTCTTAATAAGATGACTTTAATGATGTTATATGAGCCAACTAAGGAAGAATTTACTAATATGCTTGGTATAAGTAAAGAACTTCATTTGCAAAGTTAATATAGATGAAGGATGTGATGATAATGATGTGTGATTAGTGATTGTGAAGTTGATATGATCTTGTGAAATGTGAGTAACAAATGAATGTGACTTTGTGATATATGATGTGAAGAATTGGTATGCTAGATATGATGCAAATTAAGTTGTGTTTAGTCACTCTTATATGAAGAATTGTTAATCAAAATATTTGTGAAGTACAAAAAGTATCTCAGAATTGTATGTATACTTATTTCTTGAAGATCTTATTGTATAGTTGCATGTTAGGGCAATGGGATCTTCTTGCACACATTTGTATATGATCCACCAACTCCTAACAAAGTTGAAACAATTCCTAATAGAGTTGAGGCTTCTAAAAAGGCCTAGTCTCCTAATAGGGACTCGAGACACTATACATTCTTCATAAGACTCCTAATAGGGTCAATATCCTTAACCAAATTCTTTATATAATGAATCATCTAGTGGGTTTAATCCCCACTAGGGTTTTCCCTTGGCTAGGGTTTCCCTAGTTAAAAAAAATGTGTTATGATCTCTCTTTTTGTATGGTTTTTTATAGTATTTAGCATTATTGGTTTACTTTCTTATGCATGTGGTAAAGTAATCAATAATATCTAGTTGTAGGCAAAAAGATTGAAAATACTGATTCACCCCCTCCCCCCCCCCCCCCCACTATTATCTATTTGTAACACATACTATGATGGACCATTAAATCCAACCACTTTGTCTTGTCAAACATAATAGATTCTATACAAGCCTTCTATGCTTCACCAAAATCAGGATCATTTGGATACAAAGTACTAAGTTCCTTGAACCGAACCACTTCTATATGAATTTCTGTTAGAAAAAGTTGTCTTTTGCTAAGAGCATCTACAACTTTATTAGACTTCCCACTTCAATGTTTCAAAAAAAATGTATAACTCTAAAAAAAATCAACCCACTTCAAATGTCTCTAGTTTAATTTCCTTGACTATTTAAATATTGCAAAGCTTGATAATCAATATACAAAACAAACTCCTTAGGAAGAAGATAGTGTCTCCACTTCTTCAATGCTTGAACTATGGCATAAAATTCTTGATCATAAGAAAAATATTTTATTTTTGCATCATTCAATTTCTCACTATAGTAAGCAATAGTTCTAATTTCTTGTCTCACAATAGGTCATATTGCAGTACTACTAGCATCATGTCTACTTGAAATACCTTGTTAAAATCAAGAAGTGCTAAAACAGGCTACTTAGTATCTTTCTATTTCAATAGATTAAAACTCTTATTTGCTCCTATAGTCCACTTAAATTCTTTCATATCCCCTCTCATTGCTTTAGTCAGGAGTCCACAAACACTTCTAAAACCTCTTATGAAATTTTTGTAAAAACTATCCAATCCATCAAAAGATCTTACCTCTGTCACACTCCTTGGAGTAGGCCATTCAAGAATAGCCTTCACTTTCTCTAGGTCTATTTTTAGACCTTTTGCTGAGACTACAAATCCTAGGTACACCAACTCTTTTATAAAACTACACTTCTTCAGGTTTATTAGCAACTTTTCTTCCCTCAACTTGTCAAACATCTTATGAATATGGATCAAGTGCTCCTCCAATGTCTTACTAAAGATCAAAATATCATCTAGGTTAAAAATGAAAAACTTACCCAAAAACTCCTTCAGTATCTCATTCACAAGCCACATGAAAGTACTCAGTGCATTGGTTAGCCCAAAAGGCATGACTAAGAACTCATATAATCCTTCTTTGGTCTTGAAAGAAATCTTCCACTCATAATCTTCTTTGATATGAATTTGATGATATCCACTCTTTAGAACTATCTTTGTGAAATACTTAGCTCCACTCAAACAGTCCATAATATCATCCATCCTTGGCAATGGAAATCTATATTTGATTGTGATCTTGTTGATAGTGTGAGAATCTATTCACATCCTCCATTCTTCTTTGTTGCCAATACAGCTGGTAGAACATGGGCTCAAACTCTCTCAAATCAACCCCTTCTACAACAAATCATGAACTTGCCTATTCAACTCTTCACTTTCTACTAGTCTCATTATGTGTGCTACCTTGTTTGGAAAATTGGCTCCTGGAACAAAATCCATTTGGTGATTGGTCTTCCTCATTGGGGGAAATCCATCAGGTATATTATCTAATACAATATAAGAAAACTATCCCAACATATCTGCAACTTCTGTAGGTGACTCCTCTACTTCTTTTTTACTATCTTTAGGAATTATAGAAAAACACATATGCTCATGCTTCATACCTTTGAGAAACTCTTTTCCATCAACAAAACATTATCTTGAAGCACTACATACCTTTTCTTCTTTCTCCTTTAATGGCTTCAACTTATGTTTCACTCCATCCTTGGTTAGAGTGTAGGTATTTTTTCATCCATCATGTATATCATGCCTATAAAAATGCCAAAGCCTACCCAACAACATATGGAATATGTCCATAGGTATGATATCACATAGCACCTCATCCTGGTAGCTTTCAATCTTGAACTTCATTGAGAACTGCTCATTGACCATGACCTTGTGGTCATCTTGCACCCAAGAAATATGATATGGATGCGAGTTTTTCTTTCTATTTAGCTTCAACTTAGTGGTCATCATTTTTGACACTAGATTTTGAGTATGTCCATCATCAATGGTCATGTCACAACACTTATCTTCACATCTACATCTTTTGTAAAACAAGCTCCTTATTTGATCAGGTTCATTCTCACCACTTATCTGGACTCTTTTGTTAATTAGGACTTCTGCTCTTTCAACATCTTTAGAATATGATGATTTGAAATCTTTATCAATATGTGCAACTTTGGCCTAGCCTTTTATTCTTTGATCTATCCTTCCTTGGTGCTAGGGGCATTCAAATGCTTTATGCCCTTCTTCTTCATAGTGAAAACATTTCCCACGAAAGCCTCCTCTTCCAAATCCTTGTCATTTACCTCTTCCTCTTTGATCTCTATTATTCTAATCATGGAAATGATTGGAATTATTTCCCCTCTAGTTTTTAATACTACTCTAAGCCTCATCTTTATTCTTTTGATCATCATTATGGCCATCATAAGATCATCCGCCAGATCTTCCATTATGATCTCTTCCACTATTCTTGTTTTCAAACTTCTTGCTCAATTTTTCCTCCACTCTTAGGGAAAATGAGTATGCCTCCTCAATACTATTCATTCAAACCAAAATTAGCTCATCTTGAATACTTGGCCTTAACCCATTAAGATAATGGGCCACTTTCTCCTCATCAGCTTCTACATGGTTGATTCTAATGAGAACTTGATAGAACTCCTTGGTATACTTTTCAATAGATTTTCTTGCTTGCTTCAACCCTTGCATTTTCTCCAATAGATCAAGCTCATAATCCATGGGAATGAATTATTTTTTTAGTTTAGCTATCATTCATTTCCATCTAGTGATTTTTTCTTTTCCCTTTCTATTTCACTCCAACTGAACCTCCTGCCACCAAATCTTTGCATGTTCCTTCAGGTTTTGCCTTCTCAAACTTGACCCTATCAGGATCCTCAACATCTTCATACTCAAAGTACTCCTCTATTTTATTTATCTAATAGATTAGCTCTTCTAGGTTAATATTTCCTAAAAATGTGGGAACTTCAAACTTAGGTCTTTTTCCAATCTTGCAGATGGCCCTAAAAGGCCTCTCTTCCTCTGGGTTTAGAACTACCTCTAGTTTGGCATTTTCTTCTTCTTTTTCTTCATCCTTGCTTTCATCTCTTGTAGAAATATTTATTCATCTATGCATTTGTTCTTCCAATGCTTGCATTTATCTTTGGAGGGCTATAAAACCATCAGGTGTAGCACCTACAACTCTTCCACTACACCCTCTTTGTGGATGCATATTTCCACTTTCACTGAAACCCTAGTGCAAACTACCTCACAATTAGTGATCTATCTACATGTTTAGTGAAAACCATGGTCTTGGTGCAAATTGCCTCATAGTCGACGATCTATCCACACACTCAAGAACTCTAGCTCTGATACCACTTGATCAAGGTTGCTCCCCTTAATACCATAAACACATAATAGAAACAAGAAATAATAGCAAATTTGAGAACAAAAAATGGACTTCTTATTTGCACTTCCAATGTGGAATTGCATGTACAATATGCTAACCAATATGGGCACCTTCAATTCAATAATCTACAAGACTAAGTGTCATACTACCACCCAGAGCTATCCTAGACAATGTTTGGGCCTTTCTTGCATAGACAATTTTATGCTACCTGAAAAGGCTCTAAACATTGAAACTTAATACCTAGGTCCAACAGACCCTAACAATACATATAGAGTTGGCCAAATACATCTTTGAAAATTATTTTAGATATTTCAAGTAACCCAACTATGAAAGGCCATAACTCACAAATTGATGCTCTAATTGGCTATTATAACCACATTTTAGAAATACTAGCTCCTAATCTACAGACTTGGAACTATGCAAAAACCCATTCATCAAGTTTTTGGAGCTCATCTAGGCACTCTAAGGCCTCCAGTGGTGAGCCTAAAGGTTTTTCTATAAAAATTTCAACCAAAAATCTGCAATAACTTCTCTAATACTTAAGCTAAAGAAATGAGGTTTTTATGGTAGGCTTATAAGTCTAAAATGAACCTTCTTATAGAAAATGAGAACATTCTGAGCTCATATAAAAAACTTACTAAAAATAGAAAGTTCCTAGAAATAACAACTTCCCTATCTACTAGTCCTTATTAAAATAGAAAAGACTGGGATAAAAATATTTTTGGGTGATGCAAGATTGATGTTACTCCCAAGACACCCTTGCATCAATTCAAGAGTAAATACTATTCTAATTTTCAAATATCAACTAATGTGGAAGTGGAAATCATCAAAATAGGGGTTTTAGTAAGGAAACCCATTTTATATCCCCCTTACAAACCCTTTTTATATTTTGTAGGTTTAGCTAAAAGTATCAATAGACACATTAGGATGGAAAAATCTCAACATACAATCACAAACTCAAATTCAAAAGTTTATCACAAGAACCTAAGAAAAGGTTTCTTAGAGCAAACTTCTCCATATGAAAGCAATCCAAAATTTCTAGAGATCTAATGTAGATCTCTAGGGGCCCAGATCTTGAATCTTATGAAATATATTAGTTTTTTATAATAGGAAGTTCTACTCAACAATGCCCTTCTTAAATAAGCTCAAATTCCAAATACAAGTGAATAATATTGTGTCCCTATAATTTCTATACATTCTTTGTAGTTCTCAAATTTCTAACCAATAGTTATCACTTTACGTCTTTGTTACCAAGCCTTTTAGATCTCCCTGTCAATCAATTATAGGAAATAAAGAATAAAATCCCTAGGAGTATGATACATAATTAAATCTTTTGATTAAAGTGCTAGTCAATTATACTTATCTCTTGGTGGCTTCATATTCTAATGAAATCAAAGGAGGAAATTATCATTTTATTTTTTCTACCTTATTTTCCACCTCAGAGTTTTGTGAACCCTTCTTTCTTTTAGTATATTTAATTCTTCTTGCATTGCATTTTTTATACTTGTATATTCATTTTTCTTTCCTAAAATAAAAAAATACAAAACTATTTCCTTTCATACATTGCTATGTGAACTTGGTTTAGTCATTTGATCCTTTTTTCATTAGATTAACTTATTTCATTACAAGTTTTAATTTTCTTAGAATAGAAAAATGTTATATTTCTTTTAAATTTTAGTTCCTTTGCCAATTTTTTTAGTAGATATTACTTTGACATTTTGGATTTATCCCTTGATAATTTCACCTTTATTCTATCTTCTACATTGCACAGAGAAAAATAGATAAAATTATTATTTTTGTCAATTTTCTCAAAGACTTTATTGATATAGGCTTGATTATTGAGAGGGGAGATGAATCAATAATCACCAAATCAAACCAAATCTCACCAAGTCCACTGATTAAAAATTTAACCTCTTAACCTTCAATCAACATCTAAAGTAAAATGAACTTGTAACAACATGAAACCATAACAAAATCAATCACACAATGAAAACACTAGATTCATCTTTTGGAAATCTAATTTAGGTGAAATCATGGTGTGAGATGAAGCTCACAAATTTTGTACTCTTCTAGAATATGCCCTATGAGGAGCACATCCATTTAAGGGTTACATAATCTTTGATAGGTGCTACTTGATTAAGGGGTTTACCTATATAACTATCAAACTATTTTCACTTTCATGACAAACCTAGTTAGAGGATTTTGAACACTCTTTCAAATGTAATATGGTTAGAATATTTTCAAATAGGGACCTATTAGGATCTTCCATGTTAAGGGATTTTGTTGTTATAATTGTTAGAGAATAACAAAAAAGAAAATGATATGTGATTTGCACTACCTCTACACGTTTTTATCCAATTAAGTATTGTAACTCTTCAAAATACTGAACTCTCTTCTCTAACTCTATTTCACTTGAGTCCTAAACTATCTCAATCACCACAACCTTCT
The DNA here is from genome assembly GCA_028749045.1 of Cupressus sempervirens. Lineage (NCBI taxonomy): Eukaryota > Viridiplantae > Streptophyta > Pinopsida > Cupressales > Cupressaceae > Cupressus > Cupressus sempervirens. Next base: position 298,796,253 of record CM053791.1, on the reverse strand, counting down.
TGAATTCTACAATCACATTCAACTTCTTCATCTTTTTTTATCTTTAAGTAGAATCCCTTCCATTTCCTAAAAGAACCTTAGATCCAATGGTCTAAATCTATCTCAATAAGATACAATGTATCTAACCATCCATGAAAAAAATTACTCTGTGGGATCACAATTAAAATTTACCTTGGAAATTGATCCAAATCATAAGCTATTTTGACAAAAAAAGAAACTTCTTGAACAATCCTCCTCAAGTGCATACCTTGATCAATGTGTTGTCAAATGTTTTCCATAAATAATGCAAATACCTTCCTACTCTTCTCAAATCATTATTGATCCCAATAACAATTTGAATATCATGATCATTCCACATATCTTCATCACCCAATTAGGTTTACCTATTTATATGATCACCTATTGACCCATTTACCTATTTATCTATCACCATCACTTTCAGATCACTAAACTACCTTTTTTTGAAATAAGATTGTTGAAGTGAAGAAGAATGATGAAACTATCATGGAACAATCATTTTTTTCACTGATGTCAAACCTACTACTTTTTTGTGAGACAATTGCTTACTCTGGTTTGAATGTTATCATTTGTTTGATTGATAAAGAGGTTTTATAAAGAAAGGATAAAAAGAGAACCTAGAGAAAGGTTGAGTTATTTGGTATATAAAAGGAGCAGTAAGACCAAGAAAGACATTGATGACATAATGTATTATTTATCTACTTGAGTCTATAATGAAAGTATACTTAAGAAAAGACTAGAAGGAGGCTAAGTAAAGAAAAGTGTCTACCAAGCCTGAACAAGAAAACAATGTAAGCCAAGAAAACTTAGTTTAGGATGAGCATAATTTAGCATGTGTCAAGTGTTAGAAAGTTAGTAGGTGTTGAGCATCAGAAAAATATCATAAGTGTTGAGCATCAAGGAAATAATATTGGTGACCGAGCAAGGAAGACTTAGTTAATGCCAAGCAACCCAGTGTTAGCCAAGCATCATAAGACTATTATTGTTGAGTAAATAGTTATCATGCCCAAAACTACGAGGGCAAAAAATACACACAAATTTTTTTAAAGTATAATAAATAAACAAACTATAAGTTTGATATATATATGTGCAAGGTTAAAGTATAAGTTCTCTACATAACATCTTAAGTTTATAGTCTTAAGGAGGAATTGAATCGTTCAATATGAACTCTCAAAACAAATTTGATATCGACAAAAGCTACATTATTATTTTAATTTAAGAGCAATCTATTATAACTTAGAATGATTAAATCAAATTTTCTAATCTCACAATACAAAACAATTCTCTAGATGAATAATCAACATTAAAATTTAATCTAATAATCTCACTTAATTTTACAACCTTTACTAACCTAAAGCATTTCAAGGTAAAATAATACGAACTTTCGATTTAAAAACAATATAACCATTTATAATAAATCTCAAGTAATTTTAAGATAGATTAAGTATGTTAACTACTTAACTTTAACAACATATTAAGTAAAAAAAATAATAACTAAAATAATGTCTAACATACAATTAAATGCACTTCATTTTAATAACAATTTATTTAAAACTATAATCTATTAAAAAATAAAACATTCTAAATATTTACATTCAAACAAGTATATACCAATAACTAAATTTAAACTAAAACTAAATAGATTAAAATATACTAATGCTAAAACAATTAAAAATAAGAATAATAATCTAACATAACAAATACTACACTACATCTTACTTATTAAATTTACTAATAAACTAACTTAACCAAACTAAATCTCTTAGCATCTAATATAACCATTTCTTAAACTATCATACATTAATATCTTAAAAATAACATCACACAATATGAAATAATATGATATGTTCAAGTATCTAAAAAAATGTCTCGACATCTCGAGTCGTGAGTATCAAAATGATAAGGTAAGATCTAAGGCTACGAAGGGTCGGGGCGAGGCCTCACAATAGTGTGGATGTCAGGTGATAGTAAAATGTGTTAGATCAAAGATTTAATGAATCTGAGCCAACAAAGTTTATTTCTTGAATTGTGTGAAGTGTATGGAAGATTTCTAAGATGGGTTGGTGGCATAGAATTCAAGATAAACCATCTTTATGAAAATTCAAAGAGGATTGTACAATAAGTTTCTAAAAAGGACTAAAATGGAAAAGCAGGAAGATTCATTGATCTTACCTAACCCTAGAATAGATGATTGTGGTTAAGTGGGAAAAGACCTAAATTCTCTATTTATAGAGATAGCAAGCCAGAAGAAATAGTTTTCATGTGTGACAAACTAAGGAAGAAAAGAAATCTAGGGTGTTGCTTCATATTGTGGCCAAATAGAAGAGTCTACAATTGGTACACAAAGAAAGAAGGCTCAAGAGGTTGAACGATTGAAGGGTGAACAAGTAATCATAAATGAAGGGTATGAATTCCAAGTAGAATGGAAGACTAAATGTAAGATCTATAATCTATAAGTGAGTTGTATTTTATTACTAGATCAAGTCCTACTACTACTTTCTAATCATTTTATTAGTTTGATAAATCTATTGGATTAAGGTTGACCTAACACTCATTTGTAAATCCTTTAATAGGGTGAAATTCTAATGAAATGTTCTAAAGTCCTCTAACAAGGCTCACTCCTAATAGGGTGATTGGAATCCTTTGACTAGGTCACACTTAACAGTGTGCCTTATAACCTTTAACAGGGTTGGCTCCTCACAAATCTTACTTCAAAAGAGTGAAAATTGGTGGCATGTTACTTGTGCTTTTTTCCCAAATTGTGTTTCCACATAAATTCCTTGTGTCAAAATGCATGATTGATTTTGTGGCTTTTCTTGTTCACATTTTAGCAAATTTATTTTTTTCACAAAATCTTGCACCCTTGTCCAAAGAGTTTACCTAAAGACAACATTGTGAAACATGGAAACAACCTCTAAGTTGTGGGACTTGAACTATGAGGTTGAGTCTTCAGAGAAGACTGACTTCCTCTAATATTAGGATGCACTTAGAGAAAAGGGAGAAGGAATAAATGAAAGTAACTACCTAATCTATTCTAAAGAGGTGATGCAAAAAAATAGGGTGTTCAGACCAATCTCTGCTCATACATGCATAGTACCATTATCATGATAGTCCAAAGATATACAAATTCAAACTTGCTTTAATCTAGTAGCTACATACAAATTAGACAACCACATGAGTGACACAAGGAAAAAATGTTTCACACCTTATCATTCATAGGCCAACAAAGATATAGAAATGTAGATTATATATATCCATAGTACATCAAAGAGAGTTAGACAAATATTGCATACTACATTGGTGGCTAAAGGAGATAAAACAGGATGTCATATAATTCAGAGGCAAAGAAGGAATTCACAATAGAATGCCAAGGAAATACTAAAGAAACAAAGAAGATCCAACCCTAAGAAAGAGTACTACATCTTCTTTTATAGTATAAGCATAACTTAGATAGCTTCCACCCTAAGATAAAATTCAACCACTACATTCAAATTAAAAAGAACAATTACTGCAAAAACTGAAAAAGATCTAATCATGGCGCAAATCCAATTTCAATAAGATAACTTAAATACCAACAATCTCTAAGAGGACAAGAACAATGACCATTAACTGCTGACTAAATAGATGGATCAATAGGTGGCAATGGAGTATCCCCTTACATTTATCAGACCTAGGGAATGATGAAAGTAGTTGTGTGAGATTGAAAAGATTGGATCCATCATCAAGGAGTTACTTCCACTATCATAAGTGTGCCAAATTAGTTGTATTATTTGGTCAATTGGAGTCAACCATCAAGCCTTGCCACATGGACCAAACATCTCTTACCATTTTACCACTTACCACTATATCAACATTCAACCTTATACCTTATGTTTGATTGCCTGTGATCATAGCTTCACCACCACCTTTCTTTAATAATAATTTCAGCTTGCAAAACTACAACCAATTGGGTATTCCTACTTTGTGCCCCACCCTTAACATCTTTCCTTAACAATTGCCACCTTGTGAAGACCATAGATTCTGACAACATTTGCACCATCACCACCTTGACTCGTGGTTCACTTTATAACCTTACAACCCAAAGAAAAAAAGGAAATTGATTGATTGCAACTTTGATCTTAGATTCTTCTTAACCCACTACAACCATGTACTGGCTATAGATCTAAAAATATAATGGTGTGAAATATCTACTTTTAACACTTAAGACTAGCCCTTTTTGCACTGTCGCAACTTAAACCCAACCATGTCAGTATAACCCTGTGACTAGGAGAAAAAAATACAATTGCACTTTCATTTCTCTAACGTTGGTTAAGCTAACTATCTCTATAATGATGTAAACAAAAAGTAGTTGCACCTTCACCATCTTAACCTGAGTTAGCACTTAATCGACTTTGATAGTGTGAATCACAAGGTCAAGACTTGAAAATATTCTAAGGAATATCATGAAATAAGGATATAGCCAATGTTAATTTATTTCATAAAAAACCATCAGTGACCACTGAATAGATCATTATTTAAATTTAATTTTCTGGTGGGAGGGCATTTTGTTTAACATTTTTGGCAACTCAGAGGGGATGCAAGCCCGCTTAGCATATGATTAGTGACCATTAAAAGATCCATTGGGCTATGGAGTCTCTAAAACCATAAAAACTCATCAAATTAATCAACTTTGTTAAATTCTAAGCCATAAGATATGCCCTCTGCTTTTGCAACTTTTCAAAAACTAGAACCAAAACTCTCTACTACAAAAAACAAAACATGTGCCCGTGCACTTCTTAGAAAACATGAAAGAAAGGGAAGAAAATTAACCAACTATATGCATGGACATTTATTCTATCATAAGTAGGGCTTGATATATATTCCATTGACTAGAATAGGAAATATTTCACCATTAGGCTTGCTTAACTAAAAAGTATTGGCTTGCTTGCAACTGATGATTAGATAGGGACCACTCCACAAGGTATCAAATTTTGAGTGTCTCCGTACTTTTTCTCTGTGTCAATCTCACTTTAGCACAAGACCACCCTCTTTGAAATTTATGACCTTAGCCTTCTTATCAAAGCTCTTCTTCATTTATTATTGATGTATTTCTAAGGTCTATACTGCTTGATGTCTCTTCTCTTCTAGCTCCATTAGATCTGTCATTCTTATAGACATAGCATCATTTTCAATTAGTTCCAACAGATGCGCCAACTCAAGAGCTAGAAATTCTAATGAGATAGGAAGCCTTGCTTCTCTATCATATACCAGCATGAAAGGAGAGTTCCCAATAGCTCTTTTAGGTGTTAATCTATCAGCCCAAATGACAATCCTCAATCTATGGTGCCAAAACCTTTGATTATCTTCAATGGTCCTCTTGATTATTTTGATCAAATTCTTATTGGATGACTCGGCTAGACCATTACCTTGAGGGTAGTAATTGGAAGATGTACTTAAGTAAATTCCATGATTAATTGCCAATGTGCAAATCTAAGCTCCTACAAATGATTTTGCATTATCTGATATTATAGTGGAAGGGGCACAAAATTTCATAACAATTCCATTAACGAACTCCATAACTAAAGCCTCTATAGAATCCTTCAAGGCTACTACATCTATCCACTTTATGAAGTAATCTGTTATAGCAAAAATCCACCTATGACTAGAACTAGAAGGTAGATTAATAGGACCAATAAAATATAATCCCCATTAAGAAAATGGCCGATCAACTTGGATGGGCTATTGTGGAAAGGCTACAAGTCTCTGTTTACCTAAGAAGAAAGCACACTTTTCACACTTCCTTACATGCTTGTGGTATTCATGGAACAAGGATGGCCAGTAGTAACTAACTCTCATGATCTTAATTGTAGTGTTTCTTCTTGCTAAAAAGTGGCCACCATCAAGACCATCATGAAGCTCCTTAATCATTCTCTCTGCTTGATCTACATCAACACATCTTAGCAAGGCTACATTGAAATCTTTCCTAAAAAGGACACCATCAGTTATAGAATAAGGAATAGAATATAGTCTAAACTATCCTCTTTTAGTTTTATCCAACCCTTGAGGATATCCATTACCACTTAAGAAAATCTTCATGTTATCTATCCAACTCCTTGGATTATCATTCCTCGCCTCCTATTGTTCTACCAATACCAACACAAATTCCTTGTTAAGTTCACAAGATGAGATCATCTATTTGCACAACCCCTTCCCTCTTACTAGTTTGGTAATATAGATATTCACATCATACTCCATCACCTTAGTGATCCAACCTACCCTTTTCTCACCAATATCTTTGCTCAAAAGAAATCTTTAACACTTGCATGAGGGACCAACAAATGGATTTTGTTATGAGACAAAAGGTGTCTGAATCTCTTTAAATATATTATGACTACAAGGGACTAATTTTCCACATAGCTATACTTATTTTCATACTATTTCAGCCCTTCACTAAAGAAATAAATAGGATTCTCTTCATTCTTGTCATTTGATTGAGTCAAAATAGTAGACATACTTGGCTGACCTCCAAAGGTGTAAAGAATGAAATCCTTATCAAAATTTGGATTGATGAGAGTAGGGGTTGAAGCTAGGGCTGCTTTGATTTCTTCAAAACTTTATTTCCCTTCCTTGGTACATGTTGTAAGGGCACCTTGAGAAATAGGGCCCTCAACAATAGAAATTTTGTTGTGTTGTGCTCTAAGAGAGTTTTGTAAATAGAATAAAAGTCTAATGACCTAGTTGTGTGCTTTAGCAATGTTAGTTATGAGATAGGAAATCATAATTGTTTTAGGAGGGCTTTGGTACTCCTTTTCATGAAGTCCTAGGATAGATCTCTAGCCTTGTAAACCAAAGAGTTAGCCAATTTGGCAAAAAGATGTCAAAAAGATGTAAACAAAAGGTTATAAGGTACAAAAGTTGCAATTTTACAAATGTTGTTGAACAACATTGCACAACCCCTTCCAACATGGTGGAGACTAATGGAAACCATACTTGTGATGGGAAAAGACCTAAGAGGTATTATATAAACTTGTAAAACCCTAATGTTGCTAGTGTGTGGGTGTCAATGTACGAACAATATGTTGTAGAGTGGAATTTGTATGCAAAAAGACAAAACAGAGAGAAATGAAAGCTTTTGTGTGCTGAATTAGTTGTTGTAACATCTTAACATTGTATTTTGGTTTATTTAGAGTATTTTTGATTCAGTAAAGTAGGTTTTTGTGTGTGTGTGTGTGTGTGTGTGTCTGTTTCTTTTGAAGTTTGTAAATCTTTCCATTTTTGCTAGTTCACTGTCCTAGATAAGGCAGTTGGCATTGAGAGACATGAAACTCAATTTCCCACTATAGAAATAGTACAACCCATTGGGGATAGTGAGTGTACTTTTTATTCTTCTTTCTCATAGAAGGAAGGGCCTCCAAAAGCAATGGAAGCATTTTAAGCTCTTGCCCTAGGCAGGACAATACATGACCAGCTAGGGAAGATTAATGTTACAGAGCTTATAGAAAGTAGGGTTGTGAAGATCAGCAACAAAAAAAGCATGGAGTAGAAAAGGAAGTGAGTTAAGAATCTTCAAGAAGGAGAGATTGGTGACAATAATTAAAGGCACCAAACCAGTCCAAGAAGCAAACATGCCTATAAAGGTCAAGAAACCCTCAATTTGTGCAGAGGTGTTGTATGACCTTTTTGAGACCCAAAACTTGGAAAATCTATGAGTGTCGGTGAAATGATTAGAATTATTTAAAGAAATTTTTTGTTGGTTAGAGGAGAAAATTTGAGAAAATTCCCGATTTCTTGGAGCAGGAGGGCTAATTGGGGCTCTTTTATAGTAGCCTTATTTCAGGGGGAAAATGTGGAATCGGTAAGGAAGATAAGTGGTTATAGTTGTCTTAGGAAATGAAAGGAGTTTTTTGATAGCATCTTCATGATCCTACAAGAAGTGTGTAAATATTGGAAAACAAATACCTAGAAAAGCTTAGGAACCTTGAGTGTTCTTCATCTAGCATGAGAACCTAGAGATTGACAAAAGAAGGATTTTGCTCAAGATAGAAGAGTCGGGCTTGGGATTAGGGGATCTCTACATAAGGGGGATCCTATAGATCCATTTTGTGGACTTAGAAGTCACCTTAGGTCTCAGTGGAAAACTAGAAGCATGAAATAGTGATTAGTTCATCCCCTCTCCCTATCAAGTGGTATCAAAGCCTTATAAAGGTGTGGAAAAAGTAACTAAAGAGCGAGGTGAATGTTATCACCTACTAAATCCAATGGATCTATCATGATGGTGACCAATTCTGAATTCATCAAGAAGGTAGAAGAACAAGAGGAAGACAATAAGTCATTGAGGGAAAGACTAGCACAACTAGAATAGTTGTTAAGTGATGTTTAAGACATGTCAGACAGAGTTAAGGACAAGATAGTACAAAAAAAAGAGAAAGAAGTGAAAGAGAAGGAGATTGAGTTGGAGGAACCTTGTTATACCAAAGGAGCCTTTCTTGAAGGCACTAAAAGTAATAAATAGCAAAGCCTTGGAAGAAATCCCTTTGTTCAGTGGCAAGATGGATCTAGATCACAACATGGATTGGATTGAAGGAATGGAGAATCATTTTAAGTGTGATGGTGTATCAAATTCTCAAAAGGTCAAGGTAGCAAAGTCAAGGTTAAGAGGTACTACTCTAACCTAGTGGAAATTTTTCCAAACAGAAAGGGAAAAAGCCCATAGTCACTTGGAAAGGAATGGTGGCTAAAATTAGGTAGGCTTATATCCCTAAAATCTATGAGATACAACTACATATGAGAAGGAAATATCTTAGACAGAAGGAGATGGATGTACACTCCTACATTGAATAATTTCAAAAAAAATTCTTAAGGTCCAAGGTGGTGGAAGATGAAAGCATTAGATTGGAAAGGTATCTGAATGGACTTAAGCGGTCCATCCAAGAAGACATGAGTCTTGTCACCCCTAAAATAGTCCATCAATACTACCAAATTTCTCTATAGGTGGAAGAGAAGAGAAAGAGAAAGCAATACCATACCTCAAAGAATAGAGGAAGAGGTAAAGATAGCAAAGGAAATAGGGGTAGCTATGAAGGTAGAAGTAATGATAGTAGGTCCCAAGGTGAGTCCAAGTTGATTGAGGAAAGTTGAGAGACCAGTCAAAGAGGTGGTTCAAGAAAAGGTAGAGGATTTGGAGGAAGGGGACCATCTTATTTTTCTACTATGAAGTCTTACCACTATTAGAAATTGGGGCACCCTACCTATAGGTGTCTCGAAAAGGGATCAAAATCAAAAGGTGAAAAGAAAGTGGCATATGTACATGAAGATTCTTCAAGTATCAAGTCACCTAATATCTAGTTAGATTCAGAGAGTTGTAAGAATTTGATAATAAATAGGACTCTAATTAAGGAACTAGTTAAAGGAGAGCCCAAGAAAAGGAGGTCATTCTTTAGGGTAAGGTATAAAATTATGGAAAAGGACTACAAATTTATCATAGAGTTAGGGTCTACTAATAACATAATCTTAGAAGAGGCCATAACTAAGCTCAAGATTCCCAAAATACCTCATAGCACTCCTTATAAAGTCACTTGGTTAAACAAAGGAAAAAGTGTTTTAGTGAATGAGAAAGCATGGATTGAGTTCACCATAGGAGGATATAAAGATAAGATTTTTATGTGATGTTTTACCCATGGATACCTATCACCTATTACTAGGTAGGCCATACATATTAGTGAGATCAAATCATACACCTTTATAAAGGATGGAGTGAGTTATAAAATTCAATTCCTACTTGAATTATATAGGCAAGGAAGTGGAACTAATGTACTAATTTTGAAGGGACAATAGTTCATGAAAACTCTTTAAAAAGAAGGACTGGGTTATGCTATTGTGGTGAAACCCAAAGAGGATAGAGAGAATAAGAAGGAGGACATACCTCATTAAGTGCAATAGATTTTGAAGGAATTGAAGAGAATCATATCAAATGGAGCACCTACAACCCTGCCACCTCAAAGAGCAATCAGCCATAAAATAGATTTGGTTCGAGGGGCATCATTACCAAACAAGGAACCCTACAAGTTAACTCCTAAACATAATAGGGAAGTTTTAAAGAAAGTACAGGAATTGATGTATCAAGGATTAATAAGGAAGAGCATTAGTGCATGTGTTGTGCCTACTATTTTGGCAGCCAAAAAAATGAGGAACATGGAGATTGTGCACAGACTCCAAAGCCATTAACAAGATCAAAATCCAGTATTGGTTTTTCATACCAAGGATTGAAGGCCTAATGGATTTCCTAGGAGGACATAAGTATTGCACCAAGATAGACCTTAAAAGTGGCTATCATAAAATAAGAATAAAAGAGGGAGGTTAGTGGAAAACAACTTTCAAAACCATTGAAGGACTCTATGAATTGCTAGTGATGCCATTTGTCCTCTCCAATGCTCCAAGCACATTCATGAGGCTCATGAATGAGGTGTTAAAAGAATTCATAGGTAAGTTTGTGGTAGTCTATTTAGATGATATATTAATTTTTGGCATGAGCAAAGAGGAGCATTTAGAGCATCTTAAGATTGTGTTGTCTAAGTTAAAAGAGGAACACATAACCATCAATCTAGACAAGTGTGATTTCATGAAATAGGAACTAGTCTATCTAGGCTTTATTCTATCTCAATGAGATCTTAAAATGGATGAGACTAAAGTTTCTAAAATATTAAGTTGGGAAACTCCCAAGAATGTCAATGAAGTGAGGAGTTTCCATGGCCTAACTTAATACTATAGAAAGTTGATCAGGAACTCCAGTGGGATATGTGATCCCATGATGGATACTATCAAGGATGGAATGAAGGCCAAATGTGTGCAAACACCTACAATAGACAAGGGATTTGAGACATTGAAGAAAGTGGTAGCACTAAGCCTATCCTAAGATTACCAAATTTTAATGAACCTTTTGTTATGGAATGTGATGTTAGTAACATAGCAATAGGAGTTTTAATTCAAAGCAATAGACTAGTGGCTTTCTTTACTGAAAAGATAAATGAAACAAAGCAAAAATACTCTTTCTATGACCTATAAATTTATGCACTCATCCAATCACTTAGAAAATGGAGGCATTATCTTTTTCCTAAGGAGTTTGTAGTGTTCATTAATGACCAAACTTTGAGTTTTCTCAACTACCAAGACAAATTAAACTATAGGCATGTCAAGAGGGTGGAGTATTTGTAATCTTATACCTTAACCATAAAGCACAAGAATGGGTAGCTCAATAAAGTAGTAGATGCCCTAAGTAGAAGGCTACTCACTCTTTAAGAAATCAAAGTGAGGAGCATATGATTGGATAACTTCAAGGAACTGTACCAAACTAATGGAGACTTTGCAGCAACATACAAGGTGTATCAAGAGCATCTAAATCACTTTCATGGTGAATTTGCAAAATATACATTGCAAAATGGACTACTCTTTAAAGGAGGGTGATTGAGTGTCCCAAAAGGATCCATGAGGGAGAACCTCATTCAAGAAAAAAATAATGGGAGTTTGAGTGGCCATTTTGGCTTAAACAAGACCTTATAATTAGTCCAAAGATACTATTAGCCTAAAATGTAAAGAGATGTCAGAACTTATATTGAGCAACACATCATATGTCAAAAGAATAGGGCACTTCTACAAATACAAGGCTTTATTAGCCTCTTCAAATACCAAACATACCATGGGAATGTGTAAGTATGGATTTTGTGGTTGGTTTTCCTAGAACAAAGAGTGGCTTTGATAGCATCTATGTGGTAGTGAATAGATTTAGCAAAATTAGTCATTTTATCCAATCTAAAGTCACTCATGATGCAAGTCATATTGCTTTTTTTTTTTTCAAGGAAGTTGTGAGGATTCATGGCTTGCCAAGTAGGATTGAAAGGGATAGAAAATTTATGGGACACTTTTGGAGATCCTTATTGCAAAGACTAGGTGCCAATCTAGCATTTGGTTTAGCCTACCATCCTCAAATTGATGGTCAAACTGAGGTGGTCAATTGGACACATAGAATTTTTTTGAGGTTCTTAGCCAAAGAATATGATTTGACATGGGATATGATTTGACATGGGACTTAGTCCTTCACTAAGCTGATTTTTCCTATAATGATAGAATTAATAGGACTACTGGCGAGAGTCCCTTTGAAGTTGTCTATAAGATACATCCTAGTGGTGTATATGAATTAAAAATTCTAGATAGTCAAGTCCCTAATAGTGGCTATGCTGAATATTTTAGTCAATCCATGAGAGAAGCGTATGATCAAGGGAAGCAGTCCCTAGTTGACAACACCAAGAAGATCAAGGGCAAGGTTGATCTCAAGAGAAGAGAGGTACAATTTGGTGTAGGGGACTTGGTCATGGGCCATATAAACAAAGAAAGGATAGAAAAAGGGACTTCCACAAAGCTTCAGATGAGAAGACTTGGACCATGTCCTATACTAGCCAAGTATGGGTAGAATGCTTACAAAGTTGGGCTACCAAATGATCTAGCATTCTCCCCAATCTTCAATGTGGTAGATCTAGTTAAGTATAGAGGACCTCTTACTAATGTAGATTAGAATGTGGAAGAATCTAAGAAGGAGGCTCAGGAAGCAACTCTACCCCCTAATCCCAAGCTACAAGGAGAGAAGATGTTGGACTCTTAGATAAATTCATACAAAGACCAGGAATGGTACCTATAAGGAACACCTTGTCAAGTGGAAAGGTAAGCTAGAATTAGAGGCTACTTGGATCCTTGAGAATCGGTTCAAACTTTAGGGCATAGATCTCCACCTTTTGTCTCTAGAGGGGACTTAGCTTCTTTTGTGGGGAGTATGGTGTAGGGGCACCTTGAGAAATAGGTTCCTCACCAATAGAAATTTTGTTGTGTTGTTCTCTAAAAGAGTTTTATAAATAGAATAAAGGTCTGATGACCTAGTTGTGTGCTTTGGAAATGTTAGGTAGGGGATAGGAAGCCATAATGGTCCTAAGAGGGATCTAGTACTCATTTTTGTGAAGTCCTAGGATATGTCTCTAGCCTTGGAAAGCTAAGAGTTAGCCAATTTGGCAAAAAGATGTCAAAAAGATGTAAACAAAAAGTTGCAAGGTACAAAAGTTACAACTTTACAAATGTTGTTGAATGACATTTCAAAACCCATTCCAAGCATGGTGGAGACCAATGGAAAACCTAGTTGTGATGGGAAAATACCTAACAGACAATATATAATCTTGCAAAACCCTAATGTTGCTAGTGTGTGGGTGTCAATGTACGGACAGTATGTTGTAGAGTGGAATTTGTATGCAAAAGGAAAAAACAAAGAGAAATGAAAGCTTTTGTATATTAAATTAGTTGTTATAACATCTTAGCATTTTATTTTGGTTTATTTAGAGTAGTTTTGATTCAGTAAAGTAGGTGTGTGTCTATTTCTTTTGAAGTTTGTAAATCTTTTCATTTTTGTCAGTTCATTGTCTTGAATTAGATAGTTGGTATTGAGTGACATGTAACTCATTATCCAATTGTAGAAATAGTATGGCCTCTTGTTGATAGTGACTGTACTCTATGTACTTCTTTCCTACTAAAGGAAGGGCCTTCAAAATCCATGGAATCATTTTAAGCTCTTTCCCTAGGTGAGCAAGTGCATGTCCGGCTAGGAAAGATTACTGTTATAGAGATTATAAAAAGTAGGGTTGTGAAGATTAGTAGAAAAAAAAGCATGGAGTAGATAGGGGAGTGAGTTAAGACTCCTTGGGAAGAAGGAGAGATTGGTGGAAATCTTGTAAGGCACCAAACTAGTCCAAGAAGCATATAAGCATAAAAATGTCAAGAAACCCTAAAAAACTCTCAATTTGTCCAAAGGTGTTGTACGAGCTTTTTGAGACCCAAACCCTAGAAAGTCTATGAGTGTTGGTGAAATGATTGAAATTCACTAATGGAATTTTGTGTTGGTTAGTGGAGAAAATTTGAGAAAATCCCTAATTTCTCAGAGCAGGAGGGATAAATAAGGCTCTTTTCTAGTAGCCCTATTTTGGTGGAAAAATGTGGAATCAGTAAGGAAGATAAGTGGTTAGAGTTGTCTTAGGAAATGAAAGAAGTGTGTTGAGAGGTCTTAAATAATCTCCATGACCCTAAAATAAGTGTATAAATATTGGATAAGAAAGACCTAGAAAATCTTAGGAACCTTGAGTGTTCTTCATCTAGCATGAGAACCTAAAGAATGACAAAAGAAGGATTTTTCTCAAGATAGAAGAGTGGGGTTTGGGATTAGGGGATATTTTCATAAGAGGGATCTTATAGATCAATTTGGTGGACTTAGAAGTCACCTTAGGTCTCAGTGGTAGACTAGAAGCATGAACTAGTAATTAATTCATTCCCTCTCCCTATCAATCCATGAGAAGACCATGTTCTTTTTAAGCATTGTTGTAAGAGGTTTCACCATTGTAGAAAAATTAGGAATAAATCTTCACAAAAAATTTATTCTACCAAGAAAAATTTGCAAGCTTGTCTTGTGACTAGGAAGGGGAAGACAAAGTATGGCTTTGGTTCTCTCTAGATCAATACTCAAACCATCCTTAGATGCAATATGTCCTAATAATTCCCTTGATTAGTGGAAAAGGCACACTTTCTTAGGTTCAAAGATACACAATACTCTCTACATCTTATAAGCACTTGTTTGAGATGACCAAAATGTTTTACCACATCTTTTGAATATTTTGTGATATCATCAAGGTAGACCAACACAAACCTTTCAATCATGTTTTTTAAGGTCATCTCCATTGCCTTTTGAAATGTGGCACCTACATTTGTTAATCTGAAAGACATTTTACAATAGGCATAGGTGTCCCATTTGGTAGTAAAAGTAGTTTTATACCTATCAAGTTCATTGACTAACACCTAATTACATCCCAAGAATCCATCCAAGAAGGAGAATCTCTTTAAACCATGAACTTTGGACAATATCTATTCCATGGAAGGAAGGGAATGATGATATTTAAGGGAGGTTTGGTTAAGATCCCTAAAATCTATACATAGTCTAATTTCTTCATTCTTTTCCCTAACAGGGACAAGATTTTCCACCCAAGAGGAGTGCTTGATAGGGAAAATGATATTGGCCTTAATTAATTTGGATAGCTCATTTGTCATAAGTGGTTAAATTTTAGGATTTACTAGCCTCTACTTTTTCTTGATAGGCTTGACATTATCAACTAAATCTATAGTATGTTAAAATAGACTATGGTCAAAACCCTTTAAATCAGGAAAATACATCATTAAATTCTGGACATATATGAACAAAAATTTCTTGCTTGATTTAAGAACATAACTTCCCCATGCTTAATGTTCTTCCATTAGCAACTGCAATTGGCATATGATCTCCTTTGTTTGCAATGAGATTCATGCCTCTATCCCTTGCTTGGTCATTAGGATTTAAGACACTCTCTAAGGTAATGAGACCCTTAGGAAACTTATTGGAGCTAAGGTTGATGATTTGATCATCATATTGGTTATGCAATCTTGATTGATTTCTATCTGAGAACTCTGCTTCATTCTACAAGAAACTCATAATTTGTGCATCAAATTTAAAGACCAGCCAATTGATATTATTATCAGGGATATTTGGTCTAACCAACACTTTAATCGTCTAATTCTTCTCATCTTTGAGGCTCCTTGGGACATCATAAGATGCACCCACCACTGCAAGTCTATCAACATATCTATTTCCTCTTCCAGGGATGCTCTGAGTATTAAATGCATTGAAACCTTCAAGAAAATCCCATACACTATGTTTATAAGACTTGAGCAAACCATTCTTAGTAAAATTTTGATTCCTCACCTAATTGACCACCAACTCACTATCTCCATATACACTTAATCCTTGAATTCCTCTTTTTTGAAAAAGAGACCATGAATCAATGCCTCATAGTCAGCTACATTATTGGACAATTTAATTGGAGCCTAAATGAGAAGTAGCACCTTTCTAGTGCATGAGAAATCAACATCACACCATCCCCTTATCCATTTTAATTTCTTGATCCATCAAAATACATAATCCATGTACCACTTATGTCCTCTTTAATTTTCATCAAGTTGGGGACTAGAGCATCCCTTTCTGATATACAATAAGTGCCTAGGCCTATCTCCAAGGTTTCTAATATATGATTAACTAATATGCATTAGCCCATTCATCTAAGAGGAAATTAGGCACATCAGCTAAAGAAGTGGTAGGCTCATTTGTTGTGTCATTTTCATCTATTTCTAGGATGGTGCAACTCATATTGATGAGATTAGGAATGTAGGGCTCAATATAATGGAGGGCTTGGTTATGCTCTGATTGAAGTTTTGGTTCCATATCTAGCTCTAAAAAACATATGACCAATCAAAGGATATGTAACCACCTACTTGGGCAGTAAAATCTCTTGAAAGATAAATCTTGATATATCTCAACAATTGATATATCTTGGACTATAGTACAACCTGAGCATGCATGTAAGGATATTTCAACATTTTTGAGGATTCCCACATCTTGATAGTACTACCATCTAATTACAATATGTCCTTAATAGTGATTTCATATTTTACATCTAAAATATCAATAACACATTTGGGCATTACTGAACTACCAACTCCTAAATCAATCATGCAATTGTGGATTATCTTATCTCTTATAATTAGAGAAACATAAAATGGAGGAGGACTAACATTTTTACTTGTCTCCATCTCCTTTTCTGGTTGTACCAAACTCATGTCATTCTCCATGCTAGGTGGCTGATCTTTGAGTTCAATGCTTTCCAACTCCTATTGTGGTAGCCTCTTTTTTGATGGTATAGTAGCAACAATATCCCACATGGAAATGTTCACATTCATCCTCCTTATTTTATCTACCACACTAAATGATGTATTAGATTTTTTGGTAGAAGCCCTAGATCTAGAAGCTTGAGATGGAATAGCTCGAGGGTTATTCATATATCCTCTACTTTCACTTTGCCTTTACTACTAAGGAATATCAGCAAGCTAACTAGAATTGTGTTGTTAGGAAACTATTTGTACATGTGGCACTACACCTAATGTTGAAGCCTAGTTAGGAGGAGGAATAACCTCTTCCATATCTCTTCTCTTTCTCCTAGTATTGTAAGCATAGGAATCCTAGTTTACATTACAATGCTCTTCCACTAGACGGTTCATGAAAGAACAACCATCCTACTGAAAAGTATCAGTAGGTTGATTAGCATTGTGTTGGTGGGCTGCTGCTCACTCCAGTATAGTTAAAGACAAGTAAGATTCTTCCTTCTAACACATAAATATCCATTAGAGTTGTTATGAGTGTTGGAAACATATGTGATAGGATAAATTACAAAGATGGGAGGGGTGAAATAGTAAGTTATAAAACTTTATCCTTTATTAGCAATTAATCCTTCTTGTGTATTTTGATCTAATTACATGAGTGAAAAATTGAAAGCATCAAAACATTCATAACACTTTTTGACACACAATATGGTGACCTAGAAACCTTCCAAATAGAAAGCAAAATTGGGGTGGGGATGATACCCAAAATCTTTAGTACTATAGTATAAAGTTGGCCTGTTAAGGCTTACAATGATCACTTCTGATGTTTTACCCTGTTAGGAGCAATAAGGACTACTAGGTCCATCTTTCAAAAGGATTTACAAACATACAATGAATTATGCACTCGGTAAAGAGATTCATAAAAGATTGTTAAGTCTACCTTGTGAAAGGATTTAACTATTCCACCTATTAGGATGAAATAGTGGTTGATCTCTAACCTGTAACTTGGTTTGCTGAGTGAGATCCCTTTGAGTGTAATGATCACCTTGCTGTGATAGATAAATATTTGTTGCTCCTTATACTATTGTAGCCTTTGTACTTTGCACTTTTTCTCTTCTCTTCTAGTTACATTACTTCCATACTATATCTCCTCATACCATTAGATATGATACAATACAATACATATATACCAATCCAAATTATAATTCAATAAAGTTAGCTACAATACAAGTTTACACAAAATACATAAAGTTGGCCCAACTACAAGAACTTGGGTTTTGAAGACTAGCTCATTGAGGTTTTGATACTCAACATCTACTATCACTACTCAACATCATCATGCATTCAGTAGACATAGAAGCTTAGTACATAGTGATCACTTCTAGGTAGTCTAAACTCAGTCTACACTAGTGACTGGGTGAATAATATGAAACTTGGCATATAAACTAAATCACTTGATTCACACTACATAGCTCAGTCAATGCTATCACAACGAGTTTAGTATAAAATGAATCACTTAGTTAACACTAAGTGGATCAGTTAACATTGGATTCACATCACTATAAATATGAACTTGGCAAGCACTAATGAACTTGGTTTGCATTGAGGAACTTGGCATACATTGAGATGCTCGATTTACACAGTTGATCACCAACCTGGTAGAAACTACTCGGTACAAATTGAATACTATTACTTGAACTCAGTAGCAACTGTAGAACTTGGTAAAGACTAAAAATGCTTAGTTAACTATACAATAAAATTGATAGATACTATCTATCTAAATAAATGTGTGTCACTAATAACAAACATGACTCTAAAGTGAACAATAAGAAGGGTAGAAATCTTGATCTTGGGAAAGATTGTTCTAAGGGACTAAAGCCCTATTTAGGTTGGTGTTTGAAGTCTAGGGGTGGTCAATAGGTCTATTATGATTGTGAGGGTGGTTGAAAGATCTATTTTTATTGTAGGGGACATGACTCTAGTTTGGGGGTCTATCATGAATGGGACCTTGACTCTAGAGTTGGAGAGGCCTATTATTTTGAGCTTGTTGCCTCTTCATAGTTACCAACTCATTTCCCATTCTTTGTACTACTACACTATTTTCCTTCATCTTCTTTTCTTGTTCCAAAATCCTCCCATCTAAATTTTGCATCAGTGTCTGCATCATGGCCTCAATCCTATCAACTCCATTAGAGGATGTGGAGGCTATTAGGACCACAACAAGAGGCTAACTTGCAAAGGAAGTATGAATAGGGGCTAAAATAGGCTAATGATTGGAAATGTTAGGAAATAAAATCATTGAGGGCCTTGGAGCTAATTTCTCTTCCTATATCAAAATGTTTTCCAACATTATGGAAACCTCATTAGCATTTGGAAGAGTGTCTCCTCCCATAGATTGCAGAGTAGTAGCAATATCACTATTGAAGGATCTGAGATAATACAAGAATGCATTACTAGGAGAGGGCTTCACTATAGTAGATATCTTGTCCCATGTCTTCTAAAATATACAATTAAAATCAATCATACATTCATGGGGTGCCCTCTTGATAGTTGTCAGCTATTCTAAAAGTGAAAGATGATCACTTGTGTCCTCATAATGCTTGCATAGGGAGACCCCTAACCCATGCCAATCAGTAATAGAGTTGTGAGGAAAACCTCTATACTATTGCAGTGCCTTCCCTTTCAAAGATGAGGCCAACAACCTAACAATGACATCATCCTTGGTGATGCTATGAATATTGTAGACATTAGACACCTCTTAAATATGTTCAATAGGGGATATGGAGGTTTCACAAGTAAACTCAAGTATACTTTTAAGAGATGATATTGGTATGTCATTACTTTGGGCTAATAGGAGGGGATTCCACCATTAAAGATGGAAAAATCATGAGCTCTAGCCATGTAAGAAAGTGATCTATTCATATGAGCAGATGGTATTCTAGGTTGTGACCTAACAATAGGAGGAGTGGAGATGGATCTTGCAGGGGTATGTGTTACCATCACACTCCTAACTAGTTATAGAGACAACCTAGCCTTTCTCCTTGGATTAGAAAAAGAAAGCTCTTGGTATTTGGAAATTATCTTTAGAAGATGCCCTTGTGTGTGTTTTGGGCATGAATCACAACAACTTTGGTCTGGAAACCAGATTATTCTCGATGCTTAGAGTCACCAAGTACTTTTGAACAAATGAGCCTCTTGAAGGATTTATACTAAAGGTAGTACTATCTCCTTAGAATGAACATGGAATCTTTCTTTGATTGTAGTGACTTTAAATATTCTAATATAAAGTCTCATAGGGTGTACCAAAAATTGTTGTCATAAAATCTTGTACCCTTGTCCAAAGTTTTTACCTAAGGACAACCTTCTGAAACATGGAAACAACCTCCAAGCTATGGGACTTGAACTATGAGGTTGAGTCTCCATAAAAGGTTAGCTTCCTTACTATTAGGATGCACTTAAACTATTCTTAAAGAGGAAAGGGAGAAGGAATACATGAAAGCAACTACCTAATCTATTCTAAAGAGGTGATGCACCAAAATAGGGTGTCCAATCCAATCTCTTCCCATACATGCATAGCACCATTATCATGATAGTCCAAAGATATATGGATTTAGACTTTATTTAATCTATTAGCTACATACAGATCAGAAAACCACATGAGTGACACAAGGAAAAAATGCTTCACTTCTTATCATTCATAGGCCAATAGAGATACATAAATATAGATTATAGACATCCATAGTACATCAAAGAGAGGTAGACAAAGATTGCATAGTACATCAGTGGCTAAAGGAGATAAGATAGGATGTCATATAATTCAAAGGCAAAGAGGGAATTTATAGTAGCATGCCAAGGCAATAACAAATAAATAGAGAAGATATGACCCTAAGAAAGAGTACAACATCTACTTTTATAGTGTAAGCATAACTTAGATAACTTCCACCTTGAGATAAAATTCAACCACTACATTCAAATTATAGAGAATTGTTACTAAAAAAATTGGAAAAGATCTTATCATAGTGTAAATCCAGATGCAAGTTGATCACTTAACCACTAAACAATCTCTAAGGGGACAAGAATGGTGGCCATTAACTTTTTACTAAATAGATGGATCAACAAGCAGTGATGGAGTGTCCCCTTTCGTCTATTAGACATAGGGAATAATGAAAGCAGTTGTAGGAGATCAACAAGATTGGATCCATCATCAAGGAGCTACTTTCATTGTCATAAGTGTGTCAAATTAGTTGTGTTATTTGTTCAACTAGAGTT
This sequence comes from Cupressus sempervirens, assembly GCA_028749045.1. Classification (NCBI taxonomy): domain Eukaryota; kingdom Viridiplantae; phylum Streptophyta; class Pinopsida; order Cupressales; family Cupressaceae; genus Cupressus; species Cupressus sempervirens. The sequence goes on along the minus strand of CM053791.1, from coordinate 298,775,223 downwards.
AACCATCAAGCCTTTCCACATGGGCCAAACATCTCTTACCATTTTTTCACTCCATCAACATTCAACGTTATACATTATGTTTGATTTTCCATGATTACAACTTCACCACCACCTTTCTTTAACAATAGTTCTTGCTTGTGAAATCATGACCAATTGGTTATTGTTCCTTCGTAGCCCACCCTTAACATATTTTCTTAACTATTGTGACCTTGCAAAGACCATAGATTCTAACTGCATTCACACCATCACCACCTTGACCCATGGTTCACTTTCTAACCTTGCAACCAAGTGAAACAAAGGAAATCACTTGATTACAACTCTGATCTTAGCTTCTTCTTAACCCACTATGACCATGCACTAACCATAGATCTAATAGATATAACTATGTAAAATGTCTCCTTTTAACACTAAAGATTGGCCCTTTTCACACTGTCATGACTTAAACCATAGCATGTCAGTATAACCCTATGACTAGGAAAAAATACTACAATCGTGCTTCTACCACTCTAACCTTGGTTAAGCCAAATAACTTTGTGACATTGCAAATACAAAGTAGTCACACCTTTACCATCTTGACTTGAGTTAGCACTTAACTGATCATGACTGTGTGAATTGCATGGTCACAACTTGAAAATGTTCTAGGGCATAAAATGAAATAAGGATATAGCCAATATTAATTTATTTCATAAAAAACCCTATGTGATCGTTGAATAGATCATTATTTAAATTTTATTTTCTAGCAAGAGGATATTTTATTTAATAATTATTTTGACATAGGACAAAAATATGCATTTGTGGAATAGATTGAATGGTCAATGCATGCATAAGGAAAATTTGTAGTACTAAAAAATTTATTTGTACATTTGGACCTTGGATAACTAATTCACCTACCCCCCTGCACCCCTGATCTTAGTTATTCTAAAGTATTCCAATAACTTTATCTGTGTACATTATAAGATTTTGTCTATACCACATCATCTTTACATCATCATCAATAATTCCCTATGGTTTATCTATTGCAAGCATGAATACTAATGATATTCCTATGGTGGAGTATTGTATATATGTTACTATGATGATATGTTACATTCATGACTAAGTTTGTCATTGATGTCAACATAGCAGTTTTCTATGGTATCTAATAGAAGAATATCAGAAAGATCAAGTTGGTATGGATGGCTAGTTGAGCATTATAACTAGCCAAGGTTATGAGAGATACTTCTAAGTATCTGGTATATGCAATTAACATCAGAAGAAGAAATAATAAATTTAGAAGAAGTTATGTAAGTTTTGGTGATGTTTGTACTGAGATAGAGTTTACAGAGGCATGTTCTATAAAAATTGTTATATCTGTTAGTATAGTTGATATTCTGAGGATTGAGGTTGAGGACATGAAGAAGAAATATTAATGATGATGTGGCTAAGTTTTCTCATCATAATATTTCGTGTATAGAAAGTTATTCAAGTTGCAAGGTGGAAGATTAATGTTATCGCTAAGTGTAACATGTTCTTAATGTGGTCCTATAATAATTAATTGAGAAGGTCTAATAGCCAACTTAGGGAATTGTTTTGAGGACTCAGTATAAAGGAAGGGGATTTTCCTTTATCATGGTATGGTTTATATGATTGATGATAAGCAGCAGCAAGAGTGAAACACAAAATTGGGTAGAGTAGTGCAGAAGTGAAGGAAACTTCATTGTTAAGGTTTTGTTGAGTGATTTGAGGTATGATGTTTGGATCTAAGGTTTTTGACCTAGTCTACAAGGTTTGATAGTGATTAGTTTAGTTGATAGAATAAAGGAAAGAAGAAAATTATATTAAAGTGTATGATTTATTAGTGAACTCTTCTTGTAGTTGAAATTAAATGTTTGGGCAGTGGCCTCTTCTTGCATACATTGTAATACAACTTCTAGTAGGGTTGGTGCAACCCTAATAGGGTTAGAATCTCCTAATAGGGACTCTATGTACTAAAGATTGTAATAGACTCCTAACAGGGTCCATCCTCTAAGAAGAAAATTTTCTATTAGAACATCATCTTGTGGACATCATTCCCACTAGGGTTTTTCCTCTAATCATGGGTTTCTCTAGTTAATATGTCTAGTGTAATTTTTTATGAGCATCTTATTATGGTTTTTGGTTACTTTGGTTGAATGGTTAAGTTTGTTTATAGAAGATAAATGTTTTAAATGTTAGATAACTAATTCACCTCTTCCCCCCCCCACCCCCCTCTCAGTTATCTTGGTGGACTATTATTTCTAAAATTGGTATCAGAGCATCAGGTCTTTGAAAAATAAAGTTTAACAACTTTGGGAGATCCATGGTAAACATGTTCAGGTAAGATAGTCTAAAGTTTGATGGAAAAAATTATGATAGCTGAAAGGAAAAGATGAAGACACATTTGTTGTGTATGGGTCCAAGATATTAGATCTTGACAAAATCAACAAAGACAATCATTGCTAAAAAGGATTTGGAAACTTCTACTAAGGTAGAAAGAGATATTTTTATGTGTGACATGAGAGCTAGAGAAGCACTATTGGCTACACTTCCTGAAATTGAGTACAATTAGGTAAAATCACTTGCTACTTCACATTTGATTTGGAAAGCTTTGGAAAATAGTTTTGAAGGTGATGCACATTCTAAGAAGTTGAGGCTACAAGGTTGGATTTTTGCATTTCAAGATGCTAAAATGATGGAAGATGAATATGTAAGAACATATATAGGCAAGATATCAAAAATTATTGTAGGTATCAAATCTCAAGGAGGAACCAAAGAAGATGATGAGGTCATATCGAAGATATTCAATAGTCTAACACTGCCATTTAAGTCATCAGTTTAGATGATATAGTTGTTAATATTTTGTACCAAATATTTCACAAAAGAGTCATCACTTGGAAAATTTGAAGCAATTGAGAATGAGCTTATATAGTTTAGAGAATTGACTAGAATAGAGACAACTTTTAATGCCCTGAATATTCGATCTAGTCTACCAAGGAGCACAAGTGTTAGAGGAGATTTTGCTAGCAACAACAGATCTAAGGAGGACTGAAAGATTGAAGGAGTGACTCTTCTAGTAAAAAGAGAGAAAGGAGGTAAGAAAATATTTAAATGTTGGACTTGTGATGAATATGGTCATTATGCATCTAAGTATCCTAAAATAGATAAAAAAGTATAAGGGAAATTACAAATCTAGAAAAGATAGAGAGTGTTTGTATGCAAATGAAGACAATGATTTTGATGAACAAGTAGTAAGTGCTAGTGATAATGAAATAGGATTTATGGAAATTAAAGAAGAAAGTCTAGAGAAAGTAGCTTTGGTATCACAGGTTGAGAAGATCTGATTGGATAATTGACAATGGTTTTTCACATCATATGAGTGGGGATATGAACAAGTTTGTTAACTTTAGAAGTTGGGATGGAGGCATTGTCAGAGTTGGAAATAATGTAGCATGCCAACTTAAAGGTATTGGATCTATAACTCTCAATGGTAAAACTAACACTATATATTCTTTGTTGATGATTCAAAGCACAATATTTTAAGTTCTAGTGATGATGAAATAGCATTTGTGGCAATTAAAGAAGAAAGTCTAGAGAAAGTAGCTTTGGTATCATAGATTGAGAAGAGATCTAATTGGATAATTGATGAAATTTAATTTTTCTGATTTTATATGATATTTCAAGCCTCTAATCATATCTTTAAGATCAAACAACCAATATTTCAAAGATCCACCAACTTCTCAATAAACCCCAAATCGGGTATGCCGAAAATAGTGCCAAAAACTTCACAGCTTCACATATTATTAATAAATCTGAAAGTGGACATTTTTTATAGAAATTTCAGAAGAATAAAAGCCTAAAAAATGAAATTTCAAGATCTGTATAACATTTACACAACAGCTCCCAAACGGAGGACAAAAACAATGCTCATCGGGCTCTCGAAAACAACACAGAACAGCCCGGAGCACCACAAAAATACTAATAATCTATCATAGAAGTATAATCATGACCAAATAAATATATTTAGATTTATTTTAACATCTAAATTTCTGATATACAGAAGCAACCCTAACTGATATGAAATACTCAACTGAAAACACCAAACTCTTACAAAAAACACACCCGAAAACCCACAAATCTGCACTGTTTAGCACAAAGGCAAACTCTGCATGAGCATGCACATGGAATGGATTCAAAATCCCATCCTTAGCCTTCTTGGAAACCTAAAAACTCACATTCTTGGGTCTCCTTCTCAACATGTTTGGCAGCCTCTAGAGAACAACAAAGCAATGCGCAAAAATCAAGTTCCAAAATGAGCCCAAAATGCCTCCAAACCCCTTAAAAGAGGGCATAACCCTAACTCGGTCCAAGAGGGGTTAATAAAACATATTTTAATAATAATTTTCATTTATTAGTCCAACAATTTCCAAAGATTAACCCCTTTTTCTGAAACTTCACCTTCTTGGCCCTACCTGCCTTGGAAAAAAATATTATTTTTAATTATTTGAAAAGGGACATGACAAGTCCTCCCTCCCAAATATTGCTTGTCCTCGAGAAATGGTTGAACAATAAACCAATCAATCCACCCAGATCCCAAATGTAGTCATGAACTATACTACTGTCAATTAATACAGGCTCTTGCAATATCCTCTGCAATATAACCAAGAGGAATCCATAATCAAACTGACAATTATAGCTCAACCAAACTCTAAAATCACCACTGCCACAGTCAAAAACCCATGAGACACAAACTCTTAGAACATCAAAACCCAAGTAAAGTGGACAAATCAAACTGCCAACACAGTAAATACCATCAACGCATCCCACTGGCCTATACAAAATGTACAATCTAACTCTACAACAATGGTGAATGCTCCCAAATGAAACTATACCAAGTATGGATAATCCACACACTATACAAATCTTGCAATCAACACAACTCTACAAATCACTAGCCACTATCTCATAACCATAACTCCTATGCACTGCTATTGGTGAAAAGACATTACAAGATAAATAGCAAGAAATGGAACCCAAACCAAATTTGCCATGAACAAGTGATACAACCCACTATGACTGACCACCCGCTAAGTCAGGAGATGTCATAGCCAAAGGAGTAGAATCAATAATAACAACTACTAAAGCATCACTCCAAAACTCCTACTCTAAGTCATGTATTATCAAGCTGTCAACTATAGAACCTATCGCCATGTCATGCCCATCACAACTCTCATCCCGAGGCATCAAACTGTCCAATAATTGATGACAATCACTAAGAACCAAAGTACATCTCTATATCATCATATCATCAACATGGTCATCAAAGGTAAATTGATGAGCATACCTCACAATGTAGTGCTGATAGAATGCACCAATCTCAGTCGGTGGCTCAGACTACAATCCAGATGAAACTAACTGCAATCAATCACTAACCAAGTTGGAATTGACTACTACCTCTGAAGACATTGCCAAGGGAGTAATATTACTAGTAGGAACCATGCCAACTGCCATCTCACCAACATCACACATGACCTTTGATACAAGATCTCTAGTCTCTGTGCCATTAGTACTAGAGGACACCACCATGTCAGGCATACCACAACAATTTGCTGCAGCACCCAACTCAACTGAACCTGACTCTAGTGGGAACAAACTTGATTGCCAATGTTAGTATCAAGGATGGATGCATCCCCATCTCCATAGTCTCTGACAATCTCAACCATGGACATCCTCAAATCACTAGACACCACAGCTTGTGACTGTATAGAATATGGTAAAGATTGTAGTCGCTCCAATTCCATGGTCACCTTTGTCAAATAAAATTGCAACTCCTCAAAAGCCAACTGTGTACTCTTAAGAATCCTAGAAGTCACCTCGAGTTGCTCAGTAAGCTCACTCACCTCATCTTCCTTGGCCAATAATGCATCATATTCTGTACTCCCCCACTCCATAAGATAATCTTTGTTAGCTACCAACTACATATAATTTTGTCTCAAAATTTGAATAGCCTCCCATAAAGAGTGGATCTCTGTCAACGAAAAATAACTGCCTTCCTGCTCATCACTAGTAGGAGAACCCCGTCCATAAACTGCTAACAACTAATGAGCAGCATCGAAATGCTGGCAAGTGATAGCAATGTCTCACTCACTAACTCTCAATTGATTAGACACATGATGGCACTGGCTAGACTATCTCCTATAAACCTCCTCTGATGCACTATCTAAAGGAGTATCCTCAAAGTTACTAGTCTCTAGAGTATTACCATCCATATCTTGTGAATCAACTCCAGAGCTCATATCAACATACAGAGTATAAAATTTTTTAGCACTACTATCCAACTCCTCTATACCAAAAGAAATTGCCAAGGAAACTAAGTCTTCAAAACTACCCATTGCATCCTCCTGGATGTCATCAATGCCAATATGATCCTGGGACTCATCTATACACACTACCAAATATGAAAGATCATCAACACATTCTAGCAATATGGTTGACTAGATATATGAACAAAGCCCAACACCAGTGTATAAAAACTAATACCAGCATCGGACAAGCTGTTGGCACAAGAAAAGACAACACCATGAAATCTGCTAATCAAATCCATGATAGCACCCAAACAAAAATTGCTACCAAAAAGTGTAAAAGATCTCCAGTCAACTGAATCCCAAAATCCAAAATAACAATCTCAAGTCCATATCCAAAAACTATAATCAGCTGGTAACTCAAGCAAACTCCTCACCTGAGTAATATGACCCATACCAACTAACTCCACATACCTGTCTGACATTATCCCTGTATCTTGGATGTGAATGCAAGATGAACTCACAACATTATCAATGACCACATATGATCTACCATTCGCAGAAAGCTGAGTATTAGGAGTGCAAGATGAAACTAAACTCAACTCCATGTCATGCTTATCCCCATGTCTCTCCCAGTCTTTTAAAGCCAATGGAGTATTTACCAAAGAAGTTTGAGTGTCCTCAAGCTCGTGAGAAAGCCTATCAACTTCCTCCTCCTTCCTCCTCAAGGCATCTGAATAGTCTCTGACAACACTAAGAAGATGGTCATGATCTGATAGAAGATGCAAATAACTCAACTTCATCATTCCCATTCCTTCCCTAATCGCCTGTAAGTCAACACAAGAAGACTTTTCTTGAACTCCCTTATGTCTACCCTATAACTGAATCATTCGAATGTGATCCTCTATCATGTCCTACATCCTATCATGATGAGATAATGAAGTCACAATACTATCTTTGTTCACCTTAAACTGGCTGGACAAATCATGTGAAGTACTACCTGTGTCAACCCCATGTGATGAAGCATCTAACTGTGCTTGGTACTCTTTCTTAGCAAATTCATGAATGCTCAATGTCTGCTCATCTCTACTAGTTATCTCACCATCATGCACAACAACATCCTCATAATAATCATCTAAACCCACTACCTCTTGTGGTAGAGTAGAATCTGAGACCTCTGCTTGGCTATAAGCTAGTTTCTCAAACTCCTCATGCAAGTTCTTGGTAATTGTGTCATCTGCCCTATGAGAAAATCTGCCAAATAGAAATCTAGTCAACTTATCCACCTTAGCTGGGTTAGACAACATGTCATTCATCATACGGTGGTGCTCAACCAACTGTTCAAACATGTCATGGCTTATTTTCCTAAGTTTATCTTGAATGTCTAAATAACCATCCTTTCTACTATTCTGACTTTGGATATCAATTGTCCAAGATCATGTCCTCTAAGACTCTATACTATACCTATCCATACTGGATAAAGTAAAGTGTAACCCCAATAGCTTATAACTTCTTCAAACACCAAAAATCTTTATACTTCAGTTGTTCGACATTTCGTCAAACACTTTGCAAGCAAGGGGTCGTATGACTGATATAATTTTTTAGATTGCTACAATGACTCTTGTTTCGATTTACATCAAAGAGAATGCTTACAAAAAGACTCCAAATTGTCTAAACAATGACCTAACATGAATGTGCAACTAATTTGGAAATATTCAATACAAATATGAGACTTAAACTACTTGCAATATGCAGCTACAACAACTAGTAATTATGACAAATACCTTGGATGTCTTGGAAGAATTTCTTTGCCATCTCATCTAGATCAGCCATACTTTTTCTTTCCTTGGATTTTGTACTTTTACTTTCTACCAGAGGTTTGATCAAAATTTCTTTATTCTTTTCTCATTGCAAATATCCTTTTTCTCTTTCACTCAATTGCATGCAACCATAAAGTTTGACATGCAGCTGATTAGAAGCACCATAAAACCACCAAATTCATCAAGAACTAACATGAAAATGATGAGAAGTAGCATGCAACCATAAATTTTGACATGCAGCTGATTACAAGAAACATGCAACCATAAATTATGACATGCAAGATTTGGGTAGTTGTCAAAACTGACATGCAAACTTCTACAAACCCTCAGGCTGGCAAGATCATAGCTCTGATACCATTGAAATTTCCCTTTTCTTATTTTATATGATATTTCAAGTCTCTAATTATATCTTTAAGATCAAACAACCAATATTTCAAAGATCCACCAGTTTTTCAATAAACCCCAAATTGGGTATGCCGAAAATAGTGCCAAAAACTTCACAGCTTCACATATTATTAATAAATCTGAAAGTGAAAATTTTTTATAGAAATTTTAGCAGCATAAAATCCTACAAAATGACATTTCCAAATCTATATAACATTTACACAACAGCTCCCAAATGGAGGACAAAAACAATGCTCATCGGGCTCCCGAAAATAACATAGAACAGCCCGAAACACCACAAAAAGACTAATAATCTATCACAGAAGTATAATCATGACAACATAAATATATTCAAATTTATTTTAACATCTAAATTTCTGATATAAAGAAGCAAACCAAACTGATATGAAATACTCAACTAAAAACACCAAACTCTTACAAAAAACACACCCGAAAACCCACAAATCTGCATTGTTTAGCACAAAGGCAAACTCTGCATGAGTATGCACATGGAATGGCTTCAAACTCCCATCATTAGCCTTCTTTCAAACCTAAAAACTCCCATTCTTGGGTCTCCTTCTCCACAGGTTTGGAAGCCTCCGAAGAACAACAAAGCAATGTGCAAAAATCAAGTTCTGGAATGAGCCCAGAATGCCTCCAAACCCCTTAAAAGAGGGCATAACCCTAACTCATGTCCAAGAGTGATTAATAAAACATATTTTAATAATAATTTTCATTTATTAGTCCAACATTTTCCAAAGATTAACCTCCTTTTTTGAAACTTCACCTTCTTGGGCCTGCCTGCCTTGACAAAAATTATTATTTTTAATTATTTAAAAAGGGATATGACAAGTCCTCCCTCCCAAATATTGCTTGTCCTCAAGAAATGGCTGAATAATAAACCAATCAATCCACCTAGATCCAAAATGTAGTCATGAACTATACTACTTTCAATTAACACAGGCTCTTGCAATATCCTCTGCAATATAACCAAGAGGAATCCATAATCAAACTGACAATTATAGCTCAACCAAACTCTAAAATCACCACTGCCACAGTCAGAAACCCATGAGACACAAACTCTTAGAACATCAAAACCCAAGTAAAGTGGACAAATCAAACTGCCAACATAGTAAATACCATCAATGCACCCCACTGGCCTATACAAAATGTACAATCCAACTCTGCAACAATGGTGAACGCTCCCAAATGAAACTATACCAAGTATGGAGAATCCACATAGTGTACAACTCTTGCAATCAACACAACTCTGCAAATCACTAGCCACTATCTCATAACCATAACTCCTATGCACTACTGTTGGTGAAAAGACATTACAAGATAAATAGCAAGAAATGGAACCCAAACAAAATTTTCCATGAACAAGTGATACAGCCTACTGTAATTGACCACTAGCTAAGTTAGGATATTTCATAGCCAAAGGAGTAGAATCAATAATAAAAACTGCTAAAGCATTACTCCCAAACTCCTCCTCTAAGTCATGTATTATCAAGCTATCAACTGTAGAACCTATCGCCATGTCATGCCCATCACAACTCTCATCCCGAGGCATCAAACTATCCCATAACTGATGATAAGAACTAGGAACCAAAGTACATTTCTATATCATAATCTCATCAACATGGTCATCAAAGGTAAATTGATGAGCATACCTCACAATGTAGGGCTGATAGAATGTGCCAATCTCAGTCGGTGGCTCAGACTACAATCTAGATGAAACTAACTGCAATCAATCACTAACCAAGTTGGAATTGACTACTACCTCTGAAGACATTGCCAAGGGAGTAATATTACTAGTAGGAACCATGCCAACTGTCAGCTCACCAAAATCACACAGGACCTTTGATACAACATCCCTAGTCTCTGTGCCATTAGTACTAGAGGCACCACCATGTCAGGCATACCACAACAATTTGCTGCAGCACCCAACTCAACTGAACCTAACTCTAGTGGGAACAAACCTGATATGCCAATGTTAGTACCGAGTGGATGCATCCCCATCTCCACTATCTTTGACAATCTCAACCATGGACATCCTCAAATCACTAGACACCACAGCGTGTGACTGTACATAATATGGTAAAGATTGTAGTCACTCCAATTCCATGGTCACCTTAGTCAAATAAAATTGTGACTCCTTGAAAGCCAATTGTGTACTCTCAAGAATCTCAGAAGTCACCTCAAGCTGCTCAGTAAGCTCACTCACCTCATCTTCCTTGGCCAATAATGTGTCATATGCTGTACTCCCCCACTCTTTAAGATAATCTCTATCAGCTACCAACTGCATATAATTCTGTCTCAAAATCCGAATAGCCTCCCATAAAGAGTGGATCTCTATCAAGGAAAAATAACTGCCTTGCTACTCATCACTAGTAGGAGAACCCCATCCATAAACTGCTAACAACTGATGAGCAGCATTGAAATGCTAGCAAGCAATAGCAATGTCTCACTCACTAACTCTCGACTGATTAGACAAATGATGGCACTCGCTAGACTGTCTCCTAAAAACCTCCTCTGATGCACTATCTAAAGGAGTATCCTCAAAGTTACTAGTATCTAGAGTATTACCATCCATATCTAGTGAATCAACTCTAGAGCTCATATCAACATAAAAAGTATCAAAAACTGTAGCACTACTGTCCAACTCCTCTGTACCCAAAGAAACTGCCAAGGAAACTAAGTCTTCAAAACTACCCACTGCATCCTCCTGGATGTCATCAATGTCAATATGATCCTGGGACTCATCTATACACACTACCAAATATGAAATATCATCAACACATTCCAGCAATATGGTTGACTAGATATATGAACAAAGCCCAACACCAATGTATAAAACTTAATACCAGCATTGGACAAGCTGCTGGCACAAGAAAAGACAAAACCATGCAATCTGCTAATCAAATCCATGATAGCACCCAAACAAACATTGCTACCAAAAAGTGTAAAAGATCTCCAGTCAACTGAATCCCAAACACCAATATAACAATCTTGAGTCCATATCCATAAACTATAATCAGCTGGTAACTCAAGCAAACTCCTCACCTGAGTAATATGACCCATACCAACTAACTCCACATACCTATCTGACATTGTCCCTGTATCCTGGATGTGAATGCAAGATGAACTCACAACATTATCAATGACCACATATGATCTACCATTCCCAGAAAGCTGAGTATCAGGAGTGCAAGATGAATCTAAACTCAACTCCATGTCATGCTTATCTCCATGTCTCTCCCAGTCTTGTAAGGTCAATGGAGTATTTACCAAAGAATCTCGAGTGTCCTCAAGCTCGTGAGAAAGCCTATCAAATTCCTCCTCCTTCCTCCTCAAGGCATCTGAATAGTCTCTGACAAGGCTAAGAAGATGGTCATGATCTAATAGAAGATGTAAATAACTCAACTTTATCATTCCCATTCCTTCCCTAAATGCCTTTAAGTAAACACAAGAAGACTTTTCCTGAACTCCCTTATGTCTACCCTATAACTGAATCATTCGAATGTGATCCTCTATCATGTCCTGAATCCTGTCATGATGAGATAATGAAGTCACAATACTATCTTTGTTCACCTTCAACTGGTTGGACAAATCATGTGAAGTACTACCTACCTCAACCTCATGTGATGAAGCATCTAACTATACTTGGTACTCTTTCTCAGTAAAGTCATGAATGCTAAATGTCTACTCATCTCTACCGGGTATCTCACCATCATGCACAACAACATCCTCATAATCATCATCTAAAACCACTACCTCTTGTGGCAGAGTAGAATCTGAGACCTCTGCTTAGCTATAAGCTAGTTTCTCAAACTCCTCATGCAAGTTCTTGGTAATTGTGTCATCTGCCCTATGAGAAAATCTGCCAAATAGAAATCTAGTCAACTTATCCACCTTAGTAGACAACATGTCATTCATCATACCATGGTGCTCAACCAACTATTCAGACATGTCATAGCTTATTTTCCCAAGTTTATCTTGAATTTCTAAATAACCATCCTTTCTACTGTTCTAACTCTAGATATCAATTGTCCAAGATCATGTCCTCTGAGACTCTGTACTATACCTGTCCATACTGGATAAATTAGAGTGTAACCCCAATAGGTTATAACTTCTTCAAACACCAAGAATCTTTATACTTCAATTTTTTGACATTTCGTCAAACACTTTGCGAGCAAGGGGTCGTATGACTAATATAATTTTTCAAATTGCTACAAGCACTCTTTTTTTGATTTGCATCAAAGAGAATGCTTACAAAAAGACTCTAGATTGTCTAAACAATGACCTAACATGAATGTGCAACTAATTTGGCAATATTCAATACAACTATGAGACTTAAACTGCTTGCAATATGCAGCTACAACAACTAGTAATTATGACAAATACCTTGGATGTCTTGGAAATTTTCTTTGCCATTTCATCTGGATCAGCCATACTTTTTCCTTACTTGGATTTTGTACTTTTACTTTCAATTGGAGGTTTGATCAAAATTTCTTTATTCTTTTCTCATTGCAAATATCCCTTTTCTCTTTCACTCAGTTGCATGCAACCATACATTTTGACATGCAGCTGATTAGAAGCAACATGCAACCACCAAATTCATCAAGAACTAACATGAAAATGATTAGAAGTAGCATGCAACCATAAATTTTGACATGCAGCTGATTACAAGCAACATGTAACCATAAATTATGACATGCAAGATTTGGGTAGTTGTCAAAACTGACATGCAAACTTCTACAAACCCTCAGGCTAGCAAGATCATAGCTCCGATACCACTGAAATGTCCCTTTTCTGATTTTATATGATATTTCAAGCCTCTAATCAGATCGTTAAGATCAAACAACCAATATTTCAAAGATCCACCAATTTTTCAATAAACCCCAAATCGAGTATGCCGAAAATAGTGCCAAAGACTTCACAACTTCACATATTATTAATAAATCTGAAAGTAAAAATTTTTTATAGAAATTTCAGCAGCATAACAGCTTAAAAAATGACATTTTCAGATCTATATAACATTTACACAACAGCTCCCAAACGGAAGACAAAAACAATGCTCATCGGGCTCCCGAAAACAACAAAGAACAGCCCAGAACACCACAAAAACACTAATAATCTATTACAGAAGTATAATCATGACCAAATACATATATTCAAATTTATTTTAACATCTAAATGTCTGATATATAGAAGCAACCCAAATTGATATGAAATACTCAACTAAAAACACCAAACTCTTACAAAAAACACACCCGAAAACCCACAAATCTGCACTGTTTAGCACAAAGGAAAACTCTGCATGAGCATGCACATGGAATGGCTTCAAACTCCCATTCTTGGGTCTCCTTCTCAACACGTTTGGCAGCCTTTGAAGAACAACAAAGCAATGCGCAAAAATCAAGTTCTCGAATGAGCCCAGAATGACTCCAAACCCCTTAAAAGAGGGCATAACCCTAACTCGCATCCAAGAGGGGTTAATAAGACATATTTTAATAATAATTTTCATTTATTAGTCCAACGATTTCCAAAGATTAACCCCTTTTTTTGAAACTTCACCTTCTTGGGCCTGCCTGCCTTGGCAAAAATTATTATTTTTAATTATTTGAAAAGGGACATGACAAGTCCTCCCTCCTAAATATTGCTTGTCCTCAAGCAATGGCTAAACAATAAACCAATCAATCCACCTAGATCCCAAATTTAGTCATGAACTATGCTACTATCAATTAACACAGGCTCTTGCAATATCCTCTGCAATATAACCAAGAGGAATCCATAAGCAAACTGACAATTACAGCTCAACCAAACTCTAAAATCACCATTGCCACGGTCAAAAACCCATGAGGCACAAACTCTTAGAATGTCAGAACCCAAGTAAAGTGGACAAATTAAATTGCCAACATAGTAAATACCATCAACGCATCCCACTGGCCTATACAAAATGTACAATCCAACTCTGCAACAATGGTGAATGCTCCTGAATGAAACTATACCAAGTATGGAGAATCCACACACTGTACAACTCGTGCAATCAACACAACTCTGCAAATCACTGGCCACTATCTCATAACCATTACTCCCATGCACTACTATTGGTGAAAAGACATTACAAGATAAATAGCAAGAAATGGAACCCAAACCAAATTTTCCATGAACAAGTGATACAGCCCACTGTAACTGACCACCAGCTAAGTCAGGAGATGTCATAGCCAAAGGAGTAGAATCAATAATAACAACTGCTGAAGCATCACTCCCAAACTCCTCCTCTAAGTCATGTATTATCAAGCTATCAACTATAAAACCTATCGCCATGTCATGCCCATCACAACTCTCATCCCGAGGCATCAAACTGTCCTATAACTAATGACAAGCACTAGGAACCAAAGTACATCTCTGTATCATCATCTCATCAACATGTTCATCAAAGGTAAATTGATGAGCATACCTCACAATGTAGTGCCCATAGAATGTGCCAATCTCAGTCAGTGGCTCAGACTGCAATCCAGATGAAACTAACTGCAATCGATCACTAACCAAGTTGGAATTGACTACTACCTCTGAAGACATTGCCAAGGGAGTAATATTACTACTAGGAACCATGCCAACTGTCAGCTCACCAACATCACACATGACCTTTGATACAACATCTCTAGTCTCTGTGCCATTAGTACTAGAAGCCACCACCATGTCAGGCATACCACAACAATTTTCTGTAGCACCCAATTCAATTGAACCTGACTCTAGTGGGATTGAACTTGATATGCCAATGTTAGTATCAAGGATGGATGCATCCCCATCTCATTTGTCTCTGATAATATCAACCATGGACATCATCAAACCACGAGACACTGCAGCTTGTGACTATACAGAATATGATAAAGATTATAGTCACTCCAATTCCATGGTCATCTTAGTCAAATAAAATTGTGACTCCTCAAAAGCCAACTGTGTACTCTCAAGAATATCAGAAGTCACCCTTAGTTGCTGAGTAAGCTCACTCACCTCATCTTCCTTGGCCAATAATGCATCATATGTTGTACTCCCCCACTCCATAAGATAATCTTTGTCAGCTACCAACTACATATAATTCTATCTCAAAATCCAAATAGCCTCCCATAAAGAGTGGATCTCTGTCAACGAAAAATAACTGCCTTCTTGCTCATCACTAGTAGGATAACCCCATCCATAAACTGCTAACAACTGATGAGCAGCATCGAAATGCTGGCAAGCGATAGCAATGTCTCACTCACTAACTCTCAACTAATTAGACACATGATGGCACTGGCTAGACTATCTCCTACAAACCTCCTTTAATGCACTATCTAAAGGAGTATCCTCAAAGTTACTAGTCTCTAGAGTATTACCATCCATATCTTGTGAATCAACTCTAGAGCTCATATCAACATATAGAGTATCAAAAATTGTAGCACTTCTGTCCAACTCCTATGTACCCAAAGAAACTGCCAAGGAAACTAAGTCTTCAAAACTACCCACTGCATCCTCCTGGATGTCATCAATGCCAATATGATCCTAGGACTCATCTGTACACACTACCAAATATGAAAGATCATCAACACATTCCAGCAATATGGTCGACTAGATATATGAACAAAGCCCAACACTGATGTATAAAAAGTAATACCAGCATCGGACAAGCTGCTAGCACAAGAAAAGACAACACCGTGCAATCTGCTAATCAAATCCATGATAGCACCCAAAAAAACATTGCTACCAAAAAGTGTAAAAGATCACCAGTCAATTGAATCCCAAACACCAATATAACAATCTCGAGTCCATATCCATAAACTATAATCAGCTAGTAACTCAAGCAAACTCCTCACCTGAGTAATATGACCCATACCAACTAACTCCACATACCTGTCTAACATTGTCCCTGTATCTTGGATGTGAATGCAAGATGAACTTGCAACATTATCAATGACCACATATGATCTACCATTTGCAAAATGTTGAGTATCAGGAGTGCAAGATGAAACTAAACTCAACTCCATGCTATGCTTATCCCCATGTCTCTCCCAATCTTGTAATACCAATGGAGTATTCACCAAAGAAGCTCGAGTGTCCTAAAGCTTGTGAGAAAGTCTATCAACTTCCTCCTCAAGGCATCTGAATAGTCTCTGACAAGGCTAAAAAGATGGTCATGATCTAATAGAAGATGTAAATAACTCAACTTCATCATTCCCATTCCTTCCCTAATTGCCTGTAAGTCAACACAAGAAGACTTTTCCTAAACTCCCTTATGTCCACCCTATAACTGAATCATTCAAATGTGATCCTATATCATGTCCTACATCCTGTCATGATGATATAATGAAGTCACAATACTATCTTTGTTCACCTTCAGCTGATTGGACAAATCATGTAAAGTACTACCTACCTCAACCTCATATGATGAAGCATCTAACTGTGCCTGGTACTCTTTCTCAGCAAAGTCATGAATGCTCAATGTCTGCTCATCTCTACTGGGTATCTCACCATCATGCACAACAACATCCTCATAATCATCATCTAAACCCACTACCTCTTGTGGCAGAGTAGAATCTGAGACCTCTGCTTGGCTATAAGCTAGTTTCTCAAACTCCTCATGCAAGTTCTTAGTAATTGTGTCATCTTCCCTGTGAGAAAATCTGCCAAATAGAAATCCAGTCAAATTATCCACCTTAGCTGGGTTAGAGAACATGTCATTCATCATACGGTGGTGCTCAACCAACTGTTCAGACATGTCATGGCTTATTTTCCTAAGTTTATCTCGAATGTCTAAATAACCATCCTTTCTACTGTTCTGACTCTGGGTATCAATTTTCCAAGACCGTGTCCTTTGAGACTCTCCACTATACCTATCCATACTAGATAAAGTACAGTGTAACCCCAATAGCTTATAAATTCTTCAAACACCAAGAATCTTTATACTTTAGTTGTTTGACATTTCATCAAACACTTTGCAAGCAAGGGGTCGTATGACTAATATAATTTTTTAGATTGCTGCAAGGACTCTTGTTTCAATTTGCATCAAAGAGAATACTTACAAAAATACTCTAGATTGTCTAAACAATGACCTAACATGAATGTGCAACTAATTTTTTAATATTCAATACAAATATGAGACTTAAACTACTTGCAATATGCAGCTACAGCAACTAGTAATTATGAAAAATACCTTGGATGTCTTGGAAGAATTTCTTTGCCATCTCATTTGGATTATCCATACTTTTTCCTTCCTTGGATCTTGTACTTTTACTTTCAACTGGAGGTTTGATCAAAATTTCTTTATTCTTTTCTCGCTACAAATATCCCTTTTCTCTTTCACTCAGTTGCATGCAACCATAAATTTTGACATGCAGCTGATTAGAAGCAACATGCAACCACCAAATTCATCAAGAACTAACATGAAAATGATTAGAAGTAGCATGAAACCATAAATTTTGACATGCAGCTGATTAGAAGAAACATGCAACCATAAATTATGACATGCAAGATTTGGGTAGTTGTCAAAATTGACATACAAACTTCTACAAACCCTCAGGCTGGCAAGATCATAGCTATGATACCACTGAAATGTCTCTTTTCTGATTTTATATGATATTTCAAGCCTCTAATCAGATCTTTAAGATCAAACAACCAATATTTCAAAGATCCACCAATTTTTCAATAAACCCCATATCGGGTTTGCCGAAAATAGTGCCAAAAACTTCACAGCTTCACATATTATTAATAAATCTAAAAGTGGGAATTTTTTACAGAAATTTCAGCAGAATAACAGCCTAAAAAATGAAATTTCTAGATCTATATAACATTTACACAACAGCTCCCAAACGGAGGACAAAAACAATGCTCATCGAGCTCCCGAAAACAACATAGAACAGCCTGAAACACCACAAAAACACTAATAATCTATCATAGAAGTATAATCATGACCAAATACATATATTAAAATTTATTTTGACATCTAAATCTCTGATATAAAATAGCAAGCCAAACTGATATGAAATACTCAACTGAAAACACCAAACTCTTACAAAAAACACACCCGAAAACTCACAAATCTACACTGTTTAGCACAAAGGAAAACTCTGCATGAGCATGCACATGGAATGTCTTCAAAATCCTATCCTTATCCTTCTTGGAAACTTGCAAACTCCTGTTCTTGGGTCTCCTTCTCCACAGGTTTGGGAGCCTCTGAAGAACAACAAAGCAATGCGCAAACATCAAGTTCTCGAATGAGCCCAGAATGCCTCCAAACCCCTTAAAAGAGGGCATAACCATAACTCACATCCAAGACGGGTTAATAAAACATATTTTAATAATAATTTTCATTTATTAGTCTAACAATTTCCAAAGATTAACCCCTTTTTCCGAAACTTCACCTTCTTGGGCCTGCCTGCCTTGGCAAAAATTATTATTTTTAATTATTTGAAAAGGGACATAACAATTGACAATGGTTGTTCACATCATATGACTAGTGATATGAACAATTTTTTTAACTTCAAAAGTTGGGATGGAGGCATTGTTAGAGTTGGAAACAATGCAACATGACAACTTAAAGGTATTGGATCTATAACTCTCAATGGTAAAACTAATACTATGTATTCTTTTTTGATGGTCCAAAGCACAATTATTTAAGTGTTGGACAACTAGTGGACAAAGGTTATAAGTTGCAGTTCATAGAGAAGACATGCATGATCAAAGACAAAGATGGAAAGGTAATTGAAATAGGAACAAAATCTAGAGGTAATGTATTTTAGTTTAATCCTACTGTAATAACATGTTTGGTTGCAAAGGTAGATGACAGTTGGTTATGGCATAAGATGTTTTGTCATATAAACTTTGACAATATTGTGAAGACTAGTAAAATGTTCATAGCTAGATATTTGCCAAAGATAGTTAAACCTACTAACACAATTTGCAAGGAGTGTGTTATAATAAAGCATAACAAAACTCCTTTTCCCAGCAAGAAGTTTACCACTACAATGAAGTTGGAGATTGCACACACAGATCTTAGCAGTCCTAAAAAGACTAAAGGATTCTATGGTGAAAGGTATTTTATGATTCTAGTTGATGACTTTTTTAGAATGAGGTGGGTGTTGTGATGTGGACCCTAATTAGACTCAGAGGTTTATTTAGCACAATTTTCCTCTAGATTATTTTTATGGGGGTTTGGAGGTAGTTCCCCAAAGATGGGGTAGTGACAAAGGAGAAGTTGAATGATGTAGGGTGCTCCACTTAATACCATAAACTCATAACAAAAACAAAGAGACAATAGCAAATGCGAGAACAAAATATAGACTTCTTATTTGTAACACAAATTTAGAATTACAAAATTCACAAATAAAATATGCTAACTCACATGGGCACCTTTAGCATAATAATTTGTAAGACAAGTTGTGAACTATCACCCAGAGCTATCTTAAACAATGTTTGGGCCTTTCTTAAATAAGTAATTTTATGCCGCCTAGGAAGGTTCTAAATGCTCAAACTTAATACCTAGGGTTGATAGACCCTAACAAAACATATAGAGTCAACCAAATACATTTTTAACAATTATTTTAGAAGTTTCAAGTAACCCAACTTTGGAAGGCCATAACTCACAAATTATTGCTCTGATTGGCTATTATAACCACTTTTTAGAAACACCAACTCCTGATCTACATGCTCAAAATTGCACTAGTGCCCTTCTATCAAGTTTTTCAAACCTCATTTGGGCACTCTAACGCCTCCAATGTTGAGCCTAAAGATTATTTTACAAATTTTTCCACCAAAAATATGCAATAACTTCTCCAATACTTAAGCTAGAGAAATGAGATTTGTATGGTAAGCTTATATCTCTAAAATGAACCTTCCTATAGAAAATGAGAACATTCTGAGCTCATATGACAAACTTACTAAAAATAGAAAGTTTCCATAAATAGTAACCACCCTATCTACTAGTCCTTATTCAAATAGAAAAGACTAAAAATAAAATATTTTTGGGTGATAAAAGATTGCCTTTACACCAAGGATGCTCTTGCATCACTGAACTCCTCTCAACTTTGGTTGGTCTTCTAGACTGAACAAACTAAAATAATAACAAAGTCTAGGGTGGTTTAATATTCTAGTGGGAGCTACAGGTTTAGTAGTACTATGATTAGTCTCCAAGTGGGAGGTTATTATTGTGGAGTATGGTCAGTCTCTAAGTGGGAGATTGTTGTGATGTGGAGCCTAATCAAACGTAGAAGTTTATTTAGTGTAGTTTCCCTCTAGATTATTCCTACAATGGGTAGTGCCCCTATGGAGTCCTAGGGAAATTTCACAGGTGCACTCCCTGTTGTAGTATAGGGTGGGGTCAAGGGGCAATGCCCCCATGGGGATTTTTAGGGGCAATGCCCCCAAAGCCAAAATTAACCTTATATTGTGAAAGGTGTTAGCTACTAATTTTCTATTATTCTATCCCTAGTTTTGTAAGTGGCAAAAAGATTGTATAAAAAGTCTTAGGGTTAGGGATCTTCACTAGGTTGCAATCACCGATTCATAATAATATTGGACTTGTTGTTGGTGGACATAGTCCAGGTACTAGGTGAACCACATTAAATTTTGGTGTCTTGTGTTCTCTTTTATGCAATTTACTATTTTTTGGTATTGATTATATTTGCATGTAATTCTATTATTTCTATTTGAGGTTAATCCTAAAAGTGGTATCAAAGCTAGATGACTACCATTTAATTTTTAGCTAGATCGTCATCATTTTTATTTTTTAAGTGATCCTCTATAGGAAGGTCTCATGGTTGAGTGGGAGTCTCACAATTGAGTGGGAGTCTCACAGTTGAGTAAGAGTTATGGTAGATGAGGGTAAGCTAAAGGTGGAGAAGTCTAATGGGAAAAACTTTCAGTTATGGAAGATGCAAATGGAGGACTATCTTTATTAGAAGGATTTATGGAAGCCGTTGGAAGGAAAATCTAAGAAACAAGGAACTATTTCAAATGAGGATTGGGAGATTTTAGATAGAAAGGCACTTGGAAGCATTCAATTATGCTTGGCACCATCAATGATATTTAACATTACAAAAGTGAAGATGATGAAAGAGTTGATGGAAACCCTAGCGAAATTGTATGAAAAGCCCTCCACTTCAAGTAAGGTATTTCTCATAAAGCATTTATTTAATATAAAAATGGAAGAAGGTAGATTTGTTGTAGATCATTTAAATGAGTTCAATACTATTACTAGTCAATTTTTTTCTGTGGGTATTAATTTTGATGAATAAATTAGGGCTCTCTTGATTTTGTGTTCTGTTCTTGAAATTTGGAATGGCTTGGTAATGGTTCTGAGTAATTATGTTTCTGGATATAATACCCTAAAATTTTATGATGTGATTGGTGTTATTTTGAGTGAGGAAACTCATAGGAAATCCTCAAGTGGATCTACACTAGGAAGTGCTTTGAATGCACAAAGTAGAAGTAGAATGACTAAGAGAGGAAATAATTCTAAGTTATATTATTCCTTGTACTTTGATTATTTCAGAGAAAAATGAATTCATGAATAGTTGTTGTAGTTGAGTAGGGAGAACAAATAGCTACTGTAGATTCTGATAAAGTATTGTGGTACAATAGACTTGAGCACACAAGTGAGAAAGCTATGAAAGTACTTCATTCAAAGAAAGTTTTACCAGGTCTGAAATGTGTCAATATAGATTTCTATGAAAGTTGTCTGTATAGAAAATAAAAGAGTGATTTTTGTGAAGACTAGGAAGGAAAATAAAAGTGAAAAATTAGAAATTGTGCATATAAATGTATGGGGACTAGCTTGGGTATCTTCCCTTAGTGGCTCTCATTATTATGTTACATTTATTGATGATGCAACTAGAAAAGTATGGGTTTATTTCCTTAGATAGAAAAATAATGTATTTCAAACTCTTAAGAAATAGAAATGCTTGGTTGAAAATGAGACTAGAAAGAAATTAAAATGCCTCAGATTTGATAATAGTGGTGGGTGAACCCACAATAATGGGTTACACTTTAGTGGGACGAACAAAAATTAAAAAAATTACAAAATGAGAAATTGAGTTTACAATATGTTCACGTGAAGATACTTATTGTGTTCGCATGAACTTTTTTTTAATCATGTTCACGTGAACATATGTCATAAATATGTTTGTGCAAACATGATTTGCATGTTCACGCAAACATACATTCATGCAAACATGGTAAACATGTTCACACGAATGCCATGTTCGCATGAACATGCAAAATCACATAAAATTTAACCTTTTTTTCAATTTTTTTTTTTTTTGCTCTTTTGACTGCCATAATTGCAGGAGAATGATCTCCTACTATAAAATAAAAAATGTCAAAATGTGCTGATCAAACCAAGCTTTCCAATGACTCTAATTTTAATACATAATTTAATCATTAAGACTTTCAAATATGAGTTTAACTCATTATAGGTTCATTACTGATTGAACATCAATGACTTTGACACCTTGGGAAAATTAGTAAATTAGGTCAAATTTTTTTTGAAAAATATGGAGGAACTGGCTTATTGAGATACCTTTCTATTCAAAAAAAAAAAAAAAATGGTTTATGATAAATTGACTTCAACTTATCTGTGTCAAACAGAACGTATGTCTGAATTACGGTTCATGTCACTTCAAAACTTCATAAACTATACAATATTCAACCAAAATAAATCAAACCAAATGCATCCTTTGGATATTGATGTTACAAACCTAACATTGAAAGAATTACTTCATTATCATTTCTAGAAAAAAAGTTGTGTGTCAAATGGACTATCACTTTTTAAAATATTGAATTTTATTATGTACCACTTCTCGGAGGAGATAAAAAAAATTTACATAAATAAATTTTTTTTTAGATTAAAAAATATGGTTACAAAGTAGGAACAGAGTACTCAAAATCACTAGTTTATGTCATCTTAAAATTATTTATAGTTTTGGAGATATAGTCACTTGAATGTGACATTTGTTGCAAAAATATTGATTTCAGTGTCAAAATTGGTCAAAAAGTGGAACCCATTATTGTGGGATCACCCTAGTGAGTATTGTAGTCATGAATTTGAAGATTATTGCTTTGCTAATGGTGTTTGTAGATAGAAAATTGTTCCTAGGATTCCATAGGAAAATAGAGTGGTTGAATGCATGAACAAAACTATAATGGAGCATGCAAGAAGCATTAGTTTGAATGCAGGGTTGCCCTTAAACATGTGGGTCAAGGCCATCAATATTGCTATATATTGGACTAATAGAGGTCCCTATACTCCTTTGGGCTATGGTATTCTAGAGGAAGCATGGAGTAGCAAGAAGGTCAGTTATTCTTTTCTCAAATCTTTTGGTTGTGAAGCATTTTCTCATATAGTCCTAAAAATAGAACCAAGCTAGAATCTGAGTCAAAGAAATGTGTATTTGTTGGATATGGCATTAATTAATTTGGTTATAGGATTTGAGATTTTGCAAATCATAAAATTGTATGAAGTAGGGATGTCATATTCAATGAGAAAATGTTGTACAAGGATTTGTCGCAGCAACATGAGAAGAAAAAAGATGATTATGTACTGTTGGATGATACTTCAAAAGTTGATGTTCCAACAATTCCTCATGATGTACAACAATTGTAATAGAAAATACCACACACCCAAGTGAATGTTAGATGGTCAACAAGGATAACACCAAAAAGATTTTCTCCTTCCTTGTATTCTATTCTACTTAGTGATGCTGGTGAACCTGAATGTTATGATGAAGCTATGTAGGTGGATACTAAGATTCAGTGGGAGTCTGCAATGAAAGATGAAATGGACTCTTTGTTGAAAAATAAGACATGGTATTTATGTAAGTTGCTTTCAAGTAATAAGGTTTTGTAGAATAAATGTGTTCATAGGTTAAAAGAAGAGGATGGAGGTAAGAAACAATTTAAAGCTAAGTTAGTTGTAAAAGGATTTGCATAGAAAAAAGGAATTGATTTTGATGAGATATTCTCTCATGTTGTTAAAATGACTTCTATTCACATTGTTTTAAGTATTGTGGCTATTGAAGATTTGCATTTGGAGTAGCTTGATGTTAAAACAACATTTCTTCATGGTGATTTGGATGAATAGATATATATGGCACAACCATAGGGATTAAGGTCAAAGGTAAGAAGAACTTAGTTTGCAGATTGAAGAAAAGTTTATATGGCTTAAAGCAAGCACCTCGACAATGGTATCTAAAATTTGATAGGTTTAGGCATGAGCATGGATATAGTAGGTGTCATTTAGATCATTGTATTTATTTTAAGAGATTGGATGATGACAACTATATTATTTTATGTTTATATGTTGATGATATGCTTGTAGTTGGGTCTAACATGGACCATATTAAGGGGTTGAAACACTAGTTAGCACATGCATTTGCTATGAAAGATTTGGGGGTAGAAACACAAATATTTGGTTTGAAGATTTATAGAAATAGAAAGAATAGAAAATTGACATTATCTCAGGCTAATTATATTGAGAAGGTGTTGCAACATTTCTCTATGGAGAATGCTAAAGCTTTTAGCACACCATTACCTGGTCATTTGAAATTGACTAAGGAGATGTGTCCCAAGACACAAGAAGAGGAGGATAAAATGTCTAAGGTATCTTATGCTTCAGCTATAGGAAGCTTTATGTATGCTATGGTATGTACTAGGCCGGATATTGTACATGCAATGGGAGTCATTAGCAAGTATATGAGTCATCCAGGGCTTGAGCATTGGAATGTAGTTAAATGGATTTTTAGATATTTGAGAGGAAAAACTAGTAAGTGTCTAATTTTGGTCCTCTACTACTAATCCATAGGGCTATGTTGACTTATATTTGGTAGGGGATATTGATACCAAGTAGAGTACTATAGGTTATGTATTTACTATTGGTGGGGTAGCAGTGAGCTGGGTTTCTAGGTTACAAAAATTTAATGCTTTATCAACAATAGAGGCAAAGTATGTTGCTACTATAGAGGTAACCAAGGAGATGATATGGCTTTAGTTCTTCATGAAAGAATTGGGACACCCATAGAGGGATAATTATTTGTTCACTGATAGCTAGAGTTTCATTCATCTTGCAAATAATTCAGCTCTGCATTCAAAGACAAAACACATATAGTTGCGGCACCATTTCATTCATTCAATTTTGGATGATAGATAATTAAAGCTAAAGAAGATACATACATATGACAATCCAATAGATATGTTTACAAATGTAGTGACAAGGGATAAGTTGAACTCCTCTTCAACTTTGGTTGGTCTTCTATACTGAATAAACTAAAAGAACAACATATTCTAGGGTGGTTTGATATTCTAGTGGGAGTTAGAGGATTAGTAGTGCTATGATCAATCTCCAAGTGGGAGTTTATTATTGTAGAGTCTGATTAGTCTCCAAGTGTGAGATTGTTGTGATGTGGAGCCTAATTAGACTCAGAGCTTTATTGAGAATGGTTTCCCTCTGGATTATTTCTATGGGGGTTTTTAGGTAGCACCTCAAAGATGGGGTCAAGGGGAAGTACCCTTACAAGGTCCTAGGGTAGCACCCCAAGTGCACTCCCTATCATAGTACAGGGTGGAGTCAAGAGGCAATGCCCCTGAAGCCAAAAATGATCTTATATTGTAAAAGGTGATGGCTACTATTTTTCTATTATTCTAGTCCTAATTTTGTAAGTGGCAAAAAGCTTGTATAAAAAGTCTTAGGTTTAGGGATTGTCATAAAGTGTGATGTAAAAAATTGTTCTTGCAGCGGTATTGAACTGTAAGGGATTATAGATTGTAATCAAGTTGTAATCATTGGATCATAATAACATCGGCATTGTTATTGGTGGATGTAGCCTAGGGATTTGGTGACCCACATTAAACCTTGGTGTCTTGTGTTCTCTTATGTGTGATCTATTATTTTCTAATATTTGTTATATTTTCATGTTACTATTATTTTTGTTTGAGGTTAATCCAAAGTATTTCAAAAAATTTGAGAATAAGTGTTGCATCAAAAGAGATGATGATATTGGTAAGTTTGATGCTAGAAGTGATGAAGGTATGTTTCTTGGTTATTAATTGAAAAGAAAAGTTTATAGATGTTATAATTAGAGAACTAAGGCTATTATGGAAAGTGCAAATATGAGAATTGATGAGAAATTTAGGATACAAGAGAGAATAGTTGATTACAATTCAGATGATGATGTTGTTACTAAGCCAAGGAATGATGAGGTATTTCTTGAGACTAGCAATGATTTGTAGAATGAAGGAGAGCCAAGGTAGGAACAAAGCTTAGAACCTTTAGTAGAGCCAAGAGTTGAGATAGTGACTCCTACTTTAGGAAAGAATATGATAAAGAATCACCCATCTGAGTAGATCATCCAAAGAAAAGACAAAGGTGTGACAAAAGGAAGTAGAGTCAATGAAGACTATGCTTGATATCTCAAGTTGAGCCTAAGAATGTAGATTAAGTATGTAAAGATGATTATTGGAAACAAGCTATGAAAGAGGAATTGGATCAAATAATAAAGAATGAGACATAGGAAATCAGATTGGAGTATGTTAGCACTAAAGAGAATATTGTAGATATATTCACTAAGCCTCTTCCCAAAGAGACTTTTGAGTATTTTTGAGGTATGCTTGGGGTTATTCTCCTTCCTACATCAGCGTAGGAGATGCAAGAGTGCATCAGTCCAATGTAACAGAGCACCATTGTTGTCTAGACTAAATGTTGATACTTCCTATATGGGGGAGTATCTATGATGGATAGAGTCATCTAGGACTCTTGTTGAATATCTTTTTGAATAGTGTCTTTTGAAACTCAAACTAAGTAAGAATCAGTTCTTGCAAAGTTTGATGCAGTAAAATTTGGTTGCTAAAACCTTTGACATTGATGTCAATGAGGGAGAAGTTTGGCATGAAAAATAGTATGCATAATAGTTAGATAATTTCAGCATGAGTGTAGTATGTTTGGAAGAACAATAACATGGAATAACAATATGACAGAAACACATTAAGATATATCAATGAGGGAGATTGGTGAAGAGGATTTGAAAAGATAAATAGTATTTTGTTAGTATTCTTGGAATTAGATTTTTTTCATCTATGTTGTCATCAATGCCAAAGGGGGAGATTGTTGAAAGCATGAATTTTGATGATATTCCTATGGGGGAGTATTCTAGATATGTTACTATGATGATATGTTACATTCATGTCTGAGTTTTCATTGATGTCAACAAAGAAGTTTTCTATGGTATCTAATAGAAGAACAATGGAAAGATCAAGTTGGAATGGATAGCTAGTTGAGCATTATAACTATTCAAGGTTATGGGAGATACTTATGAGTATCTAATATATTTAGTTAATGTTGGAATAAGAAATGATAACCTAGAAGAAGTTATGTAAGTTTTGGTGATGTTTGTTCTGAGATAGAGTTTACAAAGGCATGTTCTAGTAAACTTGTTATATCTCTTAGCAGAGTTGATACTTTAAGGATCAAGGTTGAAGACATGAAGGAGACATGTTAATGATGATGTGGCTAAGTTTTTTCATCATAATATTGCATGTACAGAAAGTTATTCAAGTTGCAAGGTGGAAGATTAATGTTATCATTGAGTATAACATGTTCTTAATGTGGTCCTCTAATAATTAATCGATTCAGTCTAATAGAAAACTTAGGGAATTTTTTTGAGGACTTGGTATTAAAAAATGACATTTTCCTTTATCATGGTATGGTTTTTATGATTGATGATAAGCAATACCAAGAGTGAAATGCAAAGTTGAGTAGAGTAGTGTGGAAGTGAAGGAAACTTCATTACCGAGGTCTTCCTGAGTGATCTAAGGTTTGATATTTGGATATGAGGTTTGTGACTTGGTCTACAAGGTTTGATAGTAGTTAGTCTGGTTGGAAGAATAAAGGAAAGAAGAAAATAAAAGCAAATTGCATGTTTGAGAGTGATCTCTTCTTGTACTTGAAATTGCATGTTTGGGTAGTGGGCTCTTCTTGCATACATTGTATTACAACTCCTAACAGGGTTGGCACAACTCCTAAAGGGTTGGAATCTCCTAACAAGGATTCAAAGTCTCCTAATAGGAACTCTATGTACTAAATGTTGTAATAGACTCCTAACAGGGTCCATCCATTCAACTTGAATTCAAAGTCTCCTAGCAAGTACTCATATGTACTGAATGTGTTTCATTGGCTCCTAATAGAGTCAATCCTTTCAGAGGCAACTTTTATATTAGTACTTCATCTTGTAGGCATCATTCCCACTAGGGTTTTCCCTCTGATGAAGTTTTTCCCTAGTTAACATATCCACTGTAATTGTCTATGTGGATCTTATTATGGTTGCTATTTACTTTGGTTGAATGGTTAAATTTTTTTAAAGAAGATAAATCTTTTAATTGTCAAATAAATAATTCACCCCCCCCCCCCCCCCCCTTAGTTATCTTGGTGGACTATTATTTCTAACACTATCTAGCTAATATTTCAAAAATCTAAGACATTATTCAAATCACTCAACTATTCATCACTGACTACTTTATCATTTACCTAGTTTGAGCTTATCAATAAAAAATTATACAATTATTCATATTAGTAGGTGTTATCATAAACATAGAATCATAATACATAGTTAACATTCATGTAGGATACCAAAACTTATTTCACACTGCAGCTCATTCTTTACTAAATTAATATTTGGTAACATGCAAAAAATACTTACTCAAATAGATAACATCAATGACAACTAATAATTGATTTACTTGTTATTAAATATATATACCATTACATCATCAACTCATCATGTAACATCACTACCAAAATATCTTCAATTATTGTACCAAAAATATCTTCTCAATAACTAATCTCTTCATTACTTAGTTATGCCAACAATAACCCCCTTTAGTAATGGCAACACTTATCATTGTCAAACATATGTTGATGATAAAATTTCTCATTTTCACTTCAACACTTCTCATCTTCTGCTTGATTCTTGATGGATTCAAACATTGGAATAATATTTCCACTTTTTTTTTTATACTTCTCTTCTCTCTGTACATGGTCTCCCCCTTTGCATACACTCATTTTTGAAACACTCATCTACTCATATAACTCATAAATGTATTATGCCTTCATATTGTCAATTTTCTATATTGTACATTTCTCTTTTGGAAATCATCAATCACTCCCCCTTTACTTAATCTCTATCCCTTTGATATAAATTACAAAGGAAGAAAATAGCTCTCTCTCTCTCTCTCTCTCTCTCTCTCTCTCTTTGTGTGTGTGTGTGTGTGTGTGTGTGTGTGTGTGTGTGTTTATATTTATATTTATAACACTTCTCCCTCTAAGTATCATTCACCAAACATTTATCTCTTTTCTTTTTTCCTCTTTGCTTAATCTATGATTATTCTTGAATGCTAATTGCTTGTCCTTTTCTTCATCATCATTAATGCCTCACACTAATACTTCTCACCATTATACTAAGTCTTCTCTCTTAGTGGATTAGTCCACCTCTACATCAATTCAAATGTATTATATTCTAATTAACACATATGAAATGATGTAGTCATCATATTCCTTTAATTAATTACAAAAGGGGAATGACCTCTAATCTACCTCTGAGATATTGGAAACTATCCTTTGGTAATGGCTTGGTGAATATATATGAGAAACATGTTTTTTAGTAGGCATATAATCAATCCTTACCTATTTCTCTTGTACTTGTTCTCGTCAATAATAATACCTTATTTCTACATGTTTTTCCTTTGAATGCATCATTAGATTCTTGGAAATATTTATTTAACTAGTATTATCACAATTGATAATAACTAGCTCTATAACCTTTTCATGAATCCCTTCAAGAATCTATTATATCCATATCATCTATTGATAATTAATAGAATTGAAAACATATTCTACCTCTGTAGAAGATTGTGAAAAATCATTCTATTTCTTTCTTGCCCATGACACTAATATTTCACCAAAAAATAATTCTCCCAAATTTATGTTCTTTCTATCATCAACATTACCAAACCAATAAGCATTGGTAAACACATTCAATTTGAAATTTGCATTTTTACCATACCATAGGCCATAATATTCTCTCCCTTTGAGATATCTAAAGATCCTCTTCATGATAACCATATGTGATTCTTTAGGATTTGAAGAAGACCTTGAATACATGCAAATTGTATGTTCAATATCTAGTCTACTATGAACACCATACTACATTTTATCAATTTTTGATCTTTATAAAGTATCATTTACCTCTTTAGTCACCCCCCTTTCAAAATTTGTAGCTTTTGATGATAGGCATTCCCATTAGTCTTGAATCTTCCATCCAAAAAGTTTTTAGTATCTCCTTGACATAATTTGATTAAATGATAGAGATACCCTTCTTCATCTATTATACTTAAAGACCAATAGATATTTTGATCTCTCTAATCATTGACATATCAAACTCTTTTCTCATCTCTTCTACAATGGCCTACTCAATGCCTCATATCCACAATCTTATAACTTGCATATGAAAAAAACTAGCAATGTTGAATAATAGACACAACCATGCAATAGATAACATCATAACACCATATTCTATTAACTAGAAAAACCCTAGCTAAGGGAAAACTTTGGTGGGGATCGTACCCACAAAATAATCCACTAATAAAAAGTATCTTGTGAAAGACATTAACCAATTTAAGAGTCTATTACATCTGTGTAGTGTCTTTGTCCTTGTTAGAGGACAAGACCTTGTTAGAAGCCTCGATCCTATTAGGAGTTTTTTCAACCCTATTAGTAGTTTATATATACAATTACAAAATGCAAGATGAGCCCACTACCTAAACATGTAATCTAATATGTAGTTCTTCAATACAAAGAGATAGAAACAAAAACCTCTTTACTCTACTACTAGTATCTTCAATATCAAATATTGCCTTTGATGCTCATCACAAAAACTTTATCTCACTTTGCATTCCTCTAATCATACATCGGATTTCACATATCAATCATTTCATACATACTTCACATAACTTCACATATAACAATATTTCTTTTATACCTTGCTAATTACAAACTACTACCTAGTCAACCTTCATGTCTTTATACACTTTACACAATATAAATTAACTTTTCTAACTTAGGGTTAACATCTAGGATGTCACCCCTAATTAGTTAAGTAATTATTTTTTAAACAAAATAATTCCTTAACCCAAAATAGCCATTTTTCTATCTTTCTTTGTTATGCTTGTATATTGTTGTAACTAGTTAGATATCCATAACTCTTTCAATACTATCCATACTAACCAATAGACTTGAACATGTCATCCTTGTTGTATCAAGTATCCATACATAAATTTTCATGTATCAATGTTGCCTCTGTAAACTATGTTGATCAAAACTTTATTTGTTATGCTAGATAAACTAAGTGACACTTGGACAATTTTCTAAGTACAATTGTCATAACTCAATCCTCATGATCTTGCCTCTTCACAGATGATATGTTTCCATAAATGAAAACATCAAATAACCTAACCTAAAAAAATTTCCAACAAGCATGATGTATTTCATACCATTCTCTTGGTCCTTTTTTTAGTCCATGCAAAGCTTTATGCAATTTACAAACCATGTATTTACCTCTTTCAACAAAAAAACCTTAAATTTATTCAATGTATACTTCATTTTCAAATACTCCATTTAGAAATGTAGATTTCGCATCCATTTCATAAATATTAAATCCTTTATAATAAACATATGCTAAAAGTATTCTAGCACCTTCAAATCTAGCAACAAGGGAAAAAATTTCACCATGATCAATTACTTCCTCTTGTGCATATGCCTTGCAAACTATTCTTGTCTTATTTATGCTCTCTTCTCCTTTTTCATTCAACTTGTTCCTTAAATCCACTTGGTACCTATAATTTTTTTATAGTTTGCCTAGATACCAAAGTCCATGTTTTATTTTTTTCAATATGATCTAGTTCCTCTTTCATTACATTAACCCAATCATCATCTTCCAATGTACATTAAATAATACTAGGTTCAAATTCTAAAAGTAAACATGTAGCTAGTTTCCTTTTCCACACTATTAACCCCAATTGATGTTGTAACTAAAAATTCTATGAATGCATGTATAATAATCATATCAATTACTATATTGCCATTTATGTCAAGTCTTAGTTTGCTAGACATTATGTTAATTCAATAGAGTGCCATATCAATTTGATTGAAGAAAAGGATCTAAAGCAAGTATGTTGATGACATAGTTGTCAATGGGCACTTGAATGAGTTGGATAGTGATAATGCGATGTTTGTTTGATTTTTTTATAATCATGTAATCTTTTAATATAATGTGTCATACAAGCTTTATTGAGTGACAAGGTTAAATAAGGAATGTTGTGTCCATTGAGTGCCTACAATGTTCACTAATTGTTTGGCTAAGAAAAGTAAAATTTCAATGTTACCCAATAAAATTTAGTATTGACCAAGTGGTATTTTACTCAAGTGAAATGTTATGTTCACCGAGTAATAACAAGAAGGAAAAGTTTGTAAAAATGGAATCTAAAGCCAACTTTTGGTGGAAATAAAGAATGTCCAAGAAGTTCAAAGGCATGAGTCAACGTTTGTTACAAGATCAAAAACTGAATAAATACAATGAAGATATGATGATGTTTATGATTTGTTTTGGTACTGAAGTGTTTGAAGAAAGGACTATAGAATAACTGGACATAATTGATTCATCCCCTTCTCATTTATCTAACAGTTGGTATCAGACCACAGTGCTTGGAGAAAGAAGTTTAAATGACCTTGAGCTAAAGATCACAAGATGTATAAGAGAGAGGTACCAAATCTTAATATGGATAATTCATCATCATGGAAAGAAAAAATGAGGTTACACCTATCTAGACTTAGAGATAATATTACTAGCTAGTTGGAAAATCAATACATTACACCTCCTACTCTTATGATAGTGTAACAAATTACTAAAAAGGAGAATCATAATAGCTTGATGATTGAGATTGCATCTACACTCAATAATGTCAAGTTTGATGATATCAAGAACCTCAAAAATACTAAATAGATATGGGAAAAATTGGCACTTGTACATAGTGGAGATCCAAATGTGCGGAGAGATAAAGATGAAAGTCTTAGAGGAAAGTATGATGACACAAGAGTGAAGGAAGGTGAGAATGTTGCACAATATGTGCATTGAATCAAAGAATTTGTAAGTACAATCAAGATTTCTAGACGAATTATCAATGACAATTAAATTGTAAATAAAGTTCTAAGAACTCTTCTATCTTTTATGCTATCAAAGTTTCTACAATTCAAGAAATGAGAGCTATGATGTGTAATTTTTTGACACTTCACAATTTAGTTGGTTGATTAACTACATTTGAGTTAAGCAATTATGATAATAGTATGGTTACACTTGGAATTTTTTTTAAATCTTTATAAAAATTTGGATTTACAAAGATAGAGAAGAAAATTTAGGAAGAAAATAAATATGAAATTGAGGATGATCTTGATGAACTTGAAGCATTGCTTGCAAGAAGCTATTAGAATATATAGTCTACCAATATAACTAAGAGGGGAGGGGTGAATTAGTTATCCAACTAATATCACAATTATCAACCTTATTATACTTTAGCCATTTGAGAAATATAATAAAAAACCACAACAAGATACTCATACACAATAACACTAGATACATTAACTAGGGAAACCCCTCATCAGAGAGAAAACCCTAATGGAGATGGTACCCACAAGATGATGTACTAATATTAATATTCCTTGTTAGAGGATGGAACCTGTTAGGATTCTATAACAACATTTAGTACATATCAATCCTTATTAGGAGTTGTGCCAACCCTGTTAGGGGTTGTGGAAGATAGATGGACCCACTGTCCAAATAGCTTCAGGGCAAGACCAATGAACTCATTATCCAAATGATCTCTGTACTATTCCTTGCAGAATAATAGAAATGAATAATATTGCTCCTTCCTCTTTCTTTGTCTTGTCAACCAAATTCCTACTCCTTTTGGTCTTGTAACTAGATCACAAATCTTGCATCCAACAATCCCTTGGATCACTTACTCGCATTCACCAAACACTCTGCTCCCCTCAATACAATGATCACGACTTCCATACATCTCTCATAAACAAGGAAATTTTTTTTCCTTTATACCATATCTTCAAAATAATTCCTTGAATTGGACTCAAGCCTTTCCCAATTAATTACAATAAGATAATTAATTAATTCATAATTACAATATCACTTTTGGCTCACAATCTATGAAACTTCTCACACATGTGATACTAGGGTTTGCACATTTTTTGATGTCATCATTAGACTATCTTATATCAATGGTTGAATGTGTATCTTTAGATTATATCTCTATCAGATGATATAATATAAATATCAAAAACTACTTCTTAGGTACTATGTATTTGTATTGCACTTTGTGAATTAGGCATATCTTTTGTATATGTTCAACACCGATATTGCACATTGAAGCTTCACATCAGGACACTATATCAAACATGCCCATGAACACACATCACCAGACAACCAAAACATTGTCTAGACAACTAAGATCTATGTCTCCTACTTTACTAGTCTTCATAAACTTACTGCTATGTTGACATCAATGACAAACATAGTTATGAATGCAAAATGTCAATACTCTCCAATACTTAGGATACTCCCCCAAGGTAGCATCATTATCATTCATGCTAACAATCTTCCTCTTTGGAATTGATGGAAATATAGATGAAAAACATATAAGATCCAAGAATTCCAAATAGTACTTTGTTGCTGCTACTATTTTTCTCATCTTTTCAAATCCTCTTCATCAATAAAATTTGAAAACCTTTGGAACACTACTCTTTTCTTCATCTTTTTAGGATCAGAAATAGTTGTTCATAGTAAATAGCTCACCATACATAATAATTCCTCATGCTACATATCTTCCCCATAGAGATATTCCTCCTTTCTTACTTGAATATTTCTAAATCTCCCTAATAAGTAAATATTTACATGCACTCTTCTCCCTATACATACTTAGGAGATGTTTTCATGTATATTCTCCCCTATTGACATCAATGAAAAATACCTCATTTTATCAATTTACTACTCCAAGTCTTCAACTAGTTCAAGTGTCAATAGACATTGTTCAAGACCAAATATCAAGAGTCTTTAATGACTTAGCTCATAATAGATACTCCCCCATATAGGAAGCATTGACATTCAGTCAAGTCTAATAATAGTGGTTTGTACCACTAGACTGATGCAATCTCTACATCATCTACTCAGAAGAAGGTAGGGGCATAACCCCAAGCATACCTCTCAAATACTGAAATCTATCTTTAGATTAGGGCTTCATAAAGATATTTGCAATTTTATCTTTAGTACTCACATATTCCAATCTAATCTCTTTTTTTGTTACCTTCTCTCTCAAGACATGATAATTAATAGATATATGCTTAGTCTTAGAATGTAGCACATGATTCTTAGACATACTTATTGTATTTGTGTTATCATAGCATATGATAATAGGTTCTATAAACTCAATCCTAATACCCTTCAACATCTATTTCATCCATGTAACTTGATTACAATTATTTTTTATTGCTACATACTTTGTCTTAGCTGTGATTTGTGAAATGCAATCTTTTTTCTTACTTAACCAAGAAACCAATCTTCCTCCACAAAAAATGCTCCACCACTGGTGTTATTTTTATCATGCATATTGCCTACCTAATTTGCATCAGTATATGCACATAGAGTGAAATTATTCAATCTATCATACCATATTTCATAATCAAATGTTCCTTTCAAATATTTGAATACCCTCTTTACTTTTTCATAATGATACTCCTTAGGATCAGCTTGAAATCTAGCTACAATTCCAACTACATTTTCTATATCTAGTCTGGTCTAGGTTAGATATTATGAACCTTCAATCATGGATCTATACTTATTTTACTCAACTGTAGGTGTCTTGTCCTTGCTAGATAACTTTTGACTAGTTATTATAGGTGTACTAATAGTCTTGCAACTTTCCAAGACAAATCTCTTCACTAAGTCTTTCTAATACTTAGCTTGTGAAATAAAAATACCATCATGATTCTACACAATCTGTAACCCTAGGAAAAACTTCATTTCTCCTATCATGCTCATCTCAAACTCATTCTTCATTAATTCAGAAAACTTATCACTTGCTTCATCATTACCTCCAAATATTATGTCATCAACAAATATCACTATTATTAATAAGTAATTCTTAATTTCTTTCAAATGCAAGTTACTATCTATTGTACATTTAATATTGCCAACTAGTTGTCTAACACTACACACTAGGTTCTAGGTGCTTGCTTTAGTCCATATAAAACTTTATTTAGTCTGCATACCATATTTTTGTCTTCTACCAAATGGAAATCTTTAGGCTACTCAATTTAAAAATCTTCTTCAAGCTCTTCATTTAGGAAGTTTGATTTGACATCAATTTGATATACTTTGAACTTCTTATTCACTACATAAGCCAAAAGCATTATTACTACTTCTATTATGGATACAGAGGTATATTTCTCCTCATAGTCTATTCCTTCTTGTTGTGAATATCCTTTGCTCACAATTCTAGCCATGTTTCTTACAACTTCACCTTGCTCATTTATCTTGTTTCTAAATACTCATTTGGTTCCTATAAAATTCTTGTCTTTAGGTCTAGGGACTAATTCCCAAGTTTCATTCTTCACAATTTGATCTAGTTCTTCCTTCATTGCTTGAATCCAATGATCATCTTTACAGGCTTAATTTTTATTCTTAGGTTCAACTTGAGAAATCAAACATATCTCTTCATTAACTTGATTTCTTTTCATCACACCCTTGTCTATGCTTCCAATTATCTTCTCTTGAGGGTGATTCTTTGTCATGTTTTTGTTAGAGGTAGGATTTCCAACTAAACTCTTATCTCATCTCTTTGTTTAGATATATGCTCTCCTCTTTGCTCAATAGTTTGTACATCATTCTATAGATTATTGTTAGTCTCAAAGAAAACTTCTACATTTTGTGTAACAATTCCACTATTATCTTCTTCTTCATCTGAATTGTAATCTAACATCTTTTCCTTAGTTCCAAAATTTTCATCAATCTTTACATTTTTGCATTCAACTATTGTCTTAGTTCTATGATTAAAACATCTGTATGCCTTGCCTGTCAATTAATAGCCAAGAAACATACCTTCATCACTTCTTGGATCAAACTTATCAATATCATCATCTCTCTTAATATAATACTTGTTTCCAAATATTCTCAAATACTTAACAAATAGAGAATGACCAAACCATAATTCATAAAGTGTCTTGTTCATACCTTTTCTAATCTATACTCTATTCATAGTGTGTACTATTTTATTGACTGCTTGTCACCAAAATGTCTTGGAAACATAATTCTCAAACAACATTTCTCTTGATGCCTCTGCTACTGATCTATTTCATCTTTCTGCAATCCCATTCTATTCAAGTGTCCTAGGTGAAGATAATTATCTCTTGATTTCATTCTCTTCACAAAACATATTAAAATATCTAGAGGTGAATTCTCCTCCTCTATTTGATCTCAAACATTTTATCTTAACACTAGATTTATTCTCAACTCTATTGTTAAATATCTTAAATTTCTTAAATGCTTTAGACTTCTCTTTAAGAAATGCTACCCACGTCATTCTAGTGAAATCATCAATAAAAATCATGAAATAGCTTTCACCATAGAATCCTCTTATTCTAGAGGGACCACTCAGATCTGTGTGAATGACCTTTATCTTCTCCATGGTTGTCAACTTCTTGCTAAGAAATGACACCTTCTTCTACTTAGCCAAAATACATTATTTGCAAACAACAATAGTAAGCTTTATTATCTTAGGCAAATCTCTAATTGTAAATGTGCTACTAACTTTCACAATATTATCAAAGTTTATATGAAATTTTTTCCTATGCCATAACCAACTATTATCCACTTCTGAAACCAAACATTTCATTTTAGTGGTATTCAACTAAAATAAATTATCTCTGGACCTAGTTCTAGTTCCAATCATCTTACCATCTTTATCCTTGCTAGTTCAAGTCTTTTCTATGAATTGAAATTGATACCATTTTTCCACCAACTATCCAACACTCAACAAATTATGCTTTAATTCATCAACAAAGTAAACATCATCAGTGTTAGTCTTTCCATCTAAAGTAGTGGATCATATTCATGTAGTGTGATAGGATTCATTGTTACCAACTCTAATAGTACCTCCATCATAGTTCTTGAATTTAATAAACATATTCATATCACCAGTCATGTGATGTGAACATCAACTATCTATTATCCAATCAAATTTCTTTTCAACTTGAGAAACTAGAGCCTTTTGTTTTCTAATTTCTTTATTAAGATCATCTTCCTTAATATCTACAAATCCTAGCTCATCATCACTTTCACTCTGACCCTTTTCATCAGATTCCTCTTCTTCATTAACATACAAATAATTTCTAAGTCTTCTAGGATTAAAATTTCACTTATACTTTTTTCTCTCTTTAAGGACATTTAGATGCATAATGACCAAACTCATTTACAAGTCCAGCACATAAAGATATTCTTACCATCTTTTTCTCTTCTCACAAGAAGTGCTATAATTTCCTTAATCTTCTTATTTTCATCAGATATAGTTCTGCTACTACTAGTAAAATCTCCATGTGTACTTGTAATTCTAGATAGATTTGGCTAAACATTTAAGGCACTAAAAGTTATCTCCACTATTGTCAATTCTCCTAATTGTCTCAGACCTACTTTTGTTGCTTCCAATCTTCCAAGAAACATTTCCCTGGTAAAATCCTTAGTATAGGGTATAAGTAATTGAATCATATGAGCTACTTTCCTGAATGGTGATATCAAATTCTTTAAGATCTTCCACACAACCTCATCTTCTTGCTTTTTCCTACCATATATCTTGATTCCTATGAAAATCTCTGATATCCTACCTATATAGCTTCTTATAGACTCATATTCCATCATGTTAGCATCTTGAAATGCACATAACCAATTTTGAAATTTTACTCTATTTTTTATGTGTATCACCTTCAAAAATAGATTCTAATGTTGTCCAATTTCTAGTGATTTTACCTGACTGTATTCATTCTCCCAAAGTGTTGATAGTAAAGCTTCTTTGGCCCTCGTGTTGTACATGAATAAATCTCTGTCTTCTTCACTACATTCTTCAATCTTCACTTCTTTGACAATTTTCTTTTCACTTTTACTCAAAATCCACTACCCTAGACCCATACATAGCAGATGAGTCTTCATCTTCTCCTTCCAACTATCATAGTTGGTCCCATCAAATCTAAGACTATCCTTACTAAAAATATTTTCCATTGATCTCCCAAAGTTGTTAAGCTTTTCCTTCAAGGACCTAAAGCTCTGATACCAATTGTTAGAATATATAGTCCACCAATACAACTAAGAGGGGGAGGGGGGTGAATTAGTTATCCAACTAATATCACAATTATCAACCTTATTAAAATTTAACCATGTGAAAAATATAATCAAAAACTACAAAAAGATACTCATACACAATAACACTAGATATGTTAACTAAGGAAACATTTGATAAGAGGGAAAGCCCTAGTGGGAATGATACCCAAAAGATGATTTACTAATATAAATATTCCTTGTTAGATGATGTACCCTAGTAGGAGCCTATAAAAACATTCAGTACATATTAGTCCTTATTAGGAGACTTTGAATCCCTATTTGAAGGTTCCAACCCTATTAGGAGTTGTGTCAACCCTATTAGGAGTTGTGCCAACCATGTTAGGAGTTATGTAAGATAGATGGACCTACTATCCAAATAGATTTCGAGAAAGACCAATGAACCCACTATCCAAATGATCTCCATATTATTCCTTGTAAAATAATAGAAATGGATAGTATTGCTCCTTCCTCTTTATCTATCCTATCAATCAAACTTCTTCTCCTTCTAATCTTATAACTAGATCATAAATATTGCATCAAATATCTCTTGGATCACTTACTCACATTCATCAAACACTCTGCTCCTTTTTGCACTTTTCACTCAATACAATGATCATGACTTCTATACATCTCTCATAAAAAAGGAAAACATCTTTCCTTTATACCATATCTTCAAAATAATTCCTTGAGTCAGCCTTGAGGATTTCCCAATTAATTATAATAAGATAATTAATTAATTCATAGTTACAATAGAACTATCAGCTCACAGTCTATGCAACTTCTCACACATATGATACTCGAGCTTGCACATTTGCTGACATCATCATCATACTATCTTATATCACTAGTTGACTGCACATCTTAAGATTATATCTCTTTCAGATGATATAATACAAACATAAAAAACTACTTCTTAGGTCTTGTGTCTATGCACTACTCTCTATAAATCAAAAATATATGTCATACATCTTTGACTCTGATATTGCGCATTGAACCTTCACATCAAGACACTATATTAAACATGTCCATGAATGCATATCACCAGATAATCAAAATATTGTCCATACAACTAATATCTATGTCTACTACTTTATTAGTCTTCATAGACTTATTGCTATGTTGGCATTAATGACAAATATAGTCATTAATGCAACATGTCAATACTCTCCAAAGATTAGGACACTCCCCCCATGTAGTATCATCATCATTCATACTAATAATCTCCCTCTTTGGCATTGATGGAAACATACATGAAAAAAATCTAAGTTCCAAGAATACCAAACAATACTCTACTATTGATGCTACTATTCTCATCTTTTCAAATCCTCTTCATCAATAAAATATGAAAACTTCTAGAGAACTAATCTATTCTTCATTTTTTTAGGATCAACAATAGTTGTTCATAGTGAACAACTCACCATACATCAAAATTCCTCATGCTACATATCTCTCCCATAGAGACATTCCTCCTCCTTTCTTACATGAATCCTTCTAAATCTCCCTAATAAAGTAAATATTTTCACACATTGTTCTCCCCATACATACTTAGGATATGTTTTTCATGCATATTCTCCCCCATTGACATCAATTAAAAAGATATCATTATGTCAATTAATTGCTCCAAGTATTGAACTAGCTCAAGCATCTAAAGATATTGTTGAAGACCAAATACTTTTTGTAATTCTTTAGA
The DNA here is from genome assembly GCA_028749045.1 of Cupressus sempervirens. Lineage (NCBI taxonomy): Eukaryota > Viridiplantae > Streptophyta > Pinopsida > Cupressales > Cupressaceae > Cupressus > Cupressus sempervirens. The sequence goes on along the minus strand of CM053791.1, from coordinate 298,733,522 downwards.
ATAACTAAGAGGGGGTGTGAATTAGTTATCAAAGCTTCAGATGTAGAAATAAAACTTTTCATAGCTTAGTGAACCCATATCCATAAAACATATTCATCATGCATGCATCCATTAGATCATACAATCACTTAAACTTGTAGGTTATTGTCAAATCAACTTTGCAAAAATGTAAGCATAAAACAAAAAACATACAATAACACATTTGACACAATGATTTTATGTGGAAACCCAATTTTAGAAAACCCACGAATAATATGGTACTCATTCTCACTCTTCTAAAGTGATGCCCTGTGAAAGGCTAACCATGTTAAAGGTTACAATACACACTATTAAATGTGACCTTATTAAAGGATTTTAATCACTTTGTTAGGAGTGAGCCTTATTATAGGACTTTAGACCATTCACTTGCAATGTCACACGGTTAAATGATTTACAAATGATTGTTAGGTCAACCTTATTCTAAAGTATTTACCCTAGACTGGTACAATGATTCTAAAGTAACAACAAGGCTTGATCTAATAACAAATTAAAACTCACTTGTAGATTATAGATCTCTATTTCAGTCCTCCATTCTACTTGGCTTTCACACACTTCATCTTTAATAGCTTGTTCACCCTTCAGACATTCATACTCTTAAGCCTTATTTCTTTTCTTGCCAATAACAATCTCTTTTGTTTGGTCCCTGAATGAAGCAATACCTTAGACCTCTTTTTTAACTTAGATTCTCAAACATTGACCCACCTTGCTTCTGACCAACCATCTCTATAAATAGAAAATCAAGCTCTTTTGTCATTCATCTTCTATCATCCATTTTAGGATTAGGTAGGATTAGGTAAGGTTCAATGAATCTACCCATCTTTTCATTTTTAGTCCCTTCTAGAAACTTCTCCTTTGATCTTCTTTGAATTCACCTCAAAATAGTTTACCATGAATTCTACACCACCAAATCATCATAGTTATCTTCTACATGCTTCACAAAATTCAAGAAAAAAAATAGTTGGCTTAGATTTTTCAAATCCACAATTTAACATGAATACTAGCTCTTGGCATCAATATGTTGTCACTTGGCTTTCATATTGTTCTTCCACTCATCTTCAACTAGATCACTCAGCAAACACTAAAGTTTATTGATGCTTGACATCAACTAAACTTTACTCAACTTACACTATATCACTCAACATCTACTAAACTTTGACTTTTCTTGGCTCCAAATTTATTTTTTCTTGGCTTGCAATCAATTTTTTTGGCACCTACTATCCACTTGATCAAGCTTGGCAAACTCAATTCTTCTTACTTTCTCTTCTAGACTTTGTTAGTGTATCCAACCTTTGCAACCTTAAGTAGATAATTAATGAGCTATATCATCACTATCTTAACTGATCTTTGTACTCCCTTTTACATACCAGAACTCAACCTTTTCTCTAGATTCTTTTGTTATCTCATTTGACCAAATCTTCTTCATTAATCAAAAAAATGATAATACTCAAATCAACTAAGAAATTGTCTTACCAACAAGTATCAGGTTTGACATAAGTGACAAGATAATGATTGAAACACATTCTCATAGATGGATCCTTTTGTTTTCAACAATACTAAGAGTAATTAATGAAGCAACTCATAATAGATACTTACCCATACAAGAAGCATCAACATTCAGTCTAGTCTGACAATAGTGCTTTGTACCACTAGATTGATGTAATATTTGCATCATCTACTCAGAAGTAGGTAGGGACATAACCCCAAGCATACCTCTCAAGTAATAAAATGTACCTTTAGGTAAGGGCTTCTACAATCTGATCTTTAGTACTCACATATTCCAATTTACTCTCTTTTTTTGGTGCCTTCTCTCTCAAGACATGATACTTAATAGATATATGCATAGTCTTAGAATACAACACAAGATTCTTAGACATACTTATTGTATTGTGTTATCATAGTATATGATAACAGGTTTTGTAAACTCAATTCTGATAATACTTCAACATCTATTTCATCCACATAACTTGATTACAATTATTTTTCGTTGCTACGTACTCTACCTCAGCTATACTTTGTGAAATACAATCTTGTTTCTTGCTTAGCCAAAAAACCAATCTTCCTCCAAGAAAAAATGCTCCATCTCTAGTGCTCTTTCTATCATCCATACTGCCTACCCAATCTGCATCAATATATGCACATAGAGTGAAATCACTTGATCTGTCATACCATATTCCATAATTAGATGTTCCTTTTAAATATCTGAATATCCTCTTTACTACTGCATAATGATACTCCTTAGGATAAACTTTAACTCTAGATACAATACTAACTACATTTTCTATATTTGGTCTAGTGTGAGTCAAATACTGCAAAACTCCAATCATAGATCTATACTTTTTCTCAACTGTAGGTGTCTCATCCTTGCTAGATAACTTGTGACTAGTTATTATATGTGTACCAATAGGCTTACAACTTTCCAATCCAAATCTCTTCAATAAGTCTTTCAAATACTTAGCTTGTGAAATAAAAATAACATCGTGCTATTTTGCACAATCTACAACCCTAGGAAAAACTTCATTTCTCCTATCATGCTCATCTCAAACTCATTCTTCATTTTTTTAGAAAAATTATCACTTGCTTCATCATTACCTCCAAATATTATGTCATCACCAAATATTACTATTATTAATATACCATTCTCAATTTCTTTCAATACAAGTTACTATTTGTTGTACCTTTAGAAAATCCAAGTTTTTCCAAATTGTTGTCTAACCTTGCATACTAGGTTCTAGGTGCTTGATCTAGTCTATATAGAGATTTATTTACTCTGCATACCATATCTTTGTCTTATGCCAGAGGGAAACCTTCAGGCTGCCCAATATAAACCTCTTCTTCAAGTTTTCTATTCAAGAAGGCTGATTTAACATCCATTTGATATACTTTGAACTTCTTATTCGCTACATAGGCTAATAATATTCTTACTACTTTCATTCTAGCTATAGGGGAATATGTCTCCTCATAATCTATTCCTTCTTACTATGAATATCTTTTGTACACAACTCTAGCCTTGTTTCTTACAACTTCACCTTGACCATTCATCTTGTTTTTGAATACCCATTTGATTCCTATGATATTCTTGTCTTTAGGTATAGGAAATAATTCCCATGTTTCATTCTTCACAATCTAATCTAGCTCTTCATTTCTTGAATCCAATTATCATCTTTACAGGCTTGATCTACGCTCTTAGGTTCAACTTTAGAAATCAAACATATCTCTTCATTAACTCTATTTTTTGTCATCACACCTTTGTCTATGCTTCCAATTATCTACTCTAGAGGGTGACTCTTTGTCACGTGTCTATTAGAGGTAGGAGTTTCCAAATCAACTCTTATCTCATCTCTTGGTTAAGATCTTTGTTCTCCTCTTTTATCAACAGTTTGTACATCATTTTGTAGATCATTATTAGTCTCAAAGAAAACTTCTACATTCTATCATTCTATCTAACAATTATAGTATTTTCTTCTTCTTCATTTGCATTGTAATCTAACATCTTTTCCTTAATTCCAAACTTTTCATCAATCTTTACTTTTTTGCATTCAACTATTGTCTTAGTTCTATGATTAAAATATTTGTATGTCTTTCTTTTCAATGAATAGCCAAGAGACATACCTTCATCACTTCTTGGATCAAACTTACTTATATCATCATCTGTCTTAATGTAACACTTGCTTCCAAATATTCTCAAATACTTAACTAATAGAGAATGAACAAACTATAATTCATAAGGTGTCTTGTTCATACCTTTTCTAGTCTATACTCTGTTAATAGTGTATACTATTGTATTGACTACTCTCCAAAATGTCTTGTGAACATCATTCTCAAACAAAATTTCTCTTTCTGCCTTTGCTACTAATCTATTTCTTGTTTCTGCAATCCCATTCTATTCAAGTATCCTAGGTAAAGATAATAGTCTCTTGATTCAATTCTATTCACAAAACATATTAAAATCTCTAGAGGTGAATTCTCCTCCTCTATCTAATCTCTAACATTTTATCTTAATGCTAGATTCATTCTCAACTTTGTTCTTAAATATCTTAAATTTTTCCAAAGCTTCAAACTTCTCTTTAAGAAATGCTACCCACATCATTTTAATGAAATTATTAACAAAAATCATGAAATACCTTTCACCATAGAATCCTCTTGTTCTAGAGGGACCACTCATATTTGTGTGAGCAATCTCCAACTTCTTTGTGGCTATGAACTTCTTGCTTAGAAATGATACCCTCTTCTACTTAGCCATAATACATTCGTTGCAAAAAAAATTAGTAAGCTTTATTATCTTATTCAAATCTCTATTTGCAAATATGCTACTAACTTTCACAATATTATAAAATTTTATATGAAAATATCTCCTATGCCATAACCAACTATTATCTAGATCAAAAATCTTCCATCCAATAATCCCTTGGGTTTCTTTCTTGCATTCACCAAATACTTTGGTCCTTTTTGAACTTTTCATTCAATAGAATGATCATGACTTCCATACATCTCTCATAAACAAGGAAGAAATATTTCCTTTATACTGTATCTTGAAAATAATTCCTTGATTTGGCCTTGAGGTTTTCCCATTTAATTATAATATGATAATTAATTAATTCATAATTACAATAGCACTATCAGCTCATAGTCTATGGAATTTCTCATGTATGTGATATTAGGGCTTGCACATTCACTAGTGTCATCATTAGACTACCTTATGTCACTGGATGACCATGCATATTTAGATTATATATCTATCAGATGATAGAATAAAAACATCATAAAATGATTCTTATGTAATCTATCTCTAAACTTCTCTCTATAAATTAGACATATCTTTCATCCATCTTCTATTCTGATACTACACATTGAACCTTCACATCAAGATATTATATGAAATATGTCCATGAATGCGCATCACCAAACAATCAAAACATTGTCTATATAACTAAGATCTTTGTCTACTACTTTATTAGTCTTCATAGACTTACTACTATGTTGACATCAATGACAAACCCAATCATGAATGCAATATGTCAATACTCTCCAATGCTCATGATGCTCCCCCAATGTAGTATCATTAGTATTCATGCAAAAAAAAAAATTTAAGAGTTAAATGTAAATACAAAGTTAAACTACCCTTGATTTGTTTCAAGTGAAATGAAGTTGGTCATTTTGTTGCTAAGTATCCGAATAGAAGTAAGAGTGATAGAAATGAGAAGAAAGACTACAAGTATAGGAAGACCAAAGACCACAATGATAAAGGGATGAAATCATGCTACATTGCCAAAGAAAAGCACACCAAGTCTAGTACTGATGAAGAGAAGAAAGTAGTTGAGATGGTATATATTTCAATCAAGGAATATCCCAATGGAGAAAGATATAAAAGTGAAACTTCCCTTATCTCACATGTTAGAAAGAATGGCTCATGGATTATACATAGTGGATTCTCACATTACATGAATGATAACCTAAGTAAGCTTGATAAATTTGAGGAAATTGATGATGGTGGAAAAGTTAAGCTAGGTAATGACGTTAAATGCCCAATGAAAAGGAAAAGGATCACTAATGTTGAATAATGAGATCATATGTGATGATTTAAACTACATGTAAAAGGATGAAAGAATAATCTTTGAGTGTTTCTTAATTGAATAATTCAAGTCAAAAGTTGGAATTTCAAAATAGAAAAGTCAAGATCTATAATGATGAAGGAAATCTGATTGGAACTAGATACAAACAAAAGGTAACTTATTTTTATCTTGATTCTCCTATTGATACATATTTATTTGATAAAGTTGAGGATGTATGGTTATGGCATAAATTTTTATGTCATGTAAACTTTGAGAACATGGTGAAGGTTAGTAGAAAGAAAAGAGTTAGAGGCTTACCCAAAACTACAAAAACTTGAGAATGCTATGTGTAAAGAATGTCAAATTAATAATGAAAAAATTGAGTTTTTCAAGCAAGGCACACACTTCAAATGATGTTTTTGAACTTTTAAATACTGACTTGTGTGGACCTACTAGTACAAAAGGTTACTATGGTGACAAATATTTCATCTTGTTTGTTGATAATTATTCTAGAATCATGATTATTATATTCATGAAGGTAAAATAACATGTTTTTGATATGTTTAGATGGTATAAGCCTAGAGTTGATAATGAAATTAGAAAATCATTGAAATGTTTAAGATCTGATAAAGGTGGTGAGTTTATGTCTGCTAAATTCACTAACTTACTAAGAATACTATTAAGAGAGAGTTGTTTGCATCAAGGACACCAAAATAGAACGATATTGATGAGTGAAGAAATAGATCAATTATAGATTATGCAAGGACCTTGATGATTGAAAAAGATGTTGCACAAATGGTTTGGAGATAATTTATCAGTATTATTTTTTACACTCTTAACTAAGTTCAGTTGAAGAAAGGAACAAAAAAAATACCCTATGAACTCTGATATGATCATACACCTAATGTAAGTTATTTAAAAATGTTTGGAAGTAGATGTTACATTCACAAGGATCCAAAAAATGGAAAATTTTATTCAAATAGAGATGAAGGTATATTCCTTTTCTATTCATCTAAGAGTAATGCTTATAAATGTTTGAAAAAGGTTACTAATAAAATGATTGAAAGTGCAAATGTAAGGATTGATGAGTTTATAGAAAGGAATGATGTGGAAAGTAAGAAGGAACCTAAATATTATAAAAAGTTTTTGTATTTGTATGAAGAGGCACTAGACACGCTGCCTGAGTTACAACCAAGTGCTATGATGCATCAAAGAATATTTCTTGAGTCACAAACTACTTTACCCAAGCACCAGACAACACAAATTGAACAAGAAGCTAAACCCCTACCAAGTAGAGAAAATGATGAAAATTGGAGAACTGAACCTGTATTCAAAAAATATACAAGGAAGAATCATGCTTCTAAATAAATTATTGGTGATAGAAGCACTAAAGTATAGACACGAAGTAAGTTAAAAGTACCTATTTGATTGTTGATTTTGAATGAAGAAGAGTTAAGGTTGCATTTGAGAATGAAAGTTGGATAAATTCTATGAATGAAGAGATTGATCAGATATAAAAGAAAAAAACATGGACATTAGTACTAAGTCTTGCTGACAAGAATTTGATAGGATCAAAATGGATTTTAAAAAATAAGCTAAATAAAAATGAAGTAGTGAGAAACAAGGAAATATTAGTTTGCAAACATTGTGCCAAAGAAGAAGGAATAGATCATGGTGAGACTTTTGTACCTATGGAAAGATTGGAAGGAGTAAAAACATTCTTTTCCTATGCTACCTACAAGAAGTTAAAATTTTATCAAATGGATGTCAAATATACATTTTTGAATGGAATACTTGAAGAATAAGTCTACATAGAACAACCAGAAGGATTCATTAAATATGATCAAAGTAACATGATTTTCAAATTGAACAAGGAATTGTATGGACTAAGACAAGTACCAAGAGCATGGTATGAAAGTTTTAATTCATATTTGGTGTTGATTGGTTTTTCTATAACAAGTGAGAACAATAATTTGTATTTGAAATTTGAATCTGATGACATGGAGTTGATTGCTGAGATATTTTTGGATGACATTATGTTTGGGGGAATTGACATGTTATGTAAGATATTTTTTGATCAAATGAGTATAGAATTTTAAATGTCTATGTTTGGTGAGATAAAAAAAATCATTGTATTACACAATCATCAAACAAGGAAAGGTACATATGTTGCTCAATTTAGGTATGTGAAGGAAATATTGAAGACATTTGGAATGGATGAGTCTAAGCTAGTTGGTACACCTATGGTGAGTAGAGTAAAATTATCAAAGGAAGATACATCTGCAAAAGTAAATGAAACACAATACAAATCCATGATTGATAAATTATAGTATGGTGTGCATAGTAGACCATACATTGTGATGGGGAGATTCCAAGAAAATCCACTTATAGGCTTCTCACTTAGACCTTTTCTAGGTCTTTCCTAGGACCACCTTCTAGGCCCCCTAGGGTTCCCACTAGATCCCTTTTTACTTTACAATAATTCACTCTATTCCCCTATTCCCAAGAATCTCATAACCAAGTTTATACTTGACAAGTCTTGTTAGTTCTATACACAAAAAACCACTCCAAGGATCTCCGATATTATGGACAAAATTACCATGGATGGATGGGCTTCAATACCATTTATTTTCCCCATTCTAGAATTCATTTTGTCAATTTAACCCTTTTTCCTATTCGATCCCTTCAATTTCTAGAAAATAGAGCTAGTAGGTAAGTAACCCAATTAGGCCTCCAAATGCAATTTTTGGCTAATAACTTGGAAACTTCCTTTAGGAATCAAGAAAATAACTCTTGATATTGACACCCTTTTAGGATAACTCTAAGAGCTTTCTAGTTTCAAGTGCCCTAAGTGTTTGTACAGTACTTTGGCCAAATGACCCTAAATCATTAAGGGCTTAAGAAATTTGAAACTCCCAAGCTTTTCTAGGCTAAGATGGGTTCCTTGCCATTGGTTCCTTCTTCTATGGTTCCTCATATGTCCATCCAACATTTCCCCTTCACTTATACACTTATACCAATCCATCCACCCATTTTCCATCCAACTTTTGTGTTGCTTGCTCTTAGTTGGGTGCTTGTTGACTTGCCTAAGGAAAGATGCTAAAAATAGAAAACCAAATTGTCAAGCCTCCAAATTTGGTATACACATGATGTAGGGAGCATATGAGATAACTAGGGCCAAAGGCACACCCATCTATCAAAGTCACCTACAAGAGTAAGCACTACAAAAAAAAAAACACAAAGAACAATAACCAAAAGAGATATAAGAGCCAAAGTGCTTTATAGATTCATCAAATCATCAGCATGCATGCCTATCTATAAGGCCTTCTAGGTTATGACCAATAATACAATTCAAACTTCAATCTTCAATGATAAAATTCGCATTCCAACTTCACTTCTACTCCTCCTAATCCATATTCCCTAGGATTCTACCCAACAACCCTTTAAATACTTACACAATCACCTATTAAAAAATACCAACTAAATAAACCCTTACATTAAATGAAAACCAAGTCACAAGTCAGCTCTCAAAAAATGTACATCATGAAATTAAATAAGCAAGGATGGCCCAAACTAGACCCAAACATAGATAACTCAGTCAAAGAAGAACCAAAATAATAATGACACTCAAAAGTGCTAAGAACTCAACATCAACTATGAACTCAGCAACCACTATGTACTTGGCATCAACCAAAAACTTGAAAAACACCAAAAACTCATAAAATACTAGGAACTTGGCAAACACTACAAACTTAGAAAACACCACAAACTCAAAAACCATTGTGAACTCAACAACCATTATGAACTTGGCATCCTTAAGAACTTAGCAATGCAAGGCATTGCAACTCAACAACAACTAAGGAACAACGTGAACATGTAGGATCTCAATGCAACCCAAGATGCTCCTACATCAATGCATTTCACATTGATTTCCCTTCCATGTCCCAATGGGCTATGGTCCTCCTATGGTGGGATTATATGGAAGATCAATTTTTGCTCCTCTCACTCTGAACAAACTAGTGAACTGGCCATAGAGGAAAGATTTAACAATCAATTCCAATGAATCTTACTAAGCACACAAAGAAATGAAATAAACTAAACTAACTATATGTCCACAAAATAGATTTAGTTCAATCCATTTAGGATGAAATGCACTAGTTACAATCAAAGTTGTGACAAGATAACAAGAATTCAATTAGTTTGTTATTCAAAATTATCAAAATAATCAACCAATCCTTTGATCAGGATTTTATTGGCCTTATATACTCCAACATATTGAGTTCCAACAACTGGAACTGATCCATAACTACTTGTGGGTGATTTGCAACTTTTTCTCAAAATTTTGTCATGACAACATTGCAAAGTTGCAATATTATCAATGATAACTTTATACTTTTGTGCATTCTTTCCTATTTCCAAGACTCAGACCCTCGATATCAATTCATATTGGTTAAGCTATTCCATCTACCTCTTCCTATCATGGTTTCCACTTCTTATTATCAACTTGGGGTCCTAAGGCCCATTTGTCCATGTTTTGCAACTTAACAACTTTTTGACAATCTTGGCAATTTTGTGTCAACACTTGGTGACTTGTACCCATAACTCCTAGTTGACACTCTAAACCCCTAAAAACCTATATAGGACTCCAAATATCCCCTTATTCACTATTGATTTGGATAGAGTCACTTGCAATCATAAAAAACTTAGGGGATTTATGGTTTATACACCATGATGCACATGTTGTTGGTATAGTTGCAAGGTTTTCATTTAATCCTAAGGAGACACACATGACTATTATAATATATTCAAATATTTGAAAGGAACTAAATATTTTTTCCTATGGTATAAGCAAGATGATGACTTTAATCTTAAAGTCTACATGGATGTTGATTGGGCTAGTAATGTGTATAATAGAAAAAACACAAGTGGTGGAGCTTTCTTTTTAGGAGAAGTATTGATCACATGGATGAGAAATAAATAGAGTGTTATTTCACAATCCACCTTTGAAGATGAGTATCTTTTTTTTGTAATCAATTGTTCAAATATTGTATGGACTAAGGAATTGTTGAAATGTATGCAAGAAGAGATCACCAATAATGTTACTATTAATTGTGAGAAAAATACTGCAATAAATATATCAAATAACCTGGTGATGCATGTAAAGAAAAATAATATATCACTCAAGTATCATTATCTGAGAGAGAAATTACAAGAGAAACAAGTGAGGCTTGAATATGTGAAGTCTAAAGAACAAATTGTAGACATATTTACTAAGCCATTGCCTAAGGATATTTTTGAGTATCTATGAGGTAAACTAGGGGTCCTTCCCCTATCTAAAATTCACTAGGTGAAGATGCATGCTACATCAATTCATGGATGAAAAAAAATATCTTTGTGGAGTTGATGCAAGATTTCAAACTTTAGGAACATATATGAAGTTTTGAAGATGACTGTGATGAAACTGGTGTATATAGTACATGGAAAGTACAAGGAAAACTACAAGGTTTTATAAGTTTCGTATTGGAACTTATAATAAACTTTGGAATTTTTCTCAAAGGGGAGTGAGGGGGATGAAACAATGGAAAATGAGTAGAGAGAACACGTAAGAGAAGTATACTAAAGGGGGAGAATATTAGAAGAATTCAAAGAGAGATGATAAACAATAAAAGGAGAATATCAATAAGGAAAAGAGCTTCTTCTTTAAAAGGGAAAAAGATGAAGATAATCAAAGAATTATATGAAAAGAGGGAGTAAGTCTGAAATGGTCAAAGTGATCAAGCTAAACAAAAGAAGATCATATCCTAAGGGGGAGAAAATGTTGATGATTGTTTTTGTTGAATGTTCAAAATGAGATACATGAAACTTAATTATGAAGACAAAGATTTGAAATTTTTATTTTTGTCACTCTATGTGTTTTATTATCTCATGTAATGTTTTGTAATGTAAAATCATATGTTATGTGTTGCCATCAATGTTAAAGGGGGAGATTGTTAGCCCCAACTGATGTTGCAATTAAGAATGTTATGGATGTATGTGAAAGAGTCATGTTAGTTATTATATTGCCATTGATGTTAAGTCTTATTTGATTAGACATTACGTTAATTTAGTAGAGTTCCATATCAATTTCATTAATGAAGAGGATTTGAAGGAAGTATGTCAACGACATAGTTGATAAGTATGGTATTCAATGAGTACTTGAAAGATTTGGATAGTGATAATATAATATTGGTTTGATTGTTTTACAATCATGAAATATTGTAATGTAATATTATATAAAAGCTTTATTGAGTAACAAAGTTAAAGAAGGAAGACTGTGTTCAATGAGTGACAACAACATTCACCATGCATTTGGCTAATCAAGTGAAAGTTCAATGTTACCTGATCAAATTTAGAATTGACCGAGTAGTATTTTACCCAAGTGAAATGTTATGTTCATTGAGTAACATCAAGAAGAAAAAATTTTTAGAAATGAAATCTAAAGCCAACTTTTTGTGGAAATAAAGAATGTTCAAGAAGTTCAAAGGTACAAGTCAAAGTTTTTTACAAGATTAGTGAATGAAAAAATACAATGAAGATCTTATGATGAAGATTGAAGAAGGATAAATATGAGAACAACATTATATGAAAGTTATATTTTCTAAGTCACTAAATGCAATGAATCTAAGATTGATGATTATGATTAAACAAAAATAATCTAAAGAATCTGAAAGCATAGAGTCTACTATTTAAGGAGTAGTTGAGCAATTTTTTTGCTTGCTAATGAAGATGATGATAATGTTGATTAAGTATATTAAAGTTAAAAGTTGTTGAAGGAAAGAAGAGCTAGGTGAATTGAGTTAAGAGAAAAAAAATCAAGAAGAGTTGAAATAAGGAGAAAAAGTGAGGAAGTGAATAAGCCAATAAAAGATTAGAGGAAAGAGGTCAGAGAGAGACCAAATTAAAAGGAGATCTAAATAAACAAGGTAATGTTAAGTCCAATAGATCAATTTATATTGTTACTTTCTAATCATTTTAGTAGAAATATCATTAATTGAGTGGACCTAAAAATTCTATGAAATCCTATATGGTAACATTGATTAGTGGTTTTTATAAGTCATTTAGATTAGGTCACTCTTTAGACATGATCAAGGAGTAGATGATCTTTTTCTGTAAATCTTCTTACAAGGTCACATTAACAATGTGTATATAAACATTTAACAAGGTTGGATTCTAGCAGAGCTCACTTCAGAAGAGTGAAAATTTTGGGTTGCCAGTCCCAAGTGGTTTTTCACTTTATAGGGTTTCCATGTTTAAAATATTGGTGTCAAATGTGTAAATCTTGTTATGTTCCAAGTTGATTTTTATGTTGCTTAATTTTTACAACAACGTGGTAACAACTAAGTAGCAACTAAGTTATATTATTGTGAGTTGGTTATAATACAAATAGAGAATGACCAATTTGAAGTAAATTGATTATGTGAGTAAATTAAGAAGTTGAATGAAATCACCAAGTGATTGCTTTTAATGTTTATAAAGTTTTTTTGGTACTAAAGTGTTTGAAGGGAATATAGGATAACTATACATAACTTATTCACACCCTCCCCCCCTCTTAGTTATCTAACACATACTTCTTGTTGTCACAACAATATCTTTATCTCTAATGACCTCTTTTTGAGAGTGATTAAGTTTCACATACCTTGGAAGTATTGGTTTTGTTGTTTGGTTACCTACATCAACATTCATGATTTCATTCACTTATTCATTCATCTATATGATACTACATCTAGTTCCACCTATTCAATTTAAAAAACTTGTTGTGGCCTTCTAGTTCCTTCTTTCTATCTTCCTCTTTCTTATCAAAAAATTCATCAACCTTGACATTTGCAATTTCAATAATTTTATTAGTCCACTTGTTTAAACACTTATAAGCTTTACTTGTAGTGGAGTAACCAAGAAATATTCCTTCATCACTTTTATAATCAAACATTCCTTTTAATTCATATTTCTTTACATGGCATTTATTCCCAAAGATCTTGAAATAACTTAAATTAGGAGCATGAACATACCAAATCTCAAAAGGGGTTTTATTTGTACCTTTCTTGAGATGCACCCTTCTCAAAGTATAAACAATAGTACTCACCACTTCTCTTTGTAGGTATAAAATGATTTTTGGGGCTAGGGTATGAGAAGGTGAATTAGTAATATCCAATCTAATTCTTATAGGCCCAATGAACTTTACCAAATAGATCTAACCTTTTAAATATTCTTTAACCTATTATCAACACTATTAGTAAAGTAAACATTAAACCAAGAAGCATCACATAAAAGAATCCACACAATTATAACTCGAGAGTTATCTTATGGAAAACCAATTGGGGTAAAAATTACAATGTGATAATGATGCTCACAAATATCTATACTCTTCTAGGATATTCTCTATTAGTATTTCCTTAGTCAAGGATTATAAAAGAAATGTTAAATACTATTTAGTTAAAGGATTTCCTTGGAGACCTATTAAAGTCTTATACCTAGTTATGAGAAACCTTGTTAGATAATTTGAAACACTCTTTTCACAATATCACCTAGGTAGAGAATTTACAAGATACCTATTAGGGCCACTTGATTAAGGGATTCTTTTGTTACAATGGTTAGAGAGAAACATATAGGAAATTATTTGTAATTCACACTATTCCCTCTTAATTAGAACCAATAAATTCTCTCAATGTATCAACATACTATGCTTGATCCTTTGTTATGATCTTACTTTATTTTGTGTCTTCCTCTAAAATCACAACTTCCAACAAATTTCATTTATTTTCCACAACACTTAGCCATAATTCCACAATTGGGACTCAAATTTGCCTTCCCATTTTGAGTACCATTTTAAGCTTTTGAGCCCCTATAAGTGCATTTAATGCATGTGTACTTGGCTATCCTTTTAAGGCCTATGAAGTGTTTAATATTTATAACACTTTAAATTCATTATATTCATGTGTTCCATAAAGAAAAATTTCCATTTTGAGTCATTCCATGAAGTTTCATTTTGAGAAATGTCCAGTTCTACATTTTTCCCAAGTGTCAAACTATGATAGGAGGCCTAGTTTGTAATTGGATATCTTGCACCTGGTTATGTTTCATGACTCACTGCTTTGGGATTATTTAATATGCATATCAAAGAACCTATATTTCATATTTCAAGTCATTTTGACATGTTTTGATTAGGTTTTGAATCCCTCAAAGTCAGTTCTTTACTGTTGTCATGTTGATGCTAATTGTTCAAAATTCTAGGGAGGCCCTCTTTGATTGAGTATAACTTTGACACAATTTATTGAAATGATAAAATTCCTTTTGCATTGAATTCTAGAGGTTAGATACTTGTTATGTTTCAGATTTTAGCTTATGAAAAATCCTTTTGATCAGTTTTCACACGATTCCATATGCAATTTGTAAAGTTCTACTCGTGTCAAGAAATGCAGATTGATTAGTACCCCTATTTAGGATGTCATAATTCTAAATCTATGATTTCCTAAACTAAATGAATTATTCCACTATGTTCTACTTTGAAAATTCTTTAAGTGTTCCAGTTTGAAAGCCTTGACAAATCTATTTGCACACTTTCCCAAGTCCATTCTTTTTGTGAAATTTGCTTTTTTAACACTATTCCTAGTTCTACAAATCCAAGTACCCCCCACTTTTAATGTTCACCAACTATGCCCAGTTATTTGTCATGAGTCCAAATTGATGATTTATACTCTCCCCATGAATTGATGATTTATACTCTCCCCATGATAGTGAACTAATGCCCCAATTTTTGTGCCCCCAAGTGTCAGTTTGACCTATTTTCAAAGCCAAAACTGAATGTGATTTATGGTTTTCTAACATGTTTGCTTGCAAGAAATTCTAAGAGGGCAACTTTAACAGTCAATATATTTTGACCTCAGAGCCATCATGAGATGAAATTTGACATGGTAAGAGATTATTGAACAAAGAATCATCATGTCTAATTTTAGGGCCCCGTAAAGTGTTTTGTTCAGTTTTTAAGGCCAGATAGAGGACCTTTTGGAATGAAATTAACAAGTTGTAGAAAGAGATGAAATTAGTTTTAGATGATCTTTTAGCAGTTGAATTTGATTTCAATCAGTATGATAGGTTTAGTAGGCCAATTTGAGATATCAAATGTTTAAGTTCCAAAAAAAATTAATTAGACCCGCTTTGGGGCCTAACTTATCTTGTCAAATCGTTGAGATATGGAGGGGGTTTGAGTGAGGTTTAAAGAAGCAATGATGTTTCAAAATTTTATAAGGACATCTCAGTATGCATAGGATATTGAATTGAAAATTAATGTTAGATTACATACACAATGAAGGAAACAAAGGATTTTTGGTGTGATTTATCCATATGAATTGTAACTTTAAGAGGAAATTCATTTTTAGAAACACAAAAGCTTTTAGCTATGGTTTGATGAGTTTTTGCATGGCCAATTTCTAGATACTATCCATGGTTTGTTCTAGTGTTTTGGTAATGCTTCGGTAGCAAAATACTTAGATTGTTTCAATCGAAGCATTTATTGTTGGTGAAAAGAGAATGCCCACACATAGATGGATGAAAGGGGAAAATGCACGGAGGAAGGGGGAAACTTTGATGGCACCCATAAGCTCTTAAAGTGAAGAGTTAAGAGATGTCCCCACATGAGTTAGAAGTGGAATCTTCTGGCAAGGTAGTGTTAGATCAATGGGAGCATAAGTTTCATGTATCACAATGCGATATATAGCTCCCAAGGAGAGCATAATATTGAATGTATTATTTGCTACTATAATTTTCACTATGTGTGAGTCTATAAGAATGTCCCAACAAGTAGATGAAAGGGGGAGGGAACATTGGTTGTGCTAACCAAGGTAGACAAAACCAAGAGGGTGTGCTTGAGAAAGTTATGGATAATATAGTAAATATGTGTCTTGGGTATGTCTATGTGAGAAACAAGGTAGGGAATGAAACTATTTATGTATGCTAGGTAACAAAAAAATGTTCTCCATGGTGTAGTTAGAAGTGTTTCATTTAGACATGCATAGGAAAGTTGTAGAATGTGCACTCCCATTCTTCTTTTCACCTTTTTTTAAAGAGGGATGTGAAACAAAGGAGGAATTGTTACTACACAAAGGTTCAAAGAAAATGGAAAACCATTGAGTGCAAGGCATGCTTTGATGAATGCACCACTTTCCAATGATCTAATAAATGAATAAAATGCTCGGTCTTTACTAAATTGCCAAGGATGATGAAATCAAGGTTGTAAGATGAACCTCATAGGGATTTTGAAGGAAGTTTGGTGCAGAGGTTTTTTCGCTATTTCCACGTTCATGGGCAAAGAATGAAAAAAGTTTCCACACAAAGTGCACAAATAGAGGGTGGCATTAAAATAGAAGTATTTCATAGAGACATCTTGGAGCCCTTTTCAGATCCATAATGACATCATCTAGATAGCTTTGGAATACAAACATCAGGCTTCAGTGTTAGAGAAAGGATTCAATCCCAAGAAGGTTTGATAACATGGAAGTGTTATGAATGAATAAGGGCATTGGGGGTTTTAGAGCTTGAGAAAATAAAAGTGTATATGGAGGCCCATAGTGATACATACATAGTCAATTGAAATCACATAATCCCACAGTGGTTGGGTAGTAGCTATTAAATATGTTTATAATCCCCAACACTCAATACTATAATGTCTTAAAGAAATGATGTCTCTTGTAAGCCACAAGCATCTCACATGGGGCCTAGACTGGCTAAGGGGAGCATAAGTAAATTTTGAACAATGTATCCTAGGTGGTGATGCTGATGTGGATGACCAAATGAATGAAATCGAGAAATGTCGTAGCCAAATATGGAAATCATGAGGCAACACATGGCATATATTTTAAGGAGTAGACTACAAGGTAGTTTCAAATGGATGTTTTAGATTATGACACATGTCACATCTGACAGTTGACACTTCCCCACATTGTGAAGTTTCTCAATCATTAGAAAATGTAGGAAAGCACCTTTCAACCATGTCGCAATGGGCCTGGGTGTTGGATGATGTAGCACAGAGTAGATCAAATCAATTAGGAGATGCCTGATGGCAATAATGTGATGAGGGGCCAACAAGCAGATGATGTAGCAATGACTATACAAGAGGGGGTCCAATTGGAGACTACCACATGGTAGATCAATAGACCAATCAAACGGTGCCACATGGCACCTAGGTGGTGGATTATGGTTAGAACCCAACCAATGGCATGGTGACATGTGGCATAGGAAAGTGAAATAGGTTTGACTTATATGGATAATCAAAGGGAAAATACAAAATTGAAAAAAATTGTTTTTTATTCTTTTCCTTTTGAAAACACGTACATGGGTCTTTTAAATCAAAAGGGATATATTATATAGTTTTGACCTTAGGGGAAAAATTAAATATGTGTGAAGAGACGTAGACCTAAAAGCTACTCCAAAGCCTAATTTTCAAACTGATATTCTAGGCATCTCTAATAAGTAAATATATGACAATCATATACTATTGGAATCAAGAGAGAATAAACTTTTCAGATTTGGAGTTTTTATTTTTGCACATGAAGTAGTATGTTGGATTTATTCAAGGTTTTGTCTCAGCTACTCATTTTTCAACCACATTTAGGTACAATAGTTTAAAGTTTGGTTTTTAGAAAAATGATAAACTGGGTGTGCACTAAGGTTATTAGGGATGCAGTTAGTGATGATATTTTCAACTCCAAATCAGTTTAATGAATGATTTATCAACATTTTATATGCATATTTGATAATATTGTCATGACAAGGGTCTCTCATCAGTTAGAGAAGATATTTAGAGTTTTTTAAGCACAATGATGAGATTCCTTTTAGATTTCAGTTGTAGAGAGAGGAGAGATGCTTTGCAACAATAAGGGATGGAGATTCAAGTGGAGATATGTCATTTCTAGTCAGATCTAACTTCTTCTTCCTTTCCTATATCTTTTTTTTTTCTCTCATCATAATGGTTCTAATTTACTAGATATTTTTCACTATTATGATACTACAAGGATGGTTCTAGTTTTGGAGAAATTTTCTCATTACTGTGATACTAGGGTTGGTTGTAGTTTTTCTATGATGCTTCAAGGTTGGATTTAGAGCTATATTTCCACCATTATTTAGCTTTCTCTCTTGTATGAACAATAGTAATGAAACTAATATAGATAGTTTTGGTCTATTAAGTGGTTTGATGAGTTGTTTGCATGCATCTTGAATGTATAGTTTCAAAGAAATGAATACAATGAACAACAAACTCCTTTGTTCATTTTGATTCTTGTCTCCTGTTAGAATTCTTTTAGAATAGCTGAGAGGGGGGGTGAATCAGTTATTCAAGGTTCAATAATGTCCAAAACAAATTTTTCTTTCTAGCCTTTTTACTTTCTTGTTAGATCCTTAATGGCATATAATTGAAATTATCATGCATGCAATTAAATATTAAACAATCATGAAAAGTAAACATGCATCACCACATAACACAAAGGATTTTGGTGACCCAAAAACCCTCTAAGAATAAGAAGGTAAAACTGGGGTGGGGATGATACCCACAAAATTACTGCGCAATAAATTTCAACCACTTCTGATGGTTTTCCCTATTAAAGGCCTACCCTGTTAAAGGTTTTACACACTGCCAGATGTGACCTTGTTAAAGGATTTCTACACCCTATTAGGAGTGTGACCTATTAGAGGACTTAAGAAAATTCAACTTAGAATGCCACCCTATTAAGGGATTTACATAGAGCTATTAGGCTCACCCAAGTCCATGGGGTTTACAATCACCTACTCAAAAGAATCTTTTATCCCTCTTTAAGGATCTCCTATCCTTCTCTTAAGGATCTCTTATCCTTCTCCTAGGGATCTTCTATTCTTTTCTTGAGGCTTATCCACCTAGTTGTTAAGCTAACCTAGCAATGTAGGATTTCAATATCTAATACAAAGGTAAGAAAGTATTAGAGAGGTTTTGACCTGATAAAGATTGCAACTCTAACCTTACAGATTTCATATCACTCTTCAGTTCTTTTTTTTTCTTGGCTTTTCTTCCTTGCAATGCTGATAGCTTATTCACCCTTCAAGATCTATCTCCTTGAGTTCTTCCACTCGTTATGCCAATGCACTCTATGCTCACTCGATCAACTCAAAGTCTTGATGCTCTATGCTTACTCCTCACTATGTCCTCTTCTTGACACTTCACACTAGCCTTCTCTTGGCTTTTTCACACGACCACACTTATGACCAACTCCCTCTCACACTCTTCATCTCTCACCTATAACTCCTTATAAAGAAGTTATGTTCTTCATTTCTCGCTCAAATCTTCTAGCTCATCAATTTGATTTGATTTGAGAGAACAATATTATTTTCCCTCCAAATTGTTTCTTCTAGAAACTTCATGATAAGTCCATCAATATTCACTCAAAACTAGTTTGCATGGTTTACATGAAAATCTATGACATCTACTCATCATCCTTATCATCCAACTAATTCACAAAATTTGATGTAACAAAATTATCATTACTGATCTGGAAAATCTTTTTATTTTATCAATAATGTAGCAACTCAGCATCATTGGTTCACTGATGCTCGGCACCTTCTGTGTTACTCAGCTTCTACTACATCTATTGATGCTCAACACCTTCTATGTTACTCAGCTTCTACTATATTTACTGATGCTTGACATCTTTTGTGTTACTCGACACCTTCTATGTTACTTGACACCCAAAGGATTGCACATCACTTTCTATGTTACTCGGCACTTGAAGGATTGCATGGCACCTTCTGTGTTACTCAAAACCTGAAGGATTGCTTAGCACACACTGAAGTTGAACTTTCTCAACTTTAACTAGCTTGTTTGGCACTCACAAATGAACTTAGTTAGGTTCTACAAATGACTTAGTTAAACCTTACATCTTTGATGTGTCTTAGTGTGTCCATTCCCTGTGTCTTAGAGTATGTCATCAATACATGATTTCATCAATGGCATAGCTGATCCTTATACTTCATTACAAAATCATAACTTCAACCTTTCTCTAGGTTCTCTAGTTACATCTTTATTGACTGCCTCCTTCTTTTCAATCAACCAATTGATAGTATTTTGATCACTTAAGCAATTGTCATTCCTGCAAGTAGAAAGTTTGACATCAATGATAAAAAAATAATTGATGGCAAACCAAACTGATCAATTGATTGAGCTGATCAACTTAGTTACCACCAAAATTATATACCAAATAGAAAACTTGTTGTCATTATATGTTCATTTCATATCTTACTTTTTGTATCATGTCTCCCTCTTTTGCTTATACAAACTGAATCCTTTGTTTTTCTTCTCCTTCTTAACTACTGCATCCTTACTCTATATTCCTAATCCTTCATAGCTACTTTTTAATCAGTTTCTTATATATTCTAAATCTCCCATTTCTCATAAATCTCCCTCTTTGACATAAATTCCAAAGGTGTAGCATCTTCAACATGCTTGGTGTAAGCTTTGCATCTCATGTTTGTTTCCTCTGTCACCATGCTTGGGACTGATCTGGAATTTATGTTCCCGTTGTCATCCTCTGCATCATTCTTCTGATATTTCAATGATCTACTCTTGTTCATTTAGGGCATCATCTTTGTTGCTTTAGACTGCTTGAGTTAGGGGCTTTACCCCCAACTTTCCTCTAAAATATTCATAAGTATCCTTAGGCAATGGTTTGGTGAAGATATCTGCAATTTGTTCCTTTGTGTGAATGTATTCCATCTCCACTTTCTTGTCTTCCACCAATTCTCTAACATAGTGATACTTGATTGCAATATGTTTGGTTTTTGCATGCATTACTAGATTATTGGATATGTTTATAGAACTTTTATTATCACAATATAGTATCACAGGTTTGGTTACCTCTTCTTTCATTCCTTTCAATAGATGTTTGAGCCACACAATATTTGTGCAATTGATTGCTGCTGCCACATATTCTACTTTTGCAGTGAACTGAGAGGTGCATGTTTGTTTCTTGCTAGTTTAAGTAACTATCCTTTTACCTAAGAATAATGCTCCTCCACTTGTGCTTTTCCTATCATCAATGTTGCCTCCCTAATCTATGTATGTGTATGCATTGAGCTCAAACTTCTCATTCTTTTTATAGTATAGGCCAAAATCATCAGTCCCTTTGAGATACCTCATTATCCTTTTTACTACCATGAGACGATTTTCTCTAAGATTAGTAGAGAATCTAGCCACTATTCCAACTGCTAATGCCATGTCTGGTCTGCTATACAATATATTGTAGTTTTATAATCATGGATTTGTACATTATTTGATTAACTTTAGCTAATTCATCATTTTTGGATAGCTTATGTCCTATTGCCATTAGTGTGCTGACATGTTTGGAGTCTTCCAATCCAAACATCTTGAGTATCTCTTTGATGTACTTTGATTGTGTCACGAATATACCATGTTTTAGTTGATGTACTTGCAATCCAACAAAGAACTTGATTTCTCCAAACATAGACATCTCAAACTTATGTTTCATTTTGTCAACAAAATTTTTGCAAAGTTCTTCCTTTCCTCCAAAAATTATGTCATCTACAAAGATTTTAGGTACAAGGATATCCTTACCTTCTTCTGATTTGATGTACATGTTGCTATTATCATCAGTTCTTTCAAATCCTATTTGCACTAGATACTTGTTAAGTCTCTCATACCAAGCTCTAGGGGCTTGCTTTAATCCATATAGAGCCTTATGCAATTTGCATACTTTTTTTTTGTTATTTTCATCAACAAATCCTTCTAGTTGCTCTATGTAGACTTCCTCTTCAAGTATACCATTAAGAAATGTGGACTTAACATCCATTTGATAGACTTTAAATCCTTTGAAAGCTACATATGCCAATAAGGTCCTTACTCCTTCCATTCTAGCAACCGGAGCAAAAGTTTCTCCATAGTCTATTCCTTCTTCTTGTGCATACCCTTTACAGACTAGTCTTACCTTGTTCCTTTTGATTTCACCATTCTCATCTAACTTTTTTCTAAACACCCACTTGGTTCCAATTACATTCTTGTCAGCTGTTCTTGAGACTAAGGTCCATGTCTTGTTCTTTTCAATTTGTTCTATTTCTTCTTTCATAGCATTGTACTAGTCATCATCTTTTATGGCTTCACTTACTATTTTTGGTTCCGTTTTGCTGAGCAGACATGTCTCACTTCTGAGTCTATTCCTTGTCATTGGTCCTACCTCTTTATTTCCAATAATATGATCCACAAGATGATGTCTTCTTACATACTTTGCCAAAACTGGTTCTTTCCTTGTTTGCATGTTGTCTCTTTCAGAATTTGAATCTTCATGTGTATTTTCATTAGATATTTCTTCATTTCCTTCATGTTGGCAATTTTCAAAATTTGAATGAACATTCTCTATATTCAATAGCTCAGCTTCTGAATGTGTCTACTGCTTGGCATTCATTGTCTATGACTTGGCAGATACTAGATTTTGTTGTTGATTGTCATTCTGAGTTGCAACTTCACCATTATTGGGAATAGCTTCATAAAAGTATACAAAAGTCTTGTATTCTTTTACTTTCTTGGTGTTCTCAACACTTTGAACTTCTACAAGCTCATCAAATTTCACATTTGTGCTTTCTACTACTTTGTCAGTATTAACATTCAAGCACTTATAAGTTTTTCTTCTAGTAGAATAACCAAGAAATGTGCCTTCCTCACTCTTTGTATCAAAATTTCCATTTCTAGACTCTTTATATGTATAGCATTTGCATCCAAATATTTTGAAATGTTTTACATTAGGAGAATGCCCATACCATAATTCAAAAGGTGTTGCATTTGCACCTTTCTTGACTTGAACTATGTTGAGTGTGTAGACTACAGTACTTAGAGCTTCTCTCTAGTACTTGAGTGCAACATTTTTCTCCATCATTAAGGTCCTGGCATAGTCAACAACTAATCTATTCCTTCTTTCTACTATACCATTCTGAGGTGGAGTCCTAGGTGCTGATGTCTACCTTTTGATTCCTCTTTCATTGTAGAATTTTTCAAATTCTCTTGATGTGAATTCACCTCCTCTATCATATCTAAGACATTTTAGGCTCTTCCCAGTCTCTTTCTCAACTTTGGCCAAGTACCATTTAAACATTTGGAATGCATCTAATTTTTTTTTTAGGAACATGATTGTCATCATCCTTGAATAGTCATCCACAAATAGCATTATGTATTTTTCACCTTTGTAGCTTTGTACTTCAATAGGACAACACAAGTCAATATGAACTAGCTCTAATACTTCATTAGAAGTATAAGCCTTGCTTTTGAAAGTTGACTTGGTCATCTTCCCTAGTTGGCATTGTTTGCACATGGTGTTATCAAGCTTCTTCAACTTTGGTAGACCTCTGACTTTCTTCATTTCGCTGATGCTTATCAGATTGTCAAAATTTACATGACATAGCCTCTTGTGCCATAACCATGTATCATAAGTTTGAACAATGAGACAAGAAGCATCTTCCATGTCTAGGTAGAACAAATTACTCCTAGTCTGGTCACCTTTTCCTATTAGACTTCCTTGAGAATCATAGATCTTGGCAACTCCCTTTTCAAATTTAACCTTACATCCTATGTTGCCTAACTGTGAGACACTTAACAAGTTATAATTCCGGCCTTCAATATAGTATGCATTATCACATGATATCTTTCTAGTAAGCTTGATACTACCTTTCCCCTTGATCTGACATGGTGCATTGTTACCAAATCTAACACTATTTCCTTCATATTGAATAAAGGTGATAAACTTACTTTTATTTCCAATCATGTGATGAGAACATCTATTGTCTATGATCCATTTGTTATTCTTGTTCATGCAAGTTACCAAGGTAGTTGCTTCATCTTCATCTAATTCATTTTTCATAGCCACATAGACTACTTCATCATCATTCTTGTCAAAGTCTTCTTAAACAATGTAGCATCTTTTTCCTTTACCCCTGTAGTCCTTGTTGTCCTCTTTCTTATTCTTGAGGTTGCCCCTGTCCTTGTAATTTTTCTTTTATGTGCATCTAGCTGCAACCTGACCAACTTCATTACAATTGAAACAAATGATTGGCAGCTTACCTTTGAATTTGCCTCTTGCTCTATGAAATCTTCTTGCTAGTAATGCCTCCAATTGGTCTACATCATCTTCATCAGTGCTACTATCACTAGATACATACTTTCCTTTTCCACTCTTTTTCTTTGTTTTCACCTTCTCGTTGTCTTTTATTGTGGTCTTGGCTTTGAATGCAGAAAAAAAGTTTTCTGGCTTGTAGTTGTCAAAGTTGGATAGCTCAAAGGCAGCGAGTCTTCCAATTATTCCTTCAAATGATGATGTGTTTCCTGGTACACACCTTAGCCCTTGGATGGTTGGTACTCTTATAGCATAGATAGTAAGCAAAGTTCTCAATTATTTGCTACATACTGTTTCTTTTGATAACTATCCTCCTAGGCTTCTTATGGCACTTACCACTTCTTTCATTCTTGCACTGTATTGAGCAACATTCTCTCCTTCTTCCATTTTCATGTCATCAAACTTTCCTCTTATGCTCTCTCTTTTGGCTCTCTTGACATTATCGTCACCTCCATAGATGTTTGATAATGTTTTCCACATCTGATGTGTAGTATCACATTCTTTGATGTCATCATACTCGGCATAGCTTAGTGCTGAAGCAATATCTGACATAGCTTGATTGTGCTCCTTCTTCTTGTTCATGTCTTCTGTAGTGAGGGGTCCTGTAGGGTCTACATGATCAACTGTGATTGAGGTTTGTGGATAGTCACCTATTGATCCAAGGTGCAACTTCATCAAACTTTTCCATGCAACAAAGTTGTCTTTGTTTAGCTTGGGAACTTCTCTCTTGGACATCTTGACCTTCATGCTACTACTACCTTGAAACAAATCAGTAGTGGGCTCTAATACCAATTGTTAGAATTCTTTTAGAATAACTAAGAGGGGGGGGGGGGGGGGGTGAATTAGTTATTCAAGGTCCAATAATGTTCAATACAAATTTTTCTTTCTAGCCTTTTTACTTTCTTGTCAGATCCTTAATGGCATATAATTGAAATTATCATGCATGCAATTAAACATTAAATAATCATGAAAAGTAAACATGCATCACCACATAACACAAAAGATTTTGGTGAACCAAAAACCCTCTAGGAATAAGAAGGTAAAATTGGGGTGGGGATGATACCCACAAAATTATTGCATAATAGATTTCAACCACTTCTGATGGTTTTCCCTATTAAGGGCATGCCCTATTAAAGGCTTTACACACTGTCAGATGTGACCCTGTTAAAGGATTTCTACACCCTATTAGGAGTGTTCCCTATTAGAGGACTTAAGAACATTCAACTTAGAATGCCACCTTGTTAAGGGATTTACATAGAGATGTTAGGCTCACCCAAGTCCATGGGATTTACAATCACCTACTCAAAAGTATCTTTTATCCCTCTCTAAGGATCTCCTATCCTTCTCCTGAGGATCTCTTATCCTTCTCTTGGGGATCTTCTATTCTTTTCTTAAGGCTTATCCACCTAGTTGTTAAGCTAACCTAGCAATGTAGGATTTCAATATCTAATAAAATGGTAAGAAAGTATTAGAGATGTTTGACCTAATAAAGATTGCAACTCTAACCTTGCAGATTTCATATCACTCTTCAATTCTTTTATTTTCTTGGCTTTTCTTTATTACAGTGTTGAAAGCTTGTCCACCCTTCAATATATATCTCCTTGAATTCTTCCACTCATTATTCTAATGCACTCTATGGTCACTTGATCAAATCAAAGTCTTGATGCTCTGTGCTTACTCCTCACTGTGTCCTCTTCTTGACACTTCACACTAGCCTTCTCTTGGCTTTTTTGCACGACCACACTTACGACCAACTCCCTCTCACACTCTTGATCTCTACCTATAACTCCTTATAAAGAAGTTATGTTTTTTATTTCCCAGTCAAATCTTCTTGCTCATCAATTTGATTTGATCTGAGAGAATGATATTGTTTTCCCTCCAAATTTTTTCTTCCAGAAACTTCATGATAAGTCCATCGGTATTCACTCAAAAATGGTTTGCATGGTTTACATGAAATTATGTGACATCTACTCATCATCCTTATCATCCAACTAATTCACAAAATTCAATGTAACAAACTTATCATTATTGATCTAGTGAATCTTTTTATTTTATCAATAATGCAGCAACTCGGCATCATTGGTTTATTGATGCTCGACAC